>CM022528.1:15222299-15730747 GCA_012273795.1 Dendrolimus punctatus
TTTTACTTTACTTAAACCTAAAACCGGGTATAAGCACCATTGTTTTCAATGACGTCTAATAGTCGATTACGCATCGACCCGATTAGACGATTGCAGATGTCGGTTCCCCTCATGTAATTCCAAATTTCATTACAGTGCTGCTCAATTGCTTCCTTTGTCCTCTCGTTTCTGTTATCCCACATTTGAACCATCAAACCCCATAAATTTTCTATTGGGTTGAGGTCTGGTGACCTAGATGGCCATGGAATTAGAGTAATTTCATCTTCATGCTGGGTAAACCAGTTCGAGACAATTCTGGCGGTATGTACTCGACAATTGTCGTGAACGTAGGAGAATACAGGGACTTCTTCAAGTGGGTACACTATTCGCACTGTCGGTAACATTGATTCTTCCAACAAATCGACATAGTTTAATGCGTTTTGACGAGGAGAAATTTGGACAAGTTCACATATACCCCCGGTACCCATCCAGGCCCACATGTTAGCTGAAATTCGACCAGATAATTGATTGGGTACTACGTGATCCTCTGTGTATCGCGTATTGTTATAACGCCACAAAGTTAAGCGACCATGTTGAGAAGATCTAAATGATTTTTCATCTGAAAATATGGTATTAGTCCAGTCAAAGTCTAAATTACGTGCAAAATTTAATCTTGCAGTTTTGTGTGCATTCGTTAAGTGTACGTTCTTAGCATAACGCCGGTAATGCAGTCCAATACGGTGTAAATGATTTCTTATGGTTTGTAAACAAACGTCGTAACGTGCGGCGAAATCTTGGGTACGAGAAAAAGGATGTTCTTCATAATGGTGCTGCATATCTGTACTTTGTTGGTTTGTTATTCGACGAACGCCATGATTATGTTTTCGTCTATCTTCAAGAATGCCCTCTTCAGCGTGCCGTCTGATCCATGTTCTCACTGTGTTCCGACTTATATTTAACACTCGTGATATTTCTCGAATGCCATAGCCTTCCTCACTGAGCACTACAATCCGAGCTCTTTGTTCTGCGAGACTACCCATCAGTGTCATAACAGTCAGTACAATTATTTTTTCTTAGAGATTTTTTGCGTTCTATTAGTAGGTACGTATTGCAGTAGATGTCACTGTTCTCAAATTGAACACCAAATGAAAGAAAATAGTATGTTTCGTTATACGCAGTTGTTTTATTACATGTTTAAGAAATATTTAATATGTTTTTATGTTTTTGCAAGCCATATCAGCTAATAAATATATTTTAAAGTGTGTAAATTCTTATCCTCACCTTTTTCAAATTATAAAGCTTTTTTTAACTTTAATTACTGGATTTTTGATGAATTGTCGATTTACCAAAAACTTATTTCAAAGATGTCATTTACGTCAAAACCAAAAAGACATGCCGATCGATACGAGTTACACTCGTGAATGTATGTACTTTATTTGTGTTTTTATTATTTTTCGATAAATTTATTTTGATTCCTGGACTCTGAAGACTTCGCTTATCACGTTTACTAGTGTTCTTTGATCACGTTGGACTTACGCATGTACCCTGAACACCGATTTGCGTAACGATTTGTTCTCTGATGACTTGGATTATGGCTTTCTGAAAGAGGTTGTTGTGTGCCCAGATGCGGTAAAACTTGTAAGTAAATCATCGTAACGGCACCAGATTAGATGTGTATACAAATGATGTTATGAAAATGTATGCCTTTGAATATTTTAATATAAGGAAACATAATAAATCACGCTACCGCTAAATTGTTGTTTTATTTACTAACAAATAAACATTTTTTGGAAAGGCTTTTGGGAATTGCAGGAGTATTATTATTAACTCCCGCAATTTCCAAAAGTCTAATATAAAAATCAAAATAATACTAGACCCCCTGGACGGTTTTTGCCGTTGAATAGTGTCGTATACCGATAGAGTGCGTTAGTATATATATTATGACTGTTGTCTCTATACCCGTATATATAAAGTACTCTGTGCTACCCATTATACAATTTAATTTTTATATATTGTGTTCTAATTTTTTTCTCATTGACTTTACTTGACTTCTGATATACTTTCAGAATGACATTTTATTTTTAAAATTATAATAATTTTTCTATAATGAAAAGAGTTAGAATTATAAGGCAGATTTCAGTTCGAGATTCAAATTATTTCAAATCATTACTGTTTTATCTAAAACATATCTAGTACAATGATAACAAAGTTTAAAATTGCGTAGTTCTGAGGCTAGTGACGCATTTTTATTAATGTTTATAACGTCCTAAGTGCAACACACAATAAACCTTACTAATTTGACGGTTTTAAAGGAATTATTATCAAAGCGGGTCATAAATCAGTTGTGCCGATCGCACATTGAATATATGATCCCTGTGATCAGGCAACTCCAAGGGTACTTTCAGAAAACGAGAAATAATAAAAATCTTCACAATATCTATATTTATACTCCTTTGTAAATTGTTATCTCAAAATTAAAACAAGTCAAATTTCTTGTGATAAATATTCGTTTTGTTACTTACTCGATGAAAATTTAAATGTAGTAAAAACATGTGATAACGCAAACAATTATAATATATAATAATATAATTATAATATATATAATAATAACGGCCGCCCACGAGTTCGTCTGTGTTTGAAAATTCGTAATACGCACCGACGCACAACTTGTGCTCTTATCCTTCTGCTTGTTTTCGGGTCACGCAC
This sequence comes from Dendrolimus punctatus, assembly GCA_012273795.1. Taxonomy (NCBI): domain Eukaryota; kingdom Metazoa; phylum Arthropoda; class Insecta; order Lepidoptera; family Lasiocampidae; genus Dendrolimus; species Dendrolimus punctatus. Next base: position 15,224,985 of record CM022528.1, read on the forward strand.
TCGGCTGTATAGATAATAGGCAGGAAAAATCCTGAGAGTCAGCGTCATAAAGTTTATTTCCATGTTCCAAATTTTCAAGATAAACAGAAACGAGATCACGGGCGGCTCCTAGTAATTAACAATTTTGTATAAATACAATTGATTTAAGATTCACTTTTTTATTGTATCTTATTATTTTTAGATGCAATTATTGAAATCCCAGAATAGTTTTGAAAAAGAATCAAGTTTAGATAAAGACAGAGATAGAAGAAGTATATCAAGAGGTAAAGAAGAAGAAAAGAATTCCAAACCTAAGGAAGATCGGGCCTTGGCCAAAGATGACGTAAATTTTTTAATGCAGGTAAACAATTCCAAAAACACCACACCATTTTTAAGGTTAATAAAGGTCGGGTTTTTGCACCTCAGTATCCATTCCTTATTTTATTATTGGTAAAAATTAGACATACTATATATATATATATATGTCGAGTTAGTAAGACATTTAAACGCTGATATATTTTATAAATTTTGCATCACCGACCATTTTCTAAATACTGAGATGATGAAACTACACGCAAGCTCGTTATCACTTACAATATCAAATTTATTGTAGTCATTGTTCCTGTTTAATAATGAAATATCGCAACTTATTTTAGGTGAAAAGTTCCCGTAACGTATCATCAAAATCAAAACCTCCAATAAAAGGTGGTCCGTCCAAAGACAAAGAAGAATCTGATGACGACGCTAGTACAGTTGGAACTGTTACTACTGAAACAACGCTCGTTGACGTTAATGTTAAAGAATATCAGGTAGGTGTTGATGTTTTGAAATACCGTAACATGGTATCAACTAGCTAAGTATAAGTATCACTGGCGTTGTTATTGCAGTGTCATATAAAATACTAGAGTTTACCCCGTGGCCGCGCCGGGGCTTAAGCCCTGGTGCGTGCCTCTTGTTTAAAGAGCATGCGTTAATACATATTACATTTTAATGTCAGTGTTATTTGCTGCCGGAAGATTCACTTCATTATATATTGCAAACTAACCCATCTCCTGGGATGAAAAGTATCTATGTTCATTTTCGGTATTAAAACTACATATATACAAAATTACAGCAAAACCGACCCAGTACTCCTAGGAGTTTTTCCGTGAAAGCTTAACAGATTAGGTATTGTCACATTTTTGTAGATGAAGAATTTTTATAATTTTGTAGATGTAAAAATTCATCAACATCATTATCGTCAAGTTTATACTTGAGTAATGATTGGTCTCTCGTACAAACCATTTCAACCCGAAGCTTCTAGTTTTATTTTTGCGATAAAAAGTAGCAGCTTGTGTGTCAAGTTCTGTCTATTTATCTGTAAACTAAATAAATGACAAAAATCACCAAAGACAAATCCTACTTTCTGGAATAACCTTTCCATAAATCAATCCCTTTTGCCGGGATGAAAAATATCCTATATTCATACTAGTTATTGAACATACATATGTATTGTGTATCAGCCAAATCCGTCCAATACTTTTCCGTAAAAGCATAACAGCAAAACAGAAAAATATACTTTTATACCTATCAGAAAATATACCATTACCCGTATCCTATGTCCATCCTCAGTATTGACATATGTGTTATGGGTAATGCTAGACGGTTAAGAAAACGAAAAGTTTACCCTGGTTTAACTACAATTGTCTATATTTGGTAAAGTCCGAAAATATAAACATCATTAATTTGTATTCGGCAATTAGCCTATGCATCTAAGTCTAGGTGTGGAGCCTATGCCTATATATAGCTAGCTGTACCAGGAAATTTAAGTTTACTTAACCTTCTAATATTACCCGTAACATATATAGAGTTTCAGCCAAATTGTTCCAGCAATTTTTCCGTGAAATCGTAATAGTAAAAGTTACTTTCGCATTTACAATATTATTAGTGTTGTTCTTTCTTAAAAACGGCTATGGAACATGGTAATATTTTCTCACAAAACTATATTGTTTCGTAAAAAAGCCAACAAACGCTTGAATCAATTTAATACCAAAGTTTAGACGAAAGTGACGATCTTTAAAGATCAAAAATAAGCATGAAGTTGTTATTACAGAAAACATCCGATTCGAGCATAATACACATTCAAAAATAACACGAGCAAAGCCCGTATTTAAAATTTGTACTTGCTATATTTTATAAATAATAAATGTTAATTTCAGGAACAAATAGACAGTTTAAAACAGGAAGTGGATACTCTAAGGAAGCGTTGTGAACGAGTGGAAAAAGAGAAGAGCGATATATTGTTACGAAGATTGGCAAATATAGATACGGCTAATAAGTACACTACTGGAAGATCCTCAGAAGTCCTTAAATTACAGCAGAAAGTTAACGAACTTACTTCGCAAAACGAAGATTTGAGGGACGAAAAGAAACATCTTGCTCTAAGAATAAAGGAATTTGAAGCTGAAATTGAGGTCAGTTGATGTGTCAATTGATAAAATACAATTATTGAATAACAATTATGAAGGTAAAAAAACATCCTTATTTATTTTTTCAAATGTATTTAGCTGTTTTTTATAAATAAATGTCAACCCAGAAACATTCCCACAACTGGATTGTGTCTCCCTATTAAAAAAATCAAAATCATCTAGATTGTAATGTATATGGTAAGGTGTCCTCACAATATTACCTTGGTAGAAAAGTGAAATTAAGGCTAATTTTAAACAGTAATTAGTTACACAATGGTTGCTATGATTTCCTTACATCGACACAATACGGAAGCAATCTCACTTGTAACAAAATATCTTCACGACTTTCAAATAGATGACTCAAATATATATTGTGTCTATTATATATATTTGATATATATATATAATAGACACAATATATATACACACAAATACACAATGCATGTATATTGCAATAGTAAGTTATTTATACGTAAACGTGATTGATTTTTAGTGTCGACCATCAGCAGAAGCTCAAACCCGACAAATTGAGCAGCTAAGAGCTAAACTACTGGCAGCTGAAACGTTATGCGAAGAGCTGATGGACGAAAACGAAGATATGAAAAAGGAGCTCCGAGATCTGGAGGAGGAAATTGAGGAGATGCAAGACAATTTTAGGTAAATTCCTAAATAGTGCAGTACGATAATGCCATAAGTTATTTAATGTATATATATCATACAAATACACATATGTAAAGGTGGTATATTTGCAGGACTACAGCTAACGAATATTGTTTGGAGACAAGACAAGTCTTTAAGAGAGCAAAATTTAATTGCATTTGAATGAATAATCTTAATTACATTTCTGCTGGGCGAATTTATTAAAACACAATATCCATAAAAACTATGTACAAAAAATATCTTAAAATGTACCTCAAGACTTATATATTTCGTGATACAGATATATATTTTTTTATTAAATAAATTAATTTAGTTGATAGAGGCAAACTTCACGGATATCTTTTGTCATTTCTACTGAGACAGACAACAGTAGGGGGGAACTGCATTAGATTCACTTAACTTTATCGATAACAATTTTGTTTCATGTAAAAAATTAAATATTTCTTCTCCTTTCAGAGAGGACCAAGCAGATGAATATTCATCTTTGCGAAGGGAATTGGAGCAGACCATTAAAAATTGTAGGGTTTTATCGTTTAAGCTAAAAAAGACTGAAAGAAAAAATGAGCAGTTGGAGCAGGAAAAAGCTGAACATGAAAAGAAGCTTTTAGAGGTAAATTTATAACTTAAAGAAAGGGAAGAAAGGGTATTTTTTTTGAAACACCTAATAAACGCTCATGACGCAAATATGTGTTACATTTATAGACAAATATCATAATGTGTCTACTTTAATAAAAAGTTATTTTAGTAGTAAGTAATCAATGATAGAAACTAAAATTCATTATTTGATATTGACTTTCCTGGCTTCAGGCGTAAAAAATCATCCTAAAATAATGGAGTAAAATTCATTATTTTTTATAAGTGCAAAATGTTCCTATTAATTTAAATATCCGCAGATAGTTGGTGGACAAGAGGGGCTGCAAAGGGAGAATCGTATTAAAGAGTTAGAGCAGGAAGTAGCACGGTCTACTGAAGTAGCATTACGGCTGCAACGCGAGCTGGCTGAAGCCAACACCAAGCTGGCTGCCGCATCAGGGGCCCCTCCTGCCAATCTTAAGAAAACTCAGCAGCCAACTGAAGGGGTGAGTGAGTTAATATATAATAATATCAATAGAATATGTGATGTTAAATAAAAGACTTAAATTCGAGTTAACTTAGGAAGCAAACGAGTGTTTATTAGATTAGAAAGACGCTAATAAATTTTAATTGAATAATTTTACTAATTTATAATTTCTGGGTAAAAATTTAGTTTACATTCACATCACCTTGAAGCGTTCGTTTAATATCTTCTTAGAATTACTCCCAGTTCTGTCCTTACTTTCTCGTTTGAACGTCTGTTTTCATATTTATCTCAACCATTTTCAACACGGCTATTCTAAACGATGTTTAAATCAATATAAAAGTCAATTGTAATGTTTTCATAATTAAACATTTACTTATAACGTTTATAGTACCTAGCCAAAATTCTCATTACTTAGCTGAAGAAAAAGGAATTGTAAAAGAATTATTTTGTTTTAGAAATTACAAACACATCACATATCTTTTCAAGTATAGAATGCTTTGTATTCTGACAAATATTACTGTCTAAACTTAGTCCATTCTCTGAAATCGGTAAAACAAATATTATAATCAGGTAAAAGTGTCCCGATCGTCACTAATACGTGGAGGAAGTCAAGAGGATGCCGCACAACTGTTGCGAGACCTGCAAGATGCTCTTGAGCGAGAGGCTGACCTTCGGGAACAACTACGTAATGCCGAGGAAGAGGTTAAGTCCATTTAAATTTTACTAATGTTTCAACTAAATTTAAACAAATCATGCCGAAATAAATATTTTATGCGTTAATCATTTCAAATATTCATCAACTTTTTGAAATAGTGTTAAATATTTAAATTCGCTCATGTACTGAATATAATGCGCTTTACTCAAATATACTAATAGCTCACGTAAGCTTTTGATAAATAGATAAAATAATAATGTGGCTTTGAAATAAATATGTAAGTTTGTAAGTCAGCTCTCGTTCAGTTTTGGGTCTATCCTAACTACCACTAGGTACACTTAGTTTTTATTTTTTTGATTCGGTTTAAATGATGTGTGCAATAGGGCGGGCATTAGCTCTTGCAATCAGATGGCTAATTGGCACTATGCCGAAACTTGACTGACTCAGCAGAACGACACAAACTATACAAATTACATATAATATATTAAGAGTAATATTTAAAATATCTGTTATTTGTGGCACTTGTTTAGGAACCTACGATATTAAGATAACTTATCTTTGAACAGGCTAGCCGATATCGGCGTCGTTCCCAAGGGAGGAGGAATCCTCAACAATCCTTGTGTTTAGAACAGTCTAAATCGCATATGAAACCTTTAGAACCAGCAAATAATGTCGATGAAAAGCAAGAAACGAATTCCCTTAACCGAATTCTTGAAATGCAATTAACTCTTGAAAAAAGCCTGTCATCCATAGATATGGGTCAGTTAACTATTGGCGTAAACCAAATTTCCCAATCACCACAAGATCTTATATTTAATTATTCCCAAGGATCCCAAACCGATACGATAATGTTGCACGATGTAGCTTCAGATACCAGAAAAATAAGTCTAGATTCAAGCATACAGTGCATAAATGAAGGCTTGGAAATGTATACACAAACTGAAGTTGTGTTCATGAAAAACAAAAATGTTCAAGCTTGTCTCATGGGAATTAATGGTTTCACTCAAACTGAAAAACTAAAACTTAGACATGCTATTGTGCAAACAGCTGCTAAACTCTATACAGATAAATGCCTTCAATACACGCGAAATAGTATAGATCTCTCTGATGCTTGTACAGAAACTGACATTAAATCTGTCTCTGATAAAGAAGTTCTAACTGACAATGTAGAACATGATTGTTGCAATACAAACCTATTTCCAGCAAATAAATCAAATGTGGATATAATTGAATCACAAAAAAGGTCAAAAGAAAAGTCCGATAGCCCTCCACTTGCACCAGACAAAGAAGAAATAAAAGACCATTCATCCCTCTTTTCACTCCCTTTCGTGTCTATATTCAACCCCATGGCCGTAAAAATGCCAGCAATAGGTACTTCTTACGTATCAATTTGTGTTTGTTTTACGTGTACATGATAATATCCTGTTGGTAACCAAATATCCAATATAATTCTAGAGTAGAAGAATTAAACTGTTCGATATTAAAACTAACACAAACTATTTTCAGGCAAATAATTTACGTAAAACTGCGTCACGGGTCGAGGAGGACAATGAGTCCTTGCTTCTACAGCTGAAGAAAATGGCTACCAAAGCCAAAAGTACGTCAGACTAATTATAATGTAAAATATTTTGTGTTTTTGTCGTTATTCTTGTTTCATTTCATGAAATATTCCCAGTTTGCTTGAAATTAACTAATCATGAATCTAACTGCCCAATCTCCTAACAAGTTCCTTTGGTTACAGTTACTATTTTCGTTTTACTAACATGCTCATTTTGTTAAAATAGGCGTATAAATGGTAGCCATTTTCTCCAGTTCGTCAAAACAAAATTACAAGGGAATTGTTTATAAAATTGCAAGTTCTACTAAGATGTAGAACTTTAATCTAAACAGTACTAATGTTTTACATAATACATAGTTAACAAATTAACATACTAATCCTTTTTATGCATCATTCAATTTTGTTTATAAACTATTTATTTTTTTACAATAAAATAGGTCATACATTTATCAATTTTTAGGTCGAAAGCTATCACCTACTCCTCCAAATAAGCTCTCAACTGATACAAATGAGAAAACTGGTAAAAATGGAGACGAAGAGGATCCTACAGAATTGCGACTTCAAATGGAGCTTAATGAACAGGTAAAAACAAACCATTAATAAACTTAAATGTAATATTATCGGAAAAAATAAAGATATTATTGATTGTCAGGAAGCAGCGGTCTTACGGCGCAAAGTTGAAGAATTAGAACAAGACAAACAAAGTTTGCGAAAGCAAGTGAAAGAGTTGACTGATAAAATATCAACATTATCTTCTAAAACAAACATGAATTCTACTGCTGGCAGACGTAATGCTACAAAGAACAACGAATTAGCAGAAGAGAAAGTTAAAGTAAAAATAATAATAATATATTTAAATTTGAAAAACTTTAAATCGTAACGTAAAAATAAATTAATAACTATTTTACAGGTTTTAGAAGACGAAGTAGCAGAGTTAAGAAAGAAACTAATCGAGAAAGAACGTGATTGTGAGAGATTACACGCAGAACTTAGTTTGACACAAAAAAAACCAAAAGCTTCTTTAATCAAAAGCAGGTATGGATTGAATTGAATTGTACACATCATTGACTTCATTTGATAATCTAATGTTTATTTTAGTGATATATAAATTAATAGAATATGCAGCGACTTCCCCCATGCTCGACTTGAAATTCCCGTGGGATACCCGGGTCATAAAGTACCACGATTTAAAAAAGAATGTAAGCTATCGTTATAGTGAAAACTGTGTTAGAATAAGCTAATTTTTATGCACCTGAAGAACTTCGAAGCGCTCCCGGAAAAATTCTCGGGATAAAAATAGCGCACATTCTAAGTCTAGGCATTTGCTGTCGATCGGTGAAAACCGCATCGAAATCAGCCCAGTAGCCGAACAAGAACAGAAAGAAATCAAAAAACTGCATCATGTTCTCCATCGTTTATACAGTGTATTTCAGTTGTTTTTTTATATACCTTCAATTTACAGACAGGGGATTTTTAGATTTGTGTAACATAATAGACACAGAAGAAAAAAAAAAAAAAAAAAAAAAAAAAAAAAAAAAAAAAAAAAAAAAAAAAAAAAAAAAAAAAAAAAAAAAAAAAAAAAAAAAAAAAAAAAAAAAAAAAAAAAAAAAAAAAAAAAAAAAAAAAAAAAAAAAAAAAAAAAAAAAAAAAAAAAAAAAAAAAAAAAAAAAAAAAAAAAAAAAAAAAAAAAAAAAAAAAAAAAAAAAAAAAAAAAAAAAAAAAAAAATAGAACAGAAGAATTTGCCTTATTTTCATTTCATAAATATATTTTTTTTATACAATTTGTAGGTCATTAGACGCCAGTGACCAGCAGAACGTGGACCTTAAAAGACAACTGCAAGTTATCGAACAAGAAGCTAGTGTTCTTAGAGCTAAGACACAAAGTCTGGAAGCAGATAATGAAAAGTTGTTGGCTGAAAATAAAAAATTACAAGTAATCTTTATTTCTGTAATAAATAAAGCAAAATGTGTTGGCGCATTCCATTAATGTTTTAAATCTTCTATAACCATGATTGATTTCTTCGTTTTACTTTTGTCATTAAGTTATTTGCGCTTCAGTTCGTAACAAAGTGAAGAATAATTTCGGAACTGAAAAAGATTTTTTTTTTATTATTATTGATATATTTGCTGTTTAAAATAATCATGATTTGATCTCGCGAAATACTACGGTTGGTTTGATGTTTTAGAAAATATTTAATGATATAGCTTACGTATTTATCCACAAAAATACTGTTTTTAGCTTCTTAAGAATGCAAAGACCTTACGATCAGATAAAACATTAGAACAAAGCACAAATAAAATAAAGCAATTAGAAACTGATTTGAAAGAAGCTTTAGCGAAGGTTAAAGAACTAGAATACAAGGACGAAAATACAGAAAAAAAAGTGAGATTTAGTAGCGAAGCAAGCAAAAAAGACTCTGAATTGCTTAAAGCTAAACAAGAAGAACTGGACAAAATTAAACTTAACTTCAATAAGGTAAAACATTTAAATGTATAAGATGCATTCAATTTAAACTCATTTATAATATTTATCTATGTTTTCGTTCTAGCTACAAAAAGAAAATACAAAACTTCAAGCATCGCTCAAGGCATTAAAAGAAGATGCTATAAAATCATTTAAGCCTAGAGTTCCTAAAAAACCCACAGATTTAACGACTAAATTACAGATGAAAAAAATGGTAGAAGATTTGGAAAATGAAATTGGTACCGTATTTTTGGCGACACTGAAATTATTTTAATATAATTATAAAACACCATTTATGAACAATTGTATCTCTTTTAGGTGAAATGTACGTTGTTATGAAAAATGCGGGATTATCGGCCAATGAAATAAATACTAAAGTACAGATGGAAAAAGATATTGAAGAAATTCGTTCGAAATTAGCAAGAAATGATTCTGAATTCACAAATGAAAAGAATCGTTTACAAACAGAAATAGCTAATTTGAAGGATCTCAATACTAAACTAGAAAAAGATAGAGCTAATTTTGCTGACAAATGTAAGACCTATGAAAACGAGAATAACAATATTGAAAACCAATGTAAAATATTGAAAGAGGAGAAGAAAAACCTTGAAACACAAATTAATAATCTTAATAATGATCTGAGTACGTAACTTAATCTACTATTTACACCAAAATTAAAAATCGTTATTTATTTACATCTTAGTATTAGGAATAAAATATTATCTTTTCAGAAAATGCAACTTCACTGCATACTACAATGTCAGACTGCATGAAAAAAATAGAAGAATTAAAACAGTCGATCGATAATAAAGATAAAGAAATAGAAAAATTAAAGAAGCAAATAGAAAATTCAAACAAATTAGAACAGGAAAAAAACAAATTTCTCAAAGAGGTACATAAGTGTAACGTAACATAAGATTTTTCAGCACAAATTGAACTAACTAAATGTAAACACACAATATCAACGCTTTATAATTTCAGATCGGTGATAAAACTAAAAAGATAACTGATTTGGAAAAGAAATTAAAAGATTCGGATGAAAAATGTAAGAGGATAGAAAAACAACTTTCAACTCGTAAAGATAAGGTGGCTAAATTAGAAAAAGAGGTAACAAGCGTTTTGATTTCATTTTTATTTTCGTTTTGCTGAATATAATAATTAATATTGTTACATTAGCTGTCGTTGGAAAAGGAGCAAGCCGAAGCATTAGCAAACTCCCATAAGAGGCTATCAGTTGATTTTACGAGTGAAAAAGATGAAATGCAAAGGAAGCTTATTAAAACTGAAAGCACATTAATAACCTTGGAAACAGACATAAAAGACATGAAAAATGAATATGACACCAAAATAACTATCCTTGAGTCAACTATAGTAGCTAAAGATGTCCATATTAAGCAACTGGTACAAAATATAAAAAATGAGTGGCGTGTATTTGTATACAGCTTATTATGTACCTAGATTTCTGAGTTAATTAGATTTGCGATTTATATAGAAGTAGTGGCAGCCTTATTTTGCATGCCTCTTCCCGGCCTTAAAATTTGATTAAGTGTTTTCCTGAAGCAGCTTTTGCCGCCCTAAGTGATTAATCGCATCCCGAATCAGTTATTCTGAATACCAATATAATGTTATGTACCCCAAATCAGATCAGATTGGTATGTGTCCGTCCTTTCGAATGTTAAATAAAGTTCCCATAGAAATACGCGTTGATAGTTGCTACTCGTAACGATATCTTAAACTCAATGTAATACTGATACCTTATGTTACAGGAAGATGCTTTACGTGATACATCAAACCAAAAATATGACGAAGCTGTATCGTCCGTTGAAATGTCTCAAATGAAAGAAGAACTAACAAAAACAGCCAAGGACCTTCAAGAAAAACAAGACGAATTAACGAATGCTAAACAAGAATTAGAAAAGACTTTGAAAGAACTTTCTACTGTACAGAATGAATTGTCACTATTGAAATCAGATTTGGCTAAATTGGAAAATACAAGAAAAGAACAAGACAATAAGTTGCAGGCTGAAAAAAAAGAAACTTCATACTGGGAAGGCAAAGCTTCTGAGTTCGAAACAGATATGCAGGTAAATTATACTCAAAACACTAAGTGCGGTTGTATTTAGTAACTAACTCTGATAGCGTAAAATCTTTGAAATAGTTTTTATTTGCACTAGTCACTGATATCAGAGGAATGAATTCTAAACATAAACTCCTTTTCTTACGATTGCCAATTACGGGGCTCCACTCCCGCGATCTTTAGATCGTGTCGCTTCAAAACTATCCCACTTTCGAGAATGTAAATTCTATGTTCGTGTCTATTATCGAAATTACAAACATAGATATAAAATATTATATAATTTATAAGTCAGATTCCACGGCTTAAGCCCCAAGAAAATACAAAAGAAAGAACGAAAAAATTCATTTTTATGAATAGCTAGCGCAACGTGCATAATTGGTTGAACTTGCTTCTTAAAAATAACATAATCTATGAAATATTTATTTTTATATAACCGATTGTTATTTTAGAAAAGAAGCTGAAAAGCCAAAGACTTTAGCGGTTGTTGAGTAATTGAATACTTTCTATCTTATTCTGCCGATCTTATTTTCAGGCAGAACGGAAGAAAATGGAGCGTATGCGTACTGCTCATGACAAAGACATTAAAAATAAGGAAGCGGAATTAGCAACTTTGAAGGGTAAACTAAAAGTTCTTGAACAGAGTTCAGGAGCTGGAGCGAAAAAGATATCCGAGCTCAAACAGGAACACGAGGAATCCGTTAAAAGTTCGTATACGAATAGTTCGCTATTTGTTAACTATGTACTTTTATTTACTTTAATTATATTTGTTATAAGAAAAAAAAGGTATATAAATATTTTTTGCTTATTCAGAATTACAGCATTCGTTGGCCGTGGAAAGAGCAGAATATGAAGAGTTGACAAGTAAATATGAACTATTAGAAGAAGAGCATGTTGTAACCAAAGCGAGGTTGACTGTAGAAAAAGAACAGGCACAAGGGTGAGTTGAGTAGTAACACAATCAAGGTTTCTCCCTTAGCGCTTCGAAAAAGGTGCGTTTCAAAATAGAGCCAAATTGACACCTCAGGATAGATAGATATAATCAGGTCAGGAAATAACCTGACCTCTAACAATAAAATATCCATAATCTTGCTGCAGAATATAATTTATGAAGAAACTTCAAATATTAACGTTATCTTTTTCTTACAGTGAATTGATTCATGTACAAAAAGAACTAAGTGCAGCGCTAGCTGAAGTGAAAACACTTCAAGAAAATTACGAATCTCAATCATCGGCTTGGGACAAAGAAAAGACTGAACTACAGGTATAACACTGAATATAGATATTTCAGATTAATTAAAGAATAATGCCAGATTATAGACCTACCAAAGTTTCATGGAATGACCTACCAGTACTCGTCTAATTCACTTGTAAACAAGTGAATTGCACACGGAGTCCTCGTACCATAGCTAGCTTTTTTATGCGACGGCAATATTTTAAAATGCATATTATGCAGCTAAGAAAATAACCATCAACAAACCATGAGCTCATTTATATCGGAAATAATTTATCTAAGCGTTAGTTAATTCTGGCACCTTTATAAGATACAAACCGGCGAACAAGTACGCGTACTTATGGCTCGATCACTTTCTTTGCCTTTCCAATACTCGTACATAGACGTTTATCAGTCCCATTAGAAAGTTCAGATTTTCACAATAATTAGTATATTGTGCTTTGTTTGTTTTTATAGATTGTTATTTCTCGCCAAGCCCTCAAAATGTATTACTTATTCACAACTAGGTAAACTTCTTCTTCAACTTTAACAAATGTGAAATACTTTCTTAATAAAAATGTATTCAGGCGTCAATATCATCGCTGCAAGAACGACTGTGTGGTGGTGGTTGGGAAGTGGAGAAGGCGCGGTTAGTAGCGCGCATGGAGCAGCGCGAACGCGATCTACGTAAAGCCATCGAGGAGCGAGAAGTGATCGAGCACCATCATGATCTCGCCAAGAAAGAGGTAACTCGGTGCTTACATAAATACAGAAGACATTGCTTGAAAGAAGAAATATTCTAAATTTGCTGCTTTTAATAGGAATAAGTCTTTAAATTTCGGCAACACCAACAATTACATCTCAGACGTGAGAACACTGTAGATATATCTTTTATCATGTCAATGTCAAGAATCTCTGTAAAAATTGAGAGGTTCTAAAGTCTATGCCAGTTTCTTCACAGGTAAGAGAAACTTTCCCCCTGAAATACGTTTAAATAATTTCAATAATTATATAATTTTTTAGTTGGAAGAAATCCGAAAGAAATTGGAAGACTATGAGAAAGTTTCCAAGGTACAAAGGAATTTGACCACTGAAAATGCGGAATTAGAGCGAGAATTGGCTGCACTCAATAAGAGGATAGAACAAGCGGAGAAGGCAAGAAAGAGCGAGTTGTCGGACACTAAAATGAGATATGAGGGACAAATGAATACTATGCGTGATGAGCTTAAGTCTCTGCATAACCAGGTAATTTTATACAATATATTAATCATACATAGATATTTTCTATCGTAAATAATTTAGTCTGTACCGATAACCAGACCATCTCCGCGTTATAGTAAGCTAAGTAGAGGAGGCGGTGAGACAAAACAAAAATAAAACTAGAATGTATTTCAATATAATGGACTAAAATGAAAGAATTCTGCCATATGACATGTTCATGGTCAAACAACAATTTGCTCTCCGTAGGTGTCGAGATTTAGACGGGAAAGAGATAATTATAAACAAATGTTAGATGCGGCGCAGAAAACTATGACAGAAATGAAGAGTGGCGAGAAGAATACTCGAACTCCTAGAACTTCCATTTCAAGCACAGATGAGGTAAAATATACTTATATGAAGTTCAAATTTTAATATTATTAATGGAAATTTATATTTATTGCAGATAAACCTGATAAATTGCCCAAAAGTATCAATTCCTCTAACATCCCTAATCTGTTTTGTAATGCATTTCCCTCTTTGTTGTGCTGTAACATCAGCTCCTCTGTGTTGTTAATTTATAACTACGAAAATGCTTTTCGCGTGGTCTTTGGATCCCATATTCTGCGAGATGAACTACTACTACCTCATGAAAGTTTGTTTAAACATTCAAACCTTTCCAAGTTTTTATGTTCTACATATTTTTGTGACTTGGCCGAAAAACCATCTTGTACGGCCCATGCATGGGTTAACATAAAAAACATGAATTAATTGTGATACAAGCACCGTTGATAGTTGAATCGCTCTCATGTTTCGTAAATATTACACTAACATCATCGTATCATAACATTTTTATCAATCTTTTTATATCATTATCATTCATAAGTTTAGCACTTATTTAATATATAATTGTGAGTAATCAAGTGATTATCATTTATCATTCATAGTATCATTAACACCATCACCGTTAGCACGGGTGTCGTGCCGTAGCTGGTACTCACCTGATGTTACAGGTGCTTAAAGATGCTGGTAACAATGAATCGTAATGCAATACCAAGTTTACTATCCATAAAAAACGCAAATATAATTAATTATTTTACTGTTTAGGAGGAATATCGCAATAAAGTTGCAACATTGGAGCAACAAGTGGCGTGCCTCGAAGATGAACTGTGTGAGGCTAGGTTGCTCTCTTCCAAATTAAACACGAGCTTGTGAGTGAGAAATCCGCGGCTGAAGTCCGCGTTGCTGAAATGCAATCCAGGCTAAACGAGGTACGCTCTTTTATAGTTATTTGCTATATATTCTCCTATGGGCACCTGTCGAATGTAATGATTACACACACAAATTTATTTCTGAAAACGTTGCGGCAGCTGAGTGTCTTAATTAAACTCCAATTTTGTGAGTGAAATAATATTTCTTTAAGGACCCATTTTTCAATCACCAGATAAAAGTTATTCTATAGAATAAAGCACAACATGACAGTTGTATGAATAAAATAGTTGAATTTTTTCACTTTTAAATTTAGTCAAGTTATAATATAATTATTAGTCTGATAACTTTTATCTGATGATTGAAAAATCGGCCCTTAATCATTTTGTATAAAAAGTACGAACTCGTGTTTGAGTTGTTGATATACTAATGTATAAACTTCGTCTCATTCTAATTCGGATTCCGAATACTGGTGAAGAGGCATATATCGCTTGGACAATTATTCTCAGTCAATGTATATTGTTACAATGACCATAATATGCTCGCTCACTCATGTGCTCTCTCGATAGATAGCCGATGTGCAATTTATGCCAATCGACCTGAATCTGGACTGTTGGTATATAGCGATTACTATCATATCATATATATATATCATAACATATTTATTTTCAATTAGGATAGTAACCGCCTATGAATTTTCTGTAATGATGTTAAAAATATAATATATTAATTAGTACGAAGAAGAAAGGTTGCTGTCTTCGGGACGGGCGCGCGTGGCAGGACTCGCGACCCGGATGGAGCTCGCCTGGCACAAGGAGCGCGACGAACAACAGCGGCTGCTACAAGAAACGTCCACGCTCGCCAGGGATCTGAGGCAGACTCTCTTCGAGGTAAGGTTTTACGGATAGTTATGAAGACCTCTTAACTAACATTATTTGTCGTGATACAGTATAGCGTGGGACTAATCAGGAAATCGAAGAAGGATTACATTTTACTTTAAGTGTTGAAACCCTCATTAAAATTATTGTTACATAGTTTTAATATAACAGGATAGTTAGTTGATTACGTTCTCCCTAAATTATAGGTCGAGCGTGAACGCGATAAAGAAAGGTTAGATATGAAGAGAAGGATAGATCAACTGAAACGAACTACAGAGGAAGAGACTGAAGAAGCTAAGAAAAAGGTAATATCAATTTAAGCAATCTCACTACCTAACGAACATTGCCCTCCCAGAACAGAACTAAATAATTATATTTCTTCAATAATAAAAAAAATACGTTTTAAAACATTAAAAATATGTACCACAAGACAAGATGTATTTCAGGTGACTGAGCTGCAATGCGATCTGTTGGAGTTGCGTGACGCGCACGCCAAGCTGCGAACAGCAAACGAGAAGCTGCGCCGCGACAAGGAGCGGCACGACCGGGACCGCGATCAAAACAAGCTCCTTGTGGGGTCACTCAAACGGGCGCAACAGGTTAACAACACTTCAAATTGGAATATCATCTTCTTTTTCATTAAATATGGCTTATTACGATTCGTGTTTATCGCTAAGACGAGCGTGCATGACAAGAGCTATGAATGTCAAAGAAGCAAGTGAGGTGTGTAAGAATGGGCCTGTGTGGCGCTCTGTTGTTCGTGCCTACCCCGCAAGGGACCTGGCGTGAAGTTATGTATGTATGTGTTTATCGCTGGCATCAAACAAATAAAAATAATTTATAATCAAATAGGTACCAACCAATCAAGTACTTCGCTTTGCTTTTTAAAATATTCTTTTTGTTCAAATTATTATTTTTTTAAACCAGAGAATGCCTTGTTATTTACACGTTAGTTTATGTTAACAGGAAGACGATAGGATAATAACACAACTGCTGGAAACAATAGAAGATTTAATGAAGCAGAGTCCCGATCTGTTCCGAACGGAACCATTGAAACCGGAAAAGAGTTTATTGACACCCACACCGCCAAGGCGAAATAGGGTAAGAAAATATTAATCTATTATGTTGTAGTAAAGTTTATAGCTAGATTTGTAGTCTCCTGTTTTGGTAGATATTTTTCAAAATATTATATATATTTTTGTTTAAAATTTACAATTGTTGGATATTATGAAAGAATAGTTTTTATAAAATATCAAAATTTATTTATTTTGGTTTGCTTTCCTATTTCTCTCGGATTTTAGCTTTCTTTATAAAAGTTGTCACTTACATAATTATAGTCGTCAAAGTCCCGGTCGCGGTCCGGGACGCCGGAGAGCGCGGTCGCTGGCGCGCAGGACACGGCCGCCCGTCTGCGGCGCCTCACCGACGAGCTGCGCGCCTCGCGCATCGCCGAGCGCCAGCGGCGCCAGCAAGCGAGCGCCAGAAGGTACGCGGCGCTGTTGCTTTCTTCTCTTGCATTAATATAGCACATTCCACAAATTATATCTTTGATTCATTCTACACTGTTTACTATGTTCGTTTTGGCTAGAGCTTAAAATAATACTTTTTTATTCCTAGAGCAATGTCGACAGAGCCACGTGATACTCTGTCAGTGACACCTGCATCTCGAACCCCGAGTAGAGCCCCTTCACTGAAGAAACGCTCCATATCTCTGGAACAAACTACTAAGGAACAGGCAAGATCACTGCACCCCTCTCATATTTACATATAAACCCCTGGTTTTTAAACATTTTTTTTAGCTAGATTTCGTATTGAATAACCATAAAGTTTTTTATAAATATGTCTTTTGTAATATGTCAAGTGCCTACATAATTTAAATGCGCCTTTGAATGTTATACACGTCGCTGGAAAACTTAAAGGTTCACGAAGTAGTATTTATAGACTTAAGATAGGAGAGTGCTGCGCTCTTCTTTGAGTGCGATAAGAGCTCACATGGTATCTCTCGCACTACACCCTTTACGGTACCAAGGGTTTTTGCCCATCTGGATGGCTATCAACCCTTGTCTATAGTATGTCGGTAACGACTTTGAGTTGTGTTCCGGCATTATTGGCCAGGCTCTCTTCCTTCAAGGCCGGCAGCGCATTCGTCGCACCTTCCGTCAAGTGGGTTCGTTAGCCTGTGTGATGTACTCCAGCAATAAAAAAGATAAATTGTAAGAAAGGTTAACACTCCAGTAAGCCTTCGCAAACTCAGCTACTTTCATTTGTCGCGTTCTACAATCAAGCCTATTTGTGATGTTTATTTCAATAGAGCCACATATGGAAGTCCGTGGATGACAGCAGTGTATCCTCAATGCAGTCGTTGGACGGCGATGACGTTCGCCTTTTCAAAATGCAACGGGACACAAGTTTAGACAGGTGTTATTCTTTTTTAAATATAGCTTTGACCAGTTTGTGCACCTAGTCAGTGCTACATATCGATAAAAAAATTGTGACTAACCTTTGAGCAAATAGCCACTAGGCGAAACAAAATCCCATTCAAACCCCCCCCTCCCCTCCTGTCTGTCACGAAAACACTACTGGACTAATTTGGCTGAAATTCTATCTTGAATTATATTTTTTTTTCTATGCCGAGGATGAACATAGGATACTTTTTATCCCGAAATATGAGCTAGTTTCCGGAATAAAAATATTTTTATGCTTTCACAGAAAAACTATTTGACTGAATTTTGGTTGATATTCGATATATGTGTAAGTTTAATATCAAGGATGGTTATAGGATACTTTTCATCCCGGGAAAAGGAATAGATTTTGGGATAGATTTATGTAAAGGTTATCCTAGAAGGTAGGATAGATTTTGTGATTATGTTATTTTTATCCATTTTATCAAGTTTTGTTATGTATATAATTTACACATAGACATGGGATGTATAATTTACTTTATAAAATGGAATGAATCTCGGGGGCAAATAACACTAACATAAAAATTTATTACAATGTAACCTGTATTAACGTCTGCTATTTAAACAAGAGGTACCGTAAACTCTGGTATGATACAAGTTAGCAAGTAACAAATGGTTGCTCCAAACTATCCAAAACTTTCCTATTTTAAGCAATCAAAAAATTACTAATATCTGTTAATATTATCGCTGAAAAACAGCCGAAATATGTATTTGAACAGCAAAGTAGGTTAACTTTCTACTTATTTGTTTACAGTCGACTATCGGGTGGTTCGGCCCAGAGTGAAGTGTTGCCATCAGAAAAGAAGAAAAAGAAGAGTATATTTGGCAAATTGAAAAAATTAACTAAATCGCGTTCCATTGATGACCAAGTCGATTCTGATGTCGTTGACTTTAGACCTATTGGCACCGTCTCACAGGTACGTCCATATTCCAATAACCACTCCATACATACAACGTGATTATCACTCACTTTCCTTGGAAAAGTTTTAAACACGTCGAACCTCGCCAGATCAGCTGTATAAGGTTGCGCAGTAACTCATTGCTCAGCCACCAGGAATGGTGTAGGTGACACATTTTACAATACCTGTTTCAACACAATATTTATATGTATAAAAGTAATATAATCCCTCTATAATCTTGCCTTTAAAATATAATTTTAATTACATAAACTATTGACTTGTTGAAGTTATGATGTCATAAATGGTTATGCTCCTACACAATCAAGGAGGCCGTAGGATTTTGTAAGATGATAAAGTTGACTTAATTGTCAACCCTATTGTATATTTTTATCATATGGTACATCATCACATGTTCCATATGGTATATCATATGTGAAGTTGTGAAGAGATATTAAAACTGTAAGTCCTTTTATTTAGTGTCTAGTTTCTTCATTCTAAAAGTCGATTTCCGGCAGCTAACTTGATTACCGACATACGTCTACTCGATGATATATGACTCTCCTTCTTCCTACTTCTTGTTTGTAAGCGAAAAAATATATTTGAATGTTTTTTCTATTTCTTGTTCTTCACTTCTATCTGTATATATTTAGAGCATATATTCTTTTATAGGTAGACAAAAGAAGTTGTACGTAACAAGGTATTGAATTTTGAACTTTATGCTAGTGAGTTGAAGTGTAATTTTGATTTTCTATATTATAAATAAAGCTATACTTACAAAATAACAAAGTCTTAAGTAAAAGATATTCACTTCTTATTTTTTCCAGGGTTCAGATTCTGATATGAGTGCGATGGGGAGCAAACGAGACCTGCGCGGCCGCCTCTCTGATATGTTCAACAGGAAAGGACAGCCTTCCCGCGGCAACAGGTAGGTTCTATTTTATGATATACCTGCATCACGGAAAATATATTAGAATGCCACTATAAGATTAGAAAGCCACTATTGAAAAGGCCCCTTATTCATATACATCTACTCTGTCAGAGACCATAATATCTAGTCATTTTTCTATTGCGTATTGGTATAATAACCACACTAAAACTTTCAATCAACGTCTTAAAATTGTACTGGCCATGTTACATTATATTAACATTTAACATTTAGTTTAACATTTGGTCTAATATAAAAAATCATGCTTAATATCCGAATGCACATGGTGGAGGCCGCGCTACAGATTGCATTGTATATGAGTCTGCATCGTAAGGGCGCGTTCCCACTATGCCGTGACGACAGATAGTCGTGTAGTTTTAAGTGTCGTGGCTTATGTTTAAATGGATGTGTTCACATATAGAACAACACTATTTACTGTCTACGACAGTTTTTGCAGTGATGACAAATTGTAATGACAGTGGGAACGGCTAGCACGACAGTCGTAAAACGATAAAAGATCGATAAACATTTTTGACGACAGACAGTCGTTATAATGGGAACAGCTAGAGATGACAGTCGTCCAATGAGGAATTAATCGTTACGACATAGTGGGAACGCGCCCTAACACGAACATACTCGGCCTCTCTTCTACAAACTGCACGCTTACATTATATCATAACTTTTTACATTTATATAATTTTTATCATTACTTTATGACAAGTCTAGCATTTAGCATCTCATTTTTCATTATATCACATAATAATCACCATCGTCCACCAAAATATGGAAAATAAATCAGTAAGTTTCCGTCAATATCATTAAGGAACTGAAGACGTCGCCTCTTTAGCTGAAGACGTCAAACGGCGCGAATATGGAACCTTAGGAAAAGGTTACATATTTGTAGAGTTTGGCGTTGAAACTATGGACCCCTAGGCTCTATTGATCTTCGACACTACCCGTAATCAGAAGGCCGACTTGTATTTTGCCCGGAGAATTAGCATTGCTATACAGCGTCGCAATATAGCCAGCCTTCTAGGTACGCTTCTCACTAACTGTGATCAGGTACATCATTTAATTATTTAAGGTAAAGTCTATAAAAAAATCGCTTTATAGAAAAATTTCAACAAATCTTATGTATATAAAATTACATACTCTGGTGAATATTCATTTGCGTATGTAAAGTTATAGGTTTTCCCTTAAATGCGAATGACTTATTGTTTCGTGTCTGTTGTTATGTATATAGTAAGGAGCAAAGCCCGGAGAGGCCATCGAGCGCGATGGGCGGCAACGGCGCCTCGAAGCCCATACTGCGAAACACAAGCTCCACCACTCTACCACGAGGCCCTGCTAAACCGGTATTTTTCTTAAATTACTCCCTGCAATTAAATAAAAATCCATGTGCACCAATGTAAGAAATGTACTATAAATTATAGCACCCCTAACAAAACATTGAAAAGATTACACCATTTCTTTGATATACAAGAACTCCATTAAAACTCATAATTAATATCTCATTATTTATTACGTAGTAAGTATTAGAAATAATATAATAAATTACCCACTTCCAATTATTAAATTCAACTAATATTTTGATATATCTGATAATTCGAGCATAATTATGCATTTACATGGAGACATTGTATTGTGTATCAAGATATATTAGATATAGACATTTAATATCGCGCCTACAGGTCTTTAGAAAATTATTTTTTTACTTCTAACAAAAAACATTCCCCCACAGAACGAGGCTGCCAGTTCGCGCGCCTCCAGCGCGACTCCTGCTACGAAGAGAAAAGGAAAATAACAAACATACGACTGTTTGCTTTATTTTAGTGTATTTCCTATGACTTTTTCCACATAGCATATAATATCACAATACATATCATTATTGAATCACCTTACGCGAGTAACTTTAGCACGAAGTCGATCTATGAGGTCCGAAAACGGAAGTGTGTATCATATACTGGTACCTACATCACATGTCATTTCAAAGCAGCTCTCATAAATTAATTGTAATGAAATCATTATAGGAGGCTGGGCTACTTTATGATTAATAAAAAAATTTTTTTTTAATATTACCGAACAAACACAAAATTTGTTTAAAAGTTATCGACATCATCGAGAAAGATTATAATTTTTTTAAACAAAAATGTGCCAATAATAACCTCTCCCCATTTCTGAAGATTACCCCAGCAAACTTAAAAACTTAAAATATTCCTAATTTTGATATATGTAAGTACTTGTCAAAGGAATGTATGGAATAAAGCTGGACTCGCATCAAATGTTAGTAATGTGAGGGCATTTATGGTAAACGGAGCCCCGTTGTTGTTATTCGCCTGAGGTGTCCTCCCGAATATTCCTTTCGTGTTTAGGTCCCTCTGTGAGCTTTACAAGTTGTCTCCTGTGAAGTCGATTAGCTGTACCGATTTTTGTATTCATGTTCTTGTAATTTTATAAATAAATCTGTTGAATTGCGTATTATTCCAAATCTGGTTTTATTTTATTGAATACTAGTACATACATACATAACTTCACGCCAGGTCCCTTGCGGGGTAGGCACGAACAACAGAGCGCCATACAGGCTTATTCTTACACACCTCACTTGCTTCTTTGACATTCATAGCTCTTGTCATGCACTCTCGTCAGGAGCCTTAAGAACAGTTAAGGCTCCTGACATCACCTTCTGCTAGTATACTAGTCACATGGAATATTCCGCATCCTGGATTCCTTCATGTCAATGATATAATATTACTTTATTTGACGATCTTAATTACAAGCTAAAACTATTAAGGAATTTAAGAGCTTTAAATCATATATAATTTATTTATCTTTACACTTGTTAAAAATATATATGTTCGAACACAACACCTAATCCTTCACAATCAAATATGACTAGATGGCGCTACACTACATAGCCGATTTGTTCTACTTCTCACACATTTTTAAATATTTTAACCTACCTATGTCATACATGACTATTCTAAATTTCTAAACAAACGTTTTTTTCTACCACATTATTATCGTGTTTTATCTAATTAATAAGCCCTTTTCATAGTTTGCGAAAAGTGACATAATAAATAATATAATCAATAGAACTATTTCGGACAATATCTATACGTAGTTTCATGAAATCGTATAGAAGTACCTACTGAAAGAAGAGCTATTTTCTAGAATTTGAATGGGTTAAACATAGGAATCCCAACACAGGATCTGGATTAAAATATCAGAACGGAATATGAATGATAAAAAAAAACCAGCTGAAGTTTATAATTATATTTAACTAATTTTAATATTTTTTACATAGACGCGAGCGAAAATAATATCTGTAAGATGCAAGAAGAACACTAGGAATGACAAGCGACCAGTAAAAAATTAACTCTGAAAAAACCCCAAAGCCGACATCACCAGGGGCGCGACAAGCTCATTTTGTCACGTTTCGATATGGAAAAACATCGACAAACTTTCAATCAAACAATGTGTCCAAATCGGTAAAAAATGATTTATAAATATCATTTAGAACGTTTATATTTAAGCTAGGTTTCCCCGCGGCTAAGCCCGTGGGTCAAATTCTACGTAATTCTTACAATTTTTTTTATCTGATGGTTAAAAAATGCTTAAATTCCATTGCGTGATTTACTCGTAAGAGTCTAATTAGCGGATATCAATAAGTTCCCGCAGATGTATTTGTTAGTAAAATAACGACACGATACTAGTGGTTAGTATTAATTGAATATTCAACAATATTTTGATATCAAAACTGTGTGAAGAAATTTAGGGGCGTTTTTCAGAATCACATTCCTCCCGGGACGATTGTCATCGCTAGTACGCTCCTTCCCCGTACATACTTACAAGGAACAACAAAATTAACCAAAAATACAAATCAATCGTTTGTTGTAACCGAAGTTCAGTGAGAGGGTTAAAATGCTTTATTCGATTCGAACGATGAGTGCGAGGCTAGCTCTGGTCCATGAGGTTGGCGTCGAGGGCGCCGCCGCTGCTCGAGTCCTTCAGGATCGAGTCGAAGATCGGCTGCAGGTCAGGGAAGGACTTGATCTGCGCCACGAAGTCCAGCAGGTGGGGGTTCTTCTCTGTAAACAGAATACAATACACTTGGGGCCTTACTTATTATAATCGCGCTAAGAAAGGATTAGCCATCTCTTAAATCAGAGACTCTTAAGCCCCTAATCACTGGCTGTTTCAAATCAAACTTGCCATCTTGCCTCTTAGCAGTCACCTAAATCTACCTCTCGATGTTGGTTATTTTTGACAGTTATTTATGAGTTACTTTACCACCACCTCTTATCCTTAAGAGGAGTTTATTGGTAAGATTTTCGTTAGTCAGTTGCTGAGTAGTTTCTTAAAATTTAACAAACGATCATAAGTAAGGCTATTTTTATTAAAAGTAACCACAAGATAATTTTTAGATGGTGAATCTCACCAATTTACATGGAATAAGCGTAGCAATAGCAGCAAGTGGACGTATAGGTAGCAAACATCCACTTGCTCTCTATTTTATTTGTGTAGTAGGAATAAGACTTAAATTATCCATAAACTACGTCACACGTTGGGGAGGGGTGGTTGACGAAGTGCGACATTATATGACAAAGAGAAGTCTTAAATTTCATGACGTCAAATAAAAAAAAAATATTTCCAACTATCTGTATGATGAGTTTTAAATTACTAAAAAATAATTAACGTAGAAATAAAACTAATCACGGAACTGCTGTTTTAATTTAATAATTTATGATGTTCTTGGAACATAACTATTACGTTTTTGGTATTGACAACACTAGGACGGCCATTTGAAGTAACACCAGAGGCCAATGCCTTAATTTGGCAGCCGCACACAAGGATCTTGATAAAACAATATTATTGTAGAATTCGTAAAATTAATCGGAATATATTATAATCAGTGATAAATCTGTGTTTAATGATTTCCTATATCACCTGATCATATAACAAGTAAAGGAGCCCTCAGCAACAATAGCGCCGTATCGACGTTTTATGAACCTCCAAAAATCTCTTAAGGTAAAATTGCAAAAAATGTGATGTCAGCGAAGGGAGGGAGGACTCTCACGAATGTGACATGGGCGGGGGAAGGATACCAAAAAATCATGAAATTCGTGTGACATAATTTATGGATGGCCTTAAAAAAACTGAGGAGACAGAATGAAAATCTGTCATCCATGGTTAATTTAAACCCTCTGTTCATAAAATCAATGCAGCTGGAACTTACCAGCTTCAGGTATTTGGAGCAGGGCCGCGGCTGCGCGAAGTGCTGACCTTTTGAGTTCATCCTGCTTCTCGTACTCCTGCTTCACTGAGTTGGCTTTCACCTTCATCGTGCACGTTGCTCTCAGAGGCTCAACGAGGCTCTCTAACCCTATAATATGATAATTTGAAATGAAATGAAATCTTTATTTGTATGAAACATGAAAAACAAGATTTGATGATATAGTGAGAAAATGTTTCGTTATTTACTGGCATTCAAATTTTCTTAAACCCTAATATGGTTTATAAACATTATGTATTTTTATTTAATTGTCATGTATCATTACAATTTGTTGCACAATTTTGTCACTTTGTTTACTGATAATGAATTGTATGTTAACTCCTTTCATTCTATTTTTTTAAGTTAGGCACATGTAAATTAGCATCGATACGTTTTTGCGTTTGTAGTAGTGAACAGTCAGCATATAAATAAATTAAATAATACTTTTATATATATGTACTCGTATTAGCTGATTTCAATACGATTGCAGAGAAGGATAGCTTAAGTCCTTTTTAAAGTAACGCGATACTTCATATTCCGAGTCTAATAAATATAGAAACTGTCATATTAAGCCAGTCCTAATATCACGTGGTTACGAAGTCAAGAAATCCCGAGAACTATAAAAAGTCCCGGATTATTTTGTTTCAATATCAATCGGATGCGAAATAGCTAATTTTGATACTTGTTAAACACTTTATAACACCCCCGAGATAATTCCCGCCTTAGTAGAATAGAAGTACGCCTTTAGTAACATTGCTTATCCTGGGTTTTTACGGGAATCTTCGAAATTCCTGTATTCTCATGTTTAAAAAATCTGTTAAACTGCTGAAAATACTTTTTGATTTTAAATACTGACAAAATAACTGTAACTTGGACGAAGTCGGGAGCAAATCTTAGCGTTATATAGTGATCTTTCCCTCCAATATGAATGAATTTAAAGTTTTCTTAATTCTATTAGTTGCCATGTGTTATGTGACGGTGTGGAAGACTCACTCTGCAGCACGACGGCGGGGCAGAGGTGCGCGAGCCGCGCGCACATGAGGTAGGTGAGCATCTTGATGTCGTAGTGGTCGCGCAGGCCGTCCTCCACGTGCCGCAGGAACTCGAACACGTCGAGCCGGTCGAGGCAGGTGCCCAGCAGCGTGTACATGCACTCGAACGCCGCCTTGCGCAGGTCCAGCCCGTCGTCCACCGAGTGCTTGAACGGGCCCATCTCCACCTCGCGGATCAACTCTTTCTGTCGCGTGCAACGTTCAACGTAAGTGGATGAAGTAGTTAATATTGTGGCGAGTGATGGTGGAACAATCTAGTTGGTTTAAGACTTTAGAAAAAGGCAGAAAAGTCTCGAAGGAAAAGACAAGGATGGATACATTTTAAAAGGGATAGACGATGAACGAAGGCTCGTTAAGTAAAAGACAGAGATAGATAGATGTTTATAAAGGGACAGATAGTAAATAAAAGAATAACGAAACGATCGAAATTATGGGCTTCGGAAAAGTCTTCCAAGATATAAGCAGCGTAAGGCGCGCCTACCGATGACGCGTAAGTGACGAGTTAAGTGGTAAATTTAGTGACAAGTTTAGTGGACAGTTAAGTAAAGGAGTGTAGCGTAGTTCGAGAGACGAATCAGAAGCAAGCTGCACATGCTGCAGCAGCAGGAGGTGGTCTGCGCAATATCGGCGACGGTATTGTGAGTGAGACACCTTATCGTCGGATCAGTGCATCGTTAGTCTTAAGTATAGGGACAACCCTTATATCACTTACGGCTATGTGAGTCAATAAAAGCGTTTAACTAAAAACTGGCGTTTTCTTCCAGTTCTAAGTGCTTACCCCCGTTCGCATGTAACAATATCCCCTAACATTATATTGCCTACGTAATTATGTTGTGCTCTTTTCAAAGCGCCTCATATTATAACGCTCTGGAAATACCTTTTAGATGTAGATGAGAGATGGACATCATCAAGCAGTATGTTCCAGCAGACAAAGTGTTGCGACATGAATACTGACTGCCGAACTAAACCAGAAATTTAAAAATGCTCTAAGATTATGCAGTCTTCTATCTGAGATAAGAGAGCCAAGGTTACTAAATTTATTTAGGTTTATAGCTTGGCAGCTAGGCCTTTAAGCCACATCTTAGTTTACAATATAATTTCTTCATTTTCTTAAGCCTATGTGTAGCACAGCTGAACCGTAGGTAATCAGCTAGTGCCATTCAACGGAGTTCTTGTGACAACTCAAAAGGCCACATTTGACTATACGGTTCACATTTCTCACAAAACACATAATCACTACTCTAAAACTATCAATTAAGATATTGATAGTTTTTTCAACTATTTATCATTTTAGAGTAATTTTACAACATTTTTAGAAAATAAAACTGCACAGCACAACATCTCGTTTCAGTTCCCGTTAAAAACTCCCCAAGGTTATTAAACCACCGGCGGCAGGGGCAGAGCGGCAATAGACAAGCGCTCACCTTGACTTTGGTCTCGCTGTAGATGGTGGGCAGCACCTGCGGCAGGAGGTCGCGCACGAGGCTGGGCTTGTTGTGCGCGGCCGAGTTGAACGCCACCAGCGCCACGCGGCGCACGCCCAGCGACGAGTCGCGCAGCGGCACCAGCAGCTCCGACATGCACTCGCGGAGCAGCGGGTCGATCGCCTGTGGCTTTTTTTCACAATCCATTACATTGAAGGCCTACCTCGCTAATTCGTTAGATTTTTTGAGAAATTACTATTGAATTTATTAGAACTATACAAACACGTATGTGGGAATGATGTGATGAACGCATGATTTGATGAATGTAAGATGATATTACTGAACGAAGCCATAGTGTGAAAGAGGTGACGAGTGAAAGAGCGAGCAGAAGATTCGATGAATGGACGACGTACGCACGACGCACGATAAAGACGCTCTGATTAATTTAATTTTAATTGTACGTGATATTGGAATTAAATTATATAAAAATAAACGCACGCGCAAAGTGAAACTCGTAAAAGTGTTGTTTTTCTTGCCAGCCGACCCTACCACACGTATAACATAGGTACAAATATAACTAGACTCTACTAGTTCAAACTGCACGATTGAATAAAACGCACAAAGTTCGTCAATATATCGCTCATCCAATCTACGTCTTGCTCGTATCGTAATCCTCGCTTGACTGCCCCACCACTCCGTTTGGGCATTGTTTTATAGTAAACTGTATAATATAACAAATTTTTCAAAAAAACCTAAAACCTTCACACCTGATCATTATTCCTGCGAACGGCCAACAAAGTAGAAAACAATAAAAATAGACTATTGACTAATTGCATATTTTAAACACAAAATAAACAAAAGAATTCCAAACGCGGGAAGGGTTATAAACCAGGTGCACATTGCTTTGTCGGTATGTAACAATATATATACAAATAAAATTAACATGAATCTACACAAAAAAGGAGAATATACCAAGATGTACACAAACCTGATCAGAAATAGTGAACTTGACTGCAGTGACAGCTGTGGTCCTTGTGAGTGGTTCCGGCGACTGGAGGAATTCTTTCAGGTGTGGCAATAAATCCTGTGGTTCCAAAAGACACAACTTGCCCAGACATTCTGCAACCTATAAAAATATTTAAAAAATCAAACATTTTACATATTAATAATATTGTAAATCTTAAACTAAGCATATTTGCTATTAAAATTACAGATTTTTGTGGTCAAAATTGATGTATACTAGAATAATTCAGAGGACACAAATTTGACCATAATCGTAATAAGAATGAAAAATAACCTTTACTTATTAGTTACTTCAACTCTTCGAGATTTAACAATAAATATTTGATCGGCGTTTCGATCACTTTTATTCACAAAATGCCAAGAGATCAAACATTGACTTACATACATACATATTACCACGCCTGTTTCCCATGGGGGGTAGGCTGAGTCCAAGGATCTATCTTCATTACCATTGAGTTAGACTTATATTGATAAACTGATTACAAAATTACTAAAAAAATATGTTAATCGTCCAATATACTTACAACATTACGAGATCCTTCCTCCGCACATTGACAATGCTTTGATAGTTGTACCCAGATTTCGGGTATAAAAGGCCGAAGAGCTTCCACGCCCTCTGGCGTGCACGATTCGCACGAAATTATCTATAACATAAAGAACAACATAAGCACAAATAAAAAATATATAAATATGGCAAGACAGTTTAATAATTAACACAGACTTTTCATACAATTACAATTTTTAAAAATCCCCATTCATGTATTGGACCGATTTGGCTAAAGTACAGTATATAAGAGGGGGGGGGGGGGGGGGCAAGAGATACTTTTAATTTTTTAATCCTGGGAGATGGGATAGTTTGCGATATAAAATGAAGTAAATCTTGGGCAAGTAGCACCAACATAAAATTTTAATACAATATAACATGTATTACTAATTCCTGGTCTTTAACAAAAGCGCGGGGTAAACTCTGGTTTACAACTTTGAAAATTAAACAATAGCTGTAAAGCATTTGTTTTTTTAAGCAATAAATGTTATTGTGTTTTAAACCTCAAAAATGTGTCTTTTGGGGCTATTACAACTCGATAGGGGGGGACTAACCTCTCTCGAGTTGTTGTAATAGATTGACAATTTAGTTAAATTATTTGAGTTTTGAAATTTATTGAGTTTTGTTTGCTGTGTATTCTAAGTTCCACAATGTATAATATGCAGACAAATGAATTGTTGTAATTTATTCAGAAAGCCACTTGATTTATGTATTACACTGCCCATCTACTATTTGGAAAGTCACCTGATTATTTAAATCTAAAACTGATTACTATGTAATTGGTGTATAATATGGACATGGACATTGATCCTTTGTATCTGGATATCAAGTTTTTTTTGTGTATAGAAAAAAAACTAACCTCCCTCAATGAGTGTAGCAATAAATATTGCCGCTTAGGTTGTGCTTCGATTTCTCCTAAAATGAAAGGCAGGAACTCTGGCAGGTTGCCGACCGCCACCGAGCCGAGGGCGTAGCTCGCGGCCGACTTCACTTCTTCGGACGACGGGGTGAATGAGTTCAACAGCACTTCCTTCAGGTTCGGTATTGAACTTAGATCTCTATGGATATGAGGTGTAACGTTGACATTTTTATTACATTAATAAATATACACATACTAAATAAAAACATGGACGAAGAGGGATGATAATCGCCTAGTACTATGCGTAATTCTGAAAACGTACCTAAATTTTACATTTTTGAAGAGACCGAAGTCTTTCCTTTGGTGCGTTTTGATATGGCAGAATTATATTAAACTTTCAACTAAAATTTAGTATGATACTTTCTTAAGTTTATGCGACTTGTATACATAATAAAACTACGTTTGAACGGTTTAGAGCGCGGTAATTTATTGGATTCTTATTATTCCGACCTTTCGAAAAGTGGAAAATGGCCGAAACGTCGGAATAATAAAAATCAAATAAATTACCGTGCTCTAAACCGTTAGACGTAGTTTTACTATAAAAAAATTTAATCAAGAAAATATTTTTACATAAAATGAGTCAACACTTAAATTGAAGAAACTTATTAATTTAGTATGTTTTGTGATTAAAGTTGTCAAAAAATATGAAGAAGTACTGAGTTGGTATAAGTAATGATACAAATCATTCAAAAACGACATAAAATTAACAACCAGCTTGATTCGCATATCAAGCTATGGCTGGATTTTTGATAAATGTGTAGATATTTATATAGCTGCGCCCCGCGGTCTCTCTCGCCTGGTGATTGAAAAACGTCATAATTCCGAAATAAAAGTAGCCTACGTTACTCCTTATTACATCAGCTACCTGTCAATAAAGTCCCGTCAAAGTCGGTCCAGCCATTATTTAAGAGATTGGCCGGAACAAACAGACAGACAAAAATTGTAAAAAATGTTATTTTGGTGTATGTACCATATGCGTTAGTAAAAAGCGGTTATTTCAATATTACAAACAGACACCCCAATTTTATTTATATGTATAGATAAAAAATCATATTTGAATCTTATATTTTCAAAACCGACTAGTTTTGATTAAAGTTTTGAGTTGGTCAAAACTTTTATCAATTCAAAGTTTTGAGTTCCGTTAAAAATAAAAAACTGATATAACTCACTGCTGGGAGGTTTGGACGGGAAATTTAAGGTGTTATGCTGCGCAGTTTTAATTACAAATTGAACAATAATTGTTATCATTAGTTAAAAGTGAAGGGTAGTTTAATATACTGAATTTTTTAATAGAGAATAAATGAAGATTCAATACAGTGGTTCAAAGACAATGGGCGCGTTCCTCTTGTTGTCTACATAGCGAATACGGTCGTTATAGTCGCCGCGAAGACGTCTCTAGAGACTTGATGATTTTCGCTCACGCAGCACTCATAACGACCAATGTCAAGAGGTGGGTCGAATAATCTGTTCCACTTGAGTTTGCTATTGTAACGTCCGCTAGCAAGTGGAACGGGCAAACTCGCGATCGTGAGCGTGGACGTTGCGAGTCTCATTTGGAACATAGCCATAGAGATAAAATTAAATAGAAGTGGAACAACTGACTGGTGTCGGCCGATCTCGGCGAGCGCGAGCAACGCGAACATGTGCGTGGCATCCGAGGGGGGGTTGGTGGCGTCGCGCAGGAACCTGCGCACCACCTCCGCCGACTCGGCGCCGCCGCTCCCGCCCCCGCCCTCCACCACCACGGCGCCCACGCACTTCGCCAACGAGTGGAACGCCTGTGCGACGAACACACGCACTCACATTAATCAGCACTAGAGTTTGACCCGCGACTGCGCCACATGTCAAACCCTAGCAGTAGCTTTGTTTTACTTACACAAAAACTTATTTGATAATAAAAATCCCATAGATAGATAGAATAAAATATTGTACTACGACTGCAGAACACATCATTGTTTCAAAAAGTGTCGCGACACTATATATCTAACTATTATAGTTATGTCAATTGTGACAAAATAAAAGAACACTCACTGGAGTGTTCTTTTATTTTAAAAATTTAAATAAAATTCCGCCGCTAGAAAAGGCTCTTTATTTGTATCTTGGTATCAAGACTGCTTCAATACCTTTATATGACTTTTTGAATTATTCAATTCGGACATTTCATTGGAAAGATATCACGAGTTTAAAAATGTAGGTATTAGACAACGTGACCGTGACGCTTTTTCGTGAGCGAAAACTCGTAAGACCCGGCTATACAAAAGTTTCAATTCAATAAATTAAGTCTACAGTCTACACAATTGCCCGGCAAAAAAGACGCGAATCGAAGCTAACCTGGTTTGACGTAATACAATGAATGACTCAGGATTGCCGCCAGTGCGGCGCACCCGATACGGCGTTTCATACGCTTGTCGGGTGCGCTGCATGGACGCCGCAGCGTTTCGAGCTCGAGACCCACGTAGGAGCCGTCGGATCGCTCGGCGATTTGGTAACGGCCATGTTGCAGAGCGACGACCGTGGGATGCTGCGGTTACTTTTGCGAGCAGTAATGTCTCTCAAAGAGGCCGCAGAAAGGGATAGGGAGCGAAGTCCTTCAGCGCGTGCTACGGTCTCTTCTCGAGGTCGCCGGCCTTCAGCTGGCACCCGGAGAGGCAGGTACGCGCATTACTTCCCTCCTGAGTTAGGTTCCGGAACGAGGGGCCTTAGCTACTAGGTAAAGCAAGGGATTAACAACTACCCCCGTCTCGAAGTGGAGTGTGTTCTCCCAGGGCACACTTCAGGCACTTTATTGCGCTGGATCGACTGTTGCGTAACTATGTTCTATATCTCAGTCTTTCCATCACAAACAAAAGCGCAGGGTCGACAGGGAGGAGGGGTTTTTAGTGGGTATTGAGGTTGCTCGCCCGTGCGGCATCACTCGGAGTCTCCACACTCCTCTGTGTAATCCATCGCGGACGGAGCGCAAATAAAGCATACTATTGCTAGCGTTACCGCCCCGGTGGATGCGTGCCGTTTCCTAGTGACGGCCAGAGAGTGCGTAAATGGGTTAGGCATTTTCCCTCGCCTCAAAAAAATAATACAATGAATGGCTTTTCATAACTGGATACTATGTACAATGAAGGTAGTTGTTGCCGTTTCACGCAGATGTGGCGATGGATATAATGCATTATTTGTGATCTAATTGGGCCACAATCAATATTTTTGACACTATCGCAGGTGTGGCACCCGGCATAAAAATTGAAGTTGCTAGAGTTTAGAAAGATTTGCGAAAGTGGCGCCCCTATTATTTTCAAAGCTTAACCTGCCACACTCTACATCGCTAGATTAGCTAAAAAAATAATTCAGGTTACCTGGAAAGGATTGGAAGGATTAAGTGACAAGACCGCCTATTTATTGTATTGCCTAGAAAGTATTGCAAATGCTTTTTTGTAATTGTTTATTTTGGTGTGCTGTAACGACTAACCTTTTTAGTCGTCATTTCTATTAAGAAATATAATAATTCGAATTTATTACATCGAACGCCTCCCAAAACAATCGACAACAGAATTGTATCGGGCCGCGCATGGAAAACATGGTTGTGAAAGTCTCTTGATTGATAATATAAACGATATATTCTTGGTAGCCAGTCTCTTTATTGAAGATCCCGGTCAGCTCGGAACCGCTGGTCGCCACAGTACCGTCAAACTGCTTAACTTTGCCTCACGTCCAATCTTTGCCGATATTGAAAAATAAGCTATATCTTAAAATTTATAAGTCTTGAAATGTTAAATTTGAGTAGTTTTAAAACTTATTATATGGCAACACAAAATAAGTGTCTTTATGCTGCGAAAAAGCATACATTCTTGGCAATTGACCGTTAAACCAATGTGTGACAAGGCGGCAATCGGAGTAGTCGACCAACTTTTCTAATAAGACTATGAAATAAGTTTTATTCTTATTTCTATTTAACTCATTCGATAAAATATTGGTAATTTAATCATTTTTAATATTGAAACATGAAGCATCAATCTGTCTATCTATATAGTGTACCTGTTTCATGTGGTGCGCGGAGGCGTTGTGGTCCTGCAGCCGGAGCACGGGCGCCACGAGCAGCTCCAGCAGCTCGCGCCTGGAGCAGCCGGCCACGTCCGCGCGGACCAGCGCGCTCAGCACGCCCAGCATCGCCTTCAACGCGCCACCTGCGACACCAATACAATTTTTTATTCATATCATTTCGAATTATTTTTTGTTGTACAATTCTTTATTTATTTCTGGAAAACCAAGAGCCTAAATACATTATATTATTAATACGTGAAGAAAAAGTTTTGTATCCCTTTTTACGCAAATTGCTCGGACGGAGGAGTATGCAATTTCGCACACTTATAGTTTATATGGAGGTTTGCAGAATGCTAATATTTTTTTAATAAATAATGCATTAAAAATACATTAATGAATAAAAAAAACCATTACACGCTACCATGTATTTGACACACACACACACATATAAACTCTTTTGTTTATTGTTAAGTCAAATTAACAGTGTAGCCTTGGCGAAATCTGTGATTATAGAAGTATAGTTTTTGACAACACAACCTCAATAATATTTAAACTTTGGGCCACCACCAATTTGATTAGATAACTGTAAATGACGAAAGAAAGCCAACGACACAAAGGAAGCTATTTGTTAAAATTAATAGGTAGTAGTACTCTTGAAAATTTTAAGGCTTAGACACCACTTGGTTCCGAAAATACTAATTACAATAAGTCGATGTTATGATATTTACTTAAATTATTTAAATAATTACTTGCTCCGCCCTAGAAATTAGTGTTGTCTGTAATTGGTAAAACTTAAAGGTATTTTAATGGGTTAATTAAATCGTATGGACTTCGCTGCAATACTAAAATGGATCTTGCTTAGAAGATGCAAAAAGTCGTTGGTCAAAATATGATTGAACAGAGTACTGCATTTTTTTTCCTAAATGTGGAATAAAACTCTTAAATAATTTTAATTTCGTGATTGAAAGAAAGTAAACTTCACATAGTTATATAATTACTTATACTAATTTTGAACCAGCTAAAAATGTAAACAAATTATTATGAGAAATCAGGATATGTTAACTTTAATTCATTTAAAGAATGCATATTTTTGTCTGTTCCGCAAAATATCTACAAGGCCGTAACAGATCCCTGCATATACATGAATATTGTAGTTTTTCTTTATTATATATTGTTATCTAATAAGCGCTTAAAGAGTTATAACTCATTTATTATCCTATATACATACAACATATCATAGTAAACCTCAAATAATTTATTGGCGATTTTTCGAACAGTTCTTTTTAAATTCCTTTCGAATCGTTTACAAACAGACCTATACGAGTAGAGTAAATATTTTGGAGAGCGGTATCATGCCGGCGAAAGTATGTAATGGGGATAGGGTGGCCGACCTTGGAGCAGCGGCGAACTGGCCAGCATGATGATGTTGGGCGTGAGCGCGGCGCGCGCTTGCGGCGTGAGCGCGGCGGGGCAGCTGGTGCACGCGCCGCGCACCAGCGCCAGCGCCGTCTGCGCGCAGTGCAGGTCCGCCTCGCCCACCAGCACCGGCACCTCCATCAGCACCTACCCCACACCACCCAGCCTCCGATCAGCTTCGCACACGCCTATCCCGAACCACTGACCTACATTATTGCCACTGGACGACCTCATTTATATAAATGCTATATTCCAGTCAAACACTCGCTGCCCACAGGGCAATAAAATATGGCAATAGGACAGCACCTACATCTGTCACACTTCATGTGACTACTACACAGAATTTTTTTTCCGCAGAGTGCAGCAGGTGTTAGATTGAATTATAGCATATTTTCGTGACAATTTGAAGCACCGCTTGCGAGTCTCTGGAGCAGGATGTGCAGTGTTAATGGTAGAAGTCAGTGTCTCGAGCGTATACATCATAGAGCGCCAGCAAAGTGATAGTCGGTTGACACAAAATACGTCGGAACCCAACCAATGGTTCAGTATCACGTGTTAATGCCAAATAATGTCGTTGTAAGGATTAAATACCTGATTCTACAAGCATTGTTGTTAAAAACCGCTGGGTCCTTATTGTTACGAGGACACGAATTAAAATAAATTCCGTTGGAATTACTATAGAGTTTATTAGAACTGTACAAACACGTATAAAACAAGTACAAAATAAAATTGGATGAAACCAGTTCACATTGCACAATTCAATGCAATTTAACACGCGCAAAGTACGTCACTATGTCGCTAATCGAAATTACTACACGTCTTAATCGTATCGCGGTCGTCGAATGACTGCCCCCGCCCTTCCATCCGGGCATTGTTTTAACTAAACTGTATAAAAGGGGCCGCGTTAACCCACACATCTGGCAATGCAATAAAAACAAGGATTAAGTCGTTCGACACTAATTACAGCCATAAAATAAGTACGATAACAATAGATGTTTCTAAACTTTTAAACACAAAGTAAATTCAAAGGATTCGTTTTTACAACATGCAGCTGTCGGGTCTTTCCTGGTATGTAACAATATTAATGAGATTTGGCAGAAGAGTTATATTAGAAGCAACACAATGACATAGTAAAATTGTGAAAACAAAAAATATAAAGACTGTCCTACATGTAGCTGAATGATATAATAACACATAAACATCTGGTTTCTTGTGTTTATTTAAAGGTAGACAGATATTTACTTCTAAAGTTGTAAAAATGTATTACCTTCTCCCTTTATTATTAAACTTGATGGTAGAAATTTAAAATATGAGTTATTTTCTATTAAATGTTTTTAAGGTTCCAACGGCAAATAACTTCACTCATGCGGCGACACATTTGACCGATTTTTATAATTGAACTTAAAACTAACTCACCTTGCTCAATAGTTCTATACTAATAGCACTGCTGTAGTTCTGCACTAATGTGTCGAGTAGCACTAATGTAGACAACTTCAAGGCTCTCTGGTTCTTCCTTAAAAACGATCCTAGAATAGGTACAGCATCAGACTGAAAACACAGATATAAATAATATAACAAGATTTATAATATTAAAAGCCTTGCACACAATGCAATATACACTATCTTTAATATATTTATGCTAGAATGAATAATTATTTTATATATGTATATAACTAAATTAGCTTGAAGACGTTTTTGCGTTTGTAATAGTACTTGTATATTTATAGGACGTCAAAACTTGAAATTTAAAGTGTCTTGAAACTTAGTATTAAAAATTATGTTTAATATTAATATTTATTATTTGAATATAGTTTAATATTATTACTCTCATATTAGGCAGCTGCCTATAATGATATATAAAAGTATTCGTTTATTTATCTGTGTGCTTACAGTACACTATTACAAACGCAAAAACGTCTCGAAGCTAATTTAATTGTAGTGCTTTATATAAATAAATCATAGTTCAAAAAAAGGAAACACTTCAAAAACAAAACAAAGGGTAGATTATATTATTTTCACAACAATTGGATATAGTACGAACAAAACTTAAATGCGTCCTTGAAGTTCGTACGCGACATTGGGGCACTACATTATTACAGATAAGGTTAACACACAGAGCTAACAAGGAGTATTGCGCTCACACTCGGCCGTTGTCAGGACTTCTATACCATCTCTTTCGCATAAAACACCATAACGCGTAATAACCGTTAACCTTTGACTGGACCTACACGAACACACGGAACTAACTTCATTCGAATTTAAATTTTGCGTGTACTGTATATATGAACAATACATTTTTTCTATCAAGAACGACAGAGGTTCGTAGTATAGTAATAATTGGGAACAGCCGAGAAAGAGTTTGATCGCCAGACACTCTGGGGAGCCAATTCTAAAAATACTTTGACCAGAACAATATTGGAGTACACATGTATAACATGACAGTATTTGTGTAGAAATATCACTTACCAAAATGGGCCTCAAATCAATTCTCAAAGGCGATGAAGCGATTTTGGTGAGTGCTTTCACGGTAGTCAAGCGAGTTATTTCATTGCGCAGTCTTTCTAAAAATATTGGCAAACAAATGGGAAGCTCGTTCTGAAAACAAAACATAATTTTTTTAATGTTTATAAGTATATGTAACTAGAACACAAAATAATTGCACATTAAAATTGCAAGATTGGTGAATATTTTACTATAAAAGCCTTTACTGTGCATTAGGGTGGTCGTTAAAAATTAAATTTCTTGCGACGCCCCCTAAAAAGCTTCCTTTTAATGAAAAAACACTGGGATTTTTTTTATAATTTTTTCAAGTCAAGACATCACGTGCCTCAAGATGATTCAAGTTAAAACTAAAAATATAAGAAAAATTGAAAGATAAGCTTGAATCACGAAGAATTTTAAACTTTTTCTGAAACTATAATTTGAAATTCATCACTGAGAATGATAATACGGAAGGTATTTCATTGTTAAAACTTTTCCAATCTTAAAATAATTATTACTTCTAAGTATGAAGAAGTTTCCTGAAAAAACATGATATTACCCAAAAATTAACTTGAATCGTCTTGAGGCACGTGTTGTCTTGACTTGAAAAAATTATTTAAAAAATCCCAGTGTTTTTTCATTAAAAGGAAGCCTTTTAGGGGGCGTCGCAAGAAATTTAATTTTTAACGACCATCCTACTGTGCATGCTCTAAAGAAACTGTCATATTTTTCTTTGCTTTTGACTTACTGACTCACAGCAATTTTTCTACACATTGCAATTGTACCGTTATGAAAATTAAAATGCTAATTCAAACTTCAGCAATAAAGTAAAATTTTATTTCAAGTTTACATTCAAAATCTTATTTACATATTAGTATTGAACTACTAATGCTAATACAAAACATTGGATAATGAATATGGTGCAAAAAATATATATTAATTGTATATCTAGGTTTTGGAATAGAAAGCACATTAGTTAAATTTAAAATTGTTCTTATTTCTCATAGTAAGCAAAATGATAAAATGAAGTTCAGCGACCAAAGATAATAAATAGATTCTTACTTCCAAGTAGTCACCAAAATGGCAAAGCAGTTGTCCGCAAGCTGCGATGGCGCGTTCTTTGACCTCCTGGTCCATGTCTGTGGCCCTCAGCCGCACTAAGGTGCACTCGTACATGGCCGGAATGAACTGCTGCAATTCCTCGGGGACAGGCTCGATCTGGACCTGCCCATCGCCATCGATGTTTTCTATGTGGTCTGCATATTAATGAGAAAACAATTTAAGCTCATATTCAAAAACTCAAAGCTGAGATCAAATGTGGTAAAAACTACAAATCAAATTAGTTTGGATAGTTTAATGATGGTCTGTAACATTGTGAAAGCCATGAAAAATTTTTTTAGAATGATGATTCCTGTAGTTTAATGCCTTGCTTTGATTGATATTTCGAGTATTACACAAAATGTCACTGGCATCACTTCACTATAATTTTACGTAATTAATATCTGTAGAAACTTGTATGAAAACTAGTTTTGATAATGTTTAAATATGAAATTAAAACAATATTAACGGGACTATTCATCTATTTGTTGTAAAAAATGTTTAAAAAGTAGTATGTTGCTTAGAAGTTCTAATGGTATTTTTTCATATCAAAAAGCGAGAGAAGAATGACTCGTGAGCCATTTTGATAAACAAAAGAATTATTGGTTTTAAGGGCTATTATGAAATTACGTTTTCATTGAGAAATTCTTCATAATATTCTCAGATATTCCCAGCAGATGAAAAAGCAGCCAAAATATCGCCAGTGTTCGAACATACTGACGTTGTCGTGACCATCCCTATTAATATTATAAATGCAAAAGTAGCTCTTGTCTGTCTGTCCCGTCTTCACGGAAAAACTACTGGACCGATTTTGCTGAAACTCAGTATATTTATATTCGATGCCGAGGATTAACATAGGATACTTTTTATACCGAAATATGGGACAGTATCCGGGATAAAACAATATTTGTCTCTCTGTTTGTAATGCTGTTACGGAAAATATTGAACCGATTTGGCTAAAGTTCGGTATATATGTAATTTTAATATCGAGGGTGGACAAGGATACTAGTTATCCCGGATAATGGGATAAGTTTTGGGATAGATTTATATAAAGGCTATCCCAAAATGTAGGATAGGTTTTATTGGGATTTCCCATTTTGGTTGATTTGGCGGATTTGGTCAATTTAGTCGTTTGGTCGATTTCGTAAATTTGGTACATTTTGGTGTACATAATTATGTTGTTTTAATACCGAAAATGGGCATAGATACTTTTCATCCGGCAGATGGGATAGCTTGCGGTATAAAATAGTACTAAGATAGAAATTTAATACAGCGTAACCTGTGTCGTATCGTCTTTCAACAAGAGGAACGCACTAGAGGCTGAGGCTCGTATAATACGTGCGTACAACATCACTGTTAACAAAGTGGTGGCGACTGACCGAGGGGGCGCATGACCTTGGCGAGCGCCTGCAGCACGCGCAGCGCCTCGGCGGTGACCTTGTAGAAGGGGTCGCGCACGGCGGCCAGCACGGCGGGCAGCAGCGCGGCGCGCGCGCCCGCGCCCACTACCGCGCGCCCCTGCCCGCGCACCAGGCACACCAGGAACACCAGCGTCTCGATCTTCATCGACGACGCCGTACTCTTGTCACTGTACAGTCATACAACGTCTAATACTAAGCATACTGTACAAAGCATGTACAATAGTCAGCGTTTTGCAAATAAACAACTGCGGCCTAACGATTAACAACACATTTATATTAATATATTTACAGCAATTAAATCAGTGTCATTACAGCGCTCGTTGGGTTTGCTATTTCGTACATTTTACCCTTCCCTCCTATACTAAAACTGTATACACACTACAGTTACAATCTCACTACACAAGACGACCTTTTCTTTTCGGTTCCGTTCTCACTTTACGCTTGATCAACCAGTTATTGCTAACAAAATTTGATTAAATAGGTTTTATTGAATAAACCTGGTTTGAAAAATTTCGAGGTTTCTACCGCACACTTCCAAGGTCAGAAAGTTTTCAGTTGCATACAAACACATATTCAGAGAGATAGAATGATACTACCTCTTCTCGCGGAATAAAACACCCCGAATGAAACAATTGACTAAACCAATTATAATTGATTAAAAGTGGTTAATTTTAAACCGGTTCCCAAGCCTTGCTCAGAAAAAAACAAATTTACATTGTGCCTAGAGCTATCCAAGTGAAGCTCGCTAAAGGCTAATTTTGCTGATTCCGGCAGTGGATGGAATAGTTTCCAGTGGATAAATTACTACTATACCACACAGACGCAAACCACGTGTACACTACATACGTTTCTGCATACAATAAAAACTCGACTTCGTATGTTTGCAACCGCAAAACACTAAGCGCTCATACGCAGTTTGCTAGTTGACCGCAGCTGTAGGTAACACAATGTATGTAAAACGAATTTCTATACGCAATAAGCTGCGGCCGATGAATCGGCGCGGTCGCACAAAACGGCGAGACCAGCGCATTGCAGGTCATCTGGACGGCTGCTATGCGCACTACACAGTTCAAAGTGTCCGTTTGCATGTTGCAGTTGCGGTTGCGGTTCCAGCTAGTAACTAAAATGCAAAAAAAAATATTTCTACATCTTGAAGTAAGTATCAAATAAAATATAAAAAAATTGCAAAATATAGTATTTTTTGCTTTTTAGTTACTATTGAAGTACGTTTATTTTTTTGCTAGCATTTTTTAATTAATCGTGACGTAAATAATAATATCCATCCACCGCGAATATAATATGCAATGTACTGACGTGAGTGCAGGGGTGAGTGCGCGTATGACTTTGGCGGCATGGTCGGCGAGGCAGCCGGGCGCCGCGGCGAGCAGCTCGCGCAGTAGCGCCAGTGCGCAGCCGCGCGCGCGCACGCTGCGCCCGCGGATCACGCGCAGCGCGCCACGCACCACACCCGGCACCTACGCAGTTATAACGCACACTTGAGCAAAAATTATTATAAACTAGCTAACCCGACGAAATTCGTACCGCCATATTTTCTGAATTCCTAAAAGACATTG
Source organism: Dendrolimus punctatus (assembly GCA_012273795.1). Classification (NCBI taxonomy): domain Eukaryota; kingdom Metazoa; phylum Arthropoda; class Insecta; order Lepidoptera; family Lasiocampidae; genus Dendrolimus; species Dendrolimus punctatus. Next base: position 15,266,921 of record CM022528.1, read on the forward strand.
TTTCATGATACAATAACAAAATCACCAAAATTGGTCCAAGTGATTACAAGGATTCTAGAACCCGATATCAACGCCACCTATCGGTTCCAAGTTTGGCTGTAAACCATCCCCGGACCCACTCACAGAACATTTAATTAAAATCGGATGTATAGTTTATGATTCATTCATTCTGACATACAGACAGATATTCATCTTTATATATCAAGAAGAAGTCTAAATTCAACTGGAGAATATTTTTGAAGGTCATACATGAAGTTAAAGCACATTGCTCAGATTGTTCGGAGTGTTGGGCTTTATATAAAATTGCATGATCATTTATGATTATGTCATTACTTTATAGAAACCCTATATTTTCATATACATTAAAAATATTTAAGAGAAACCTTAATCTTTCTAGAGCAAAATCTCTTACAAAATTATAAATTCAAGGTTACAACGTTCAAAACTAGATAGCGCAATTCGATATTGACATACACTGTGGTTTACTATCTCAGCTTCCATTTGTTTAAGCTATTTTGTTTATAAATATTTGCCTTTTGTGACTACGGTGGCGGCATTATAGTTAGTACATCAATTGTATGTGTTTATTTGTGGAGATTTCATATGTAAAAAATATTCTCAATACTTTAGAGTCGCATGGTATAGTGTACTGGTACTAGTTGTCCCCGTGGCTGCCGCGTGTCAATCCTTAGGCAGTAGCTATATTTTACTTACACAAAAACTTAATTCGGTTTTTTACATATAACAATATTGCAAGCCGATACTAATCCTTTACAGGTTATTACACTTTGAATTTTAGTCGTCTATTGTTCGCGCTAATATATTTGTACACAACGTCGTAAGACGTCATATTAATAAAACCTTCTTTCCTATATTGATTTTTCATGCGATGCAATTCTTGAAAGCCATTAAGCGGACCATTTAACGATTTAAAAAACCAGTGGACGGCATGTTGCTAGGAGACCATGTCTAAATTACAAATGGATGAGGGTCGGATAATCGGAAAATAGACAATAATAGACAAATGTTGTTTATGACAAGGTAGGTATTTCTCAGTGATTGAAAAAATTGCGATTGCAGCGCCATCTATATCACTAATCCGTCTGTCCCAAGGAAACTAAGTCATTTATCGGAATAAAAAGTATTCTAAGTTAGGCCCCGGGATATAAGTTAGATCTCTGAGTTTCATTTAAATCCGTTCAGTAGTTTTACATGTGATGCTCTGAATGTGGCGAAGACTAAGTACTTGGCCTGCAACACTACAGATCCCACATCCGTGCGCATAGGCGAAGATACGGTCGAGCGCACGGATCAGTTTAAGTACTTGGGATCTGTCCTTAGTGCGTCCGGGGATATCGACCTCGACGTCAAGGCCCGTATCACAGCAACTTGGGCCAAGTGGCGTGAGGTGACAGGTATCATTTGTGACCCCAAAATGCCGGTCAAATTAAAAGGACAGGTCTATAAATCCATCATTAGAGCTGTCTATTTGTATGGCAGTGAAGCGTGGCCAGTACTTGAGCGACACAAGCAAGAACTGCGTGTCACGGAGATGAATATGCTGCGATGGATGTGTGGAGTGACGCGGAAAGACCAGGTCAGGAACTCCCGCATCCGCGGCAGTCTTCATGTCCGTGACATAGCAGACAAACCGCAAGAGTGTCGCTTACGCTGGTGCGGCCACGTTTTACGCAGACCGGCTAATTACGTGGGGAACAAATGTCTAGCCATGCCACCTCCGCCAGGTCCCGGTCGAAGGGGAAGGCCCAAGAAATGCTGGCTTGACGTCGTGAAGGATGACATGCGTGCCAATGGTCTCAAAACGGGGGATGCTGAAGACCGCGCGAAGTGGAGTAGAAAAAGTAGGAAAGCGGACCCTGGGCGTCGGAGTGAACGCTCCGAACGCAACCGGGATTTAACGCTCGGATGATGATGATGATGCTCTAACAGGCAGACAAACAGACACACAAAAATTCTAAAAAAAATATTTATTTTAATATCCTGGATCCAATTATACCTCCGGATTTTTTCACATTTTAAACACATTGTACAAACTCAAACTAATTACAGATTTATTAAAGTATAGAATATTCCAGTTGGTTTTTTTAAGTTTACGTCCAGAAACAACATTTAGATAATTCTATAATATTATATATAGATAGATATTTACCCTTTGGAGTAGTAGAGCTTGTGGAGAATTGTCAGTCGGTGCAATGGACATTTGCAAAGCAGGGGGCGGACGGGTTGCCCTCAACAGAGCCGTGTATGCGCTTAAGATGTCACACTTCACGTTTTCTTCGCGTTCTGTAAACCAAGTGTTATTTCATTAGTATTTCTCTAAAAAAAAATTCAAAGGACTATAAAGACAAGATTTACGAGTCGTTTATGTGAATAAAACTACGGTAGGTAAATATTTAAATATCTGTTTATTCCAGCTTTAAGTTTCACACAGAAGAAGTCGTGTAGAAGATTAATATAATATATAAATTATTACTGACATTTAAAAATAACTATCATAAGATTTCATTTGATGTTTTCATATAAATATTCAGACAGAATAGCATTTTTCTCAAAGAATAAAATAAAAAATCTACCTTTGAACCTGGCAATCAGAGCAGGTGAGACAGTGATGTACATTTCGGCTAACAATTCGTGACGCGTCGCGATAACAGACTCTAAGCACTTGGCTGCAGCGCGCCTCACCTGCACAACAACAGAACTTAAATTTTAATTGTTGTATAATAAACTAGTGTTTTACCCGTGGCTAGGCCACGCGAAAAATCCTAGTCAGTAGCTCTCTGTTATTTACATAAAATTATTTTTTTGTTTCTTGTTAAATTCACTATAATAACAAAAGAAACTCAATCCATACACATCTATCTTCATAACTGCCCAGCAAAACCTAGGGGAGAGTCGAAGCCGACCTGATATGAAGTAGTACTCGTACAATGTACAATGATGTGTTTTTTATAATAACATAGGTATTTGTTAGTGAATTGAAAAACGCGATCGCAACAACATGCATTTTACTAATCCGTCCATTTTAAGAAATAGTATTAACCGGGTTATAAGCCAGCACTATGTCGAGTTTCATTCACATACATTCAGTAGTTTCCAAAACAGATGCGATCACAGCGCCATCTTTTTCACTATTTTCGTCTATCCACGGAAACAACAACATTTATCGGTATAAAAAGTATCCTAAGTTATGCCCTGGGATATTAACTAGCTCTGTGTCGAGTTTAATTTAAGTCCGTTCAGTAGTTTCACGTTTCCCGCGATGCTCTAACGGACAGACAGACAAGAGAAAAATTATAAAATAGTATTTTCGGAATCTGCTGGTCCTAATTAGCCCTCCTGATTTTTTTTCACATTTTAAAGCGCATTGTACAAATTCAAACCATTTACCGACTTATTATAGTATAGATGTGCCCCTTGTCCACAACAGAGGTGTTTGGTTGCTCTTGTAATAATGGTGGTTGAGTATGAGCATTTTTCATAAACTTAAAAAAGTCTTTAGTCAAATACTTAGATTTATATAGTAATTAACGTACCAATATATCAAAACAACTTATCTTGAATTAGAAAGGTGTTGAAATTTTTAATGAATCTGTTTAATAAAATATGTTAATAACAGTTGAACGGCACCGCTAATAGTAAGCTTTATTAAATTATATTAATACATACTTTTACTTTGAGTCAGTTTACACATTTTTTTTGAAAAATGAAAACATTTGCTTCCAGACAACATTTATAGAAAATCATAATGTGATGACGTAATTATAAGTGATTAGAGAAAAAAAGGCTAAATGTGTCACAGATCAACATTCTTGTCGATATCAAAAGAGTACAAGAGCATTCACAGTTTCTACGAATTATTCTCACTTAGTCTTAAAAATATATTTAAAGCGTACCTTCCAGGACATATCATCGTCGTCAGAGTACTCTTCAGAATCTGAGTCGGGATCGGCGTCGGGTGCGAAAGAAGCGTCTTCCATTTCCTCGTCATCACCACTCGCCTCCTCCTCTTCGTCCTCATAGTTGTAATTTGGGTCATATGTGATCATCTTCAAGCACAGCTCGATAATCTATGCAGAAGAACCAAAATTCACCAATAGGAATTAAAATGAGTAGTTTCTAACCAATTCCAAGTGTTGAAAGAAATAACAGTTATGACAATAATACCAGTAGTTGAGAAAAATAATAGACATCTAAACAAATATATTGCACAATTAGAATCACACTTACTATAGTTTGGCAAAAATTAGTGGTCACTGTAAAATGTAGTGAAAATATATGCATAGCATTAATACAAAAACAAAGCAGTATTATTGAAAGACAGATGGATATCACTATCATCAGAATAATATAGTGCCAATATTGTATTCAATAAATTTATTTACAAAGAACAACATAAATGTGTATAGTTTGGGTAATAAAAATAAAAGTTGCAAATTACCGTAGGGATATGAGGTTGGACTTCCTTAGGGCACTTGAGTACGAAGGCTTCCAATGCCTGCAGACAGTGCTCACGCAATTCTTCATCTGCATCTGTTGAGTATTCCAGAACTTGAGGTGCTACTCGCCATAGCTGTTCCCCAAATCTATGTCCTGCTTGACGGCTAAAACAATTTGGGAGAATTGTAATGATAAATGCCAGAAGATAATTACGCCACCTAGATAGATATCAAGTTATCCTATCCTTTCCAGCAGAAACAAAATTCCTATAAAGTTGTCATATTCCTCTGTCTATCTATTTCATAGCCACTTTGTTAACAATTACTTATTTCTAATGGTTGAAAGACAGGTGTATTTAATGTGGCACTACACAATGGTGTAGCATTAAAAGAGGGAAAAAATAAAACTACATTGTAACTGAGACAATTTTTTTTCAGATTATAGATAGGTCTTAAAAATCATAATGATCTTTTATTTATGTAAAGATATTGCAGTCCTAAAAACTGTGTAAACTATTCGTTCTCATTGTTTACTACAGTTGAAAGGTAATTATTTGTCAGATTGAAACAAACTGCAAATTGAAATGTCATCAATAAACTTAAGAAGCTATGAAGTGTTAAATTCTAAATTTACAATTGATCGAATTGAATATTTATATAGAAATTATTAAAAACTGACAAACATAAAATACATACTGAAATAAAAGATGAAAGTAAGAAATTCAATCATCTCTATTCAAGAATATTTGACACCAAGTGTGACACTCCAACATTAAACACAACATCCAATCAAATGTGTATTTATAATGTTTTGATTTATAAATAATATTATATTAAATAATATATTTTCAAATTTAAAATGCAATAAAATTACTTATACATAGATATATGTATATATAATAATACTTATCTCCTATTTGCCTCATCATATTCTTATTGATTACAATGTGTAATAATTTAGGATGAATTAATATTCATTCTAAATTATTACACGTTGATAACTGATAACAGTTGAGCAGACCTATGATATATAGTATATGACTAATATGATTTAAATGTTACTTTGTTGTAAATGTGAGTTTGTTTGAATATTTGTATTCATGGTTGTTTCTTTTTCTTTTAATGCCTTAGAAACAGACCAATTTTCATGAAAACACATATAAAATATATTTTACAGAGGCTGAGTGATCATACTTAATAGAGGACTACAAGAAAGCCTCTGTCTAAAATATATCATATTTTATATGAATATAAAATATGATCTATTTAAGACAACAACAATTTAAATTTTATGAAGTATTGTATATCATGTAAAGATTCAAAGGAAATGTCATTTTTTAATAATCAGATTAAATTCATCATTTTTTTATTGCTAAGGTATAGCAGACATGCTGACTTGAATGAAAATGGTTACAATTGTATATAAACATTTGCACAAAAGGTATTTATTACCCATGTCTCGAAGTTGAGACTGAAACCTGGTCACTGACGGAATAAAACTTAGACATATTATGGTGGCATACTCTAAACCAAGGGAGGTAGTCAATTATATGACAGACTGCAGAAATTAAATATAAACAAAGAATAGAATGAGTAAATGATATTTTTTACAACTCACCAAATAGATGCAATACACTGTATATGGGTGCGGCTGACACTAGACGAGGTAGACGAGCTGAGGCCTTCCAGTAAGTGATCAATGAGTTTATTGTAAAGAGAGGCATTACATGACATCACTAAGTGTGATAGGGCAACAATTGTGCGTTTACGGACAGCCTGAAAGATTACAGATAATAATTAAAATTAATTTTCCATTCCATTCTAAGATTCAAATTTACAGCTTAACAACAGTTTTTGAATCCACAATAAACACTAAAATCAGTCAATTCAACATATCAGTTTGTAACTTTGGGTATACTTTTACATTAAATTCTGAAAAATATTTATAACTAGACGACAAGGATGAATCAGTGTTGCCATCTATGAGTTTTAAAAAACGAGATTTCCCTACAAGATATTGACTATATGACGAAAAACTAAGCAAAGCCCTCAAAGATTTTATATGGGTATGTACCCTTAGTTTGGGTGCTAGGTTTTCTTTGTTTCTACTTTAAGGAACATGATTTTTAGAAATTTAGATATGAATATATATATACTTTTCACTGATGGAAACTAACATATTTGGACACTTTGATCCCAGGAAACACATTGTTTCTATCTGATACATGTGGAAAGTCTATGAGAATATAGTTGCATCAGAGATCTACTTATAATCTAATACAAAATACAATATAATAATGATACAATCACAAAATGTATATTAAATTAAAATTATTTATTCCTCTGACCTGTCTTGGGGATGCTAACTGTGGCAGTAATGAGTTTAAAAGCATGGGATGAAAGCTAATCAATAAACCACCAAATCTGCTTAATAAATCTGCTAGAATATCTAAGGCCTCTAATTGAACTGACACATCTTCTTGCTGTAAATAAAATAAACTTAAAATTAATAATTATTGTACAAATAGTTCTAAAGAACTAATTGTTATGTAAATCAGTTCAATGAATTGAACTCATTTACATAACAATTAATAATTTGATATGTCTAAAAGTAACATAATCCTAAAGCATAATTCTTTACATAGTTAAGTCATAGTATTTCTTACATTAGTGTGAGATACAATTTCTATTATCATATACTTTTGAAGAATACCTTCATTTGGTTATGGTCCAGAATTTGAACACTAAAGTCTACTGACTACAAATATACTTTAAACACTGCTGTCATAGACATATTTTTTCGGTCACCTTTTATTAATTCTCTATAAATGCCTTTAATGTTATGGTAGGACATTATTTAGTGCACTTCATTAATTTTCTATTTTCTCAAACTTACTATCCACTTACCTTTTCAATAGCACTGCTTAGCTTGCCAGTAATTTTCTTACACACATTTGCAGCTAATGTATTTGAACCAAGTGGCAATTCAGATATAACAGTCTTTAACCCAATGCTGCTTATGTCTCTTAGCTGTTCTGTATCAGAGAGCATATTCGCACAGAGTGTGTCCACAATACCTTCCACTTGAAACTCTTTCACTTTGTTCACAAGCGGACCAAGACTGTAAGAAATAATATTAGCTTCATTTGCAAAATTCTTTTTAATTACTACGACATTGCAAGCAGCACTGTTTACAGACATATCAGTTACAAATTTCATTTCTAATACAAAAGTATCAAGTATTGATCTCCCATCTCTAAAATACCTAAACTAAAATTCATGAAGTATAGTTCTTATTAAGTTCAGCTGTGATGGGAGAACTATCAAATTTTACTAGCATATAGCACAAAATTTATTGGGGTACTGAAGATTCTTATGTTCATTAAAACTGTTCGTCATATCATTACTAGATTATTTTATGCAAACAAATTTTAGTTAGAGCTTAGTAGGTTAAGAGTAAAGGGCTATTTACATGATACAAGTGTCTTGTCTGCTGCATACAATTAAACTGAAGTAATAAATGACTTGCATGGTCTTACAACAAAATATTCTTAACTGGTTACATAAGTTTTCTTTCAAAAATTTTCTTGGTGTAAGCAATATACAATTTTATATACAACCCATATACAATTATTTCTTAACCAATTTTTGTACTCAACTAGTTCATATACAAAGTTCTCTTTTTCTTTTCCCTATGATACTGTGCCCATTTTTTTTTCTTATTTCTGTGACAATGCTGTTCGTACAGCATTATGTACATCACAATTCTTGTGATCTACATTTTCAGTATCCCATAAAGTCTCATGATTATGATAAATCTTAATGAACTTTATTAAGCCAACAGAACTAAATCTTAACAACAAAAAAAGACATTTGCAATTATTTTCAAACAAGACTGGCATTCAATAATTGATTTGTTTTTAATCTATATCTGCATGATGCTTACAATTCTTGAACATCAATTATTGCACTTCATTTATTGCATTAAATTATTGCTCTTGAATGTACAAGAAAGTTGCATCATGTAACTCTTAATTCATCATTTTTTTATTAATCCAAAGCAGTTTTGTGTAAAAAATATAGAATATATGTTTTTTTACAAATTAGATAAATGAATATCTGTATTCATGAACAAATTTAACTATTAAACATTAAAAAAATTTACTTACCACTTGACTGCTAAATTCTGAACTTCACCATTCTTGTCCTCCAGCAGACGGAGCAACATCTTTACAACTTTCCTTTCAGAGTCATCATCAAGTTTTATACTATCTTTTTGTAACTCAGTCATTAAATCATTGGTAGCCATAAATCTGAAGTCTTTGTCGTTGGATGTCATCTACATACATTTCAGAAGGAAAATAAAATTAGCCCGGCAAACGACAAAGCATTAATTTCTAAAATAACTGTCTGTGCTAGCTGCTAGAATAATATATTATAGCCGGCTTACCTTCTCAAGAAGATGGGCAATGTGATATGATACATTGGCCATTTTGTATTTCTTTCAATCTGCAAAATAAAACAGAAGAATATTGCGGATTATAAACGAATAATCATCAATTTATCATGGATATTAAATAAGACAAAAACATTTGAATGATAGTCCAAAAAAGTAGAATCACAAGTCACAGACTGAAGTCGTTTTCGTGTGCTTTGCTAAAGCTTTTAATAATGTCAAATATGTCAATGTCTTTAACATTATGTTTTTCTTTTTATGGCTTGGCTTCAATGATGTTGGCAGTAATTGTAGTTACTTTATCCTCCTGCCGCCCAGGTTATTCAACGCTGGAAATAAACGCCCAAAGTCCTTAAAAAAGGTTTCAAGGGTGAAAACTCACGACTTTTTTAAAGGACAACTTTAAAATTTTTACCTTACAGTAATTGCAAAAGCATGATATTATTTTTCTTGTATCAAGTGAACAAGGAGAAGCAAAGAAAGGTCAAAATAAGTTACCTTTTGGTAGGCCTTTGGGTCAAAAGCAGTTGACTTGAAACAAGAATCTTTTACAATATCAGTTTTTTCAACTACCTTCAAAAATATTAAAAGTGAAATTGAACTTTAAAAACTAAATAATTACAAAAAATCCTAAAGTAAGAAAATAATAGCAATTAAGACTGGGTTAAAACGCCTTGTAACCAGAACGGAAAACACAAAAAAAAATCTTTAAAATAAAGATATTTTGAGGTTATTAATTAAGTCAAAGAAATGGTTAATCTCAATAGAGTTGATATTAAATTTTAAATTTCCCTACAAAGCTGTGTCGAATCTTATTGTATAATTATTTGAGAGATTAAATAGTTCTAAGATGGATTTGTTTGTGTTGAACAGGTAACTGCTTACACTTCATAATCATAATCATTGGTGTCTCCGTCACACATTCTTCTATTTTATAATTTCAGATATAGGGATACAAGTGAAGTAATCGATTTAATGACACAAGAAAGTGTCCATCTAGAAAAACTGAAGCAAAAAATTGAAGAAAGAAAAAAATTACATGCTACAAGTAAAGAATCGGACATTATTATCATAAAACAACCGCAGCCCAAAGAGGATCAAAGAGATACCGAACTTAGTCAGCAGAACATCAAAATTGTAGATGAGGAAAATAATAATGAGGATAGGGAACTTACAACTGGAGACAAGCCTTTGAAAGAAAAACCATTATCTGAATTTAAAGTTCTAGGCACTAATGAGTTTGAGAAAAAGATAAAGGTGAGATTAAATCTTTGACACCAACAATGTTTTTAAATCTGTTCTCATTTAAATGTAAATAGCAAATAATCTCTGAAGGATATAATTTTTAAGCATGGGAATATATTGATAACTTTATAGGACCTACGAAATATTGCGAACTTGTATTTTATGCACCCCATGCTTTTTTTACAGTAAATTGGCTAAATATTTTTTAGCTTTTAACTTGCTTTACTATCAAAATGTAAAAAATTAATATTTATAAATCAAATAATTAATATTTATTCAGTAGTGATTAACAATACAATATTTTGTTATTACAGGTATCAAGGGTCTTGCCATATTGGCTATCCCACCCACTAAATGTGTCAACAGACTTGCAAAACTTATCCAATCCTATAGAAGAGGAAGACTGGCTACACAATACCTTGAGAACTACCTTGAAAAATGAAGGCCTATCGAGCTTATTTCCTGTTCAGAAGCAAGTCATACCATTTATATTGAAAGAATATAAAGTTTCACATGTATTAAGACCTCGTGATATTTGTGTTTCTGCTCCTACAGGCAGTGGGAAAACATTAGCTTTTATTTTGCCTATTATTCAGGTAAAGATTTAATAACTCATTTGCACTGTTTTAACTGCTTTAACATGCAGAATGGTTGCATGTTGTGCCTCAGTGTTGCCATTTACCCCTCCTGCCCACTCATGATGCTGATGCATGGGCTGAACTGTGCTGCTAGTCCACCATATCATCTTGAGGGTAGATCACAATTACATTTGCCACTGTTAGTTTCAATAATACAAATTAAGTACTAGTAAGTATTCTGCCATTATTATAAAATATATTTATAACAATGGTAAAATACTTACTAGAAATAACAAAGCCATAAATCTGTATAAGTTCCTAATACCTGTATTTCTAGTAGTGACCAGAGGACACCACATTATTCTTCATCCACTTTTTGATATAAAAGAGTCTCTAAAAGTTATAATTAAAGTTTTATTATTAAAAACATATTTTTGTACTGTAACATAGTCAAAAATTTTAAAAACCTACTTCTCACTAAAATTAAGGAGCAAAAATATCCAAAATTTTGGGTAATTTTCAACACCCTGTAACTTAAAAAATAGTTGTACAGATTTTTTTTTAAATCATTCTATTATTTTTAATATGTGGTACACACAGATGTGGCGATGATGGGTATAATGCATTCGTCCACAATCAATATTTTTGACAATATTGCAACTGTGACCCCCAGCATAAAAATTGAAGTTGCTACGAGTGTAGACAAAGCGAAAGTGGGGCCCTCATTATTTTCTGCTTTAATTTGCCACACAGTCAATACATTTTTTAATAAATTACAAACTTTGTATTAGATCAAAGAATAACATTATTATTTAGTAATAAGTTTAAGAAAAAAGATCAGATAGAAATCATATCCTTGCTGCAGTTTTAGTTACCTAAAAGAAAAAATCCTAAATTTTCAGATATTAATGGGCGAAGTTGGTTGCTTTATCAGAGGCTTAGTGGTTTTACCAGTACAAGAATTAGCCACACAAGTTGCTAAGGTTTTTAAAAGATATTGCTTCAAAACTAGGCTCAGAGTGGCCCTTTTAAGTGGTTCGGTTCCACTACAACAAGAACAACAAAAAATTGTTAAATATAGTAAGTATTTTAGGAATAACCCACCATTTTCACTATCTTAAAATACTGTTTAGAATTTTAATAGATTATTGAAAATATTGTAATTGTATTTATAAAAGCCTTTTATAATAACAATGAAGTAGAAAGAAGTGCCACAATATGTAGAGTTCCACATATTGTAGAGTGTACGTGTAGTCCTTGCTATATTGTCTACAACTTTGTAGGGAGCTAAGTAGTAATCTAAATAGTTCTTACAAGGAAGGCCACTTATGCGCTTCCTTGATGGCACAGATGTCCATAATCATTCATCATCATCAATACCACATGCACATACTGTCAGGTGGTCATCTGCCAGAATGTTTTCTGATAGTTTTTTACAATTTCAGCTGAGGCCTCTGGATGGGTTAGTGAAGTAGACATCATAGTGTGCACAGCTGGTAGACTGGTTGAACATTTACAAAATACAGAAGGATTTTCACTCAAACATTTGAAATTCTTGGTAATTGATGAAGCGGATAGAATTATGGATCACATACAGAATGATTGGCTTTATCATGTCGATAAACATATCAAAGTAGAAAACAGTTTGATGACTGGAAGACTTCCAAATCTGAATTGGAACAATATTACACAGCAACAGTCCTACATTCACAAAATGCTTTTCTCAGCTACCTTGTCACAAGATCCCGAAAAGTTAGAACGCTGGGGGTTATTCCAACCAATATTATTCTCAGCCGCAAACATTAATGATTCTGAAGATGAAGAACAAATAAGAAAATATTCAACACCAGCTGAACTTAAAGAGACTTGTGTTGTTTGTAATCCTGAAAATAAACCTCTTGTGTTATATCACTTCTTAGTCAATGAGAAATGGGACAGAGTTTTATGTTTTACAAATGCAGCAGAATCAGCTCATAGACTTGCTGTTTTGTTGAGTGTGTGGGGCGAAAATAAGTTTAAAGTAGCAGAGCTATCGGCTGCACTTGATAGAACAAAGAGAGAAGCTGTTTTAAAGAAATTTACTAAATCTGAAGTCAATGTGTAAGTATCTTATATTTGTGCAAAGACTTTGTAGTAATCCCAATATCTCACATAAAAAACTAAGTACAGTAGTGGTATGAAAATGTCCACCAGTTTTCAATTGATTCATTGACATTCCACAAGCACAGATTACCTTTTCAAACTAAGTCACAGAACAGGCTGTTCCACAGAAAATTAAGTATTTGACAACAAAGTATAAAATTACTTAGATCAGACTGATTTTTCAGTCTTGTGCAAAGACATGTGAAATCTGTTTTAGTTTGAATATGTTAAGTGTAGTGATTATATCCTCTTTCTTTCTTATTGTTCATCTCGGCGTCTGTCATTGCAATTTTTTATTTCATGTTTCTACACTTCACAAAAGTAAAAAAATGTTTGCAGTATTTTTTCTTGTACTCGTGCAAGCAAAAGTCGTCTTTAAAGTGACAAACATTTTCGTTCCAGGACTGTATCTATACATACTCTTAAATTTAGTCAGCTTCAATTGCTATCTTCAAATCCTTTTTTCTGAAAACACTATCCCGTTTTATGAAATTAATTAGTAACTTGTGATCATACCTGTTATCAAAGTCAAATATCTAATGTTGGAGAAGAAATAAAATAATGAATTATTGAAATAAATAAGGTTTTTGTATTAGTCTAATTTCTAAATATTTTTTCTCTACTGTGACATAATTATTTCAATATTTAAAATATTAGTAGTGCTTTTGTATAGTTACTTGGCTATGCCCGCGTCTTCGTCCATGCTTAACTTGAAATTCACACTGGATTTTCGGGACACAAACTACCACCGCGTTTAAAGAAGAATGTAAGCTATCGAGTTTAAATAAACTAATTTTTATGCACCCAAACTATTTCAAACCGCTCCCAGGAAAATCCCGGCAAATTTCCTGGATAAAAGATATCACACATTGAGTTACATAAAATTTGCTATTAATTAGTGAAAAAGTCACATTGGATTTGATTTTTTTAATCTGGCCATTTCAAAAATCGCAAAAAAATCCGCAGGATTCTTAAGATAAAAAGTAACGCAGATTATAAGTCTTAAGAATTTGCTGTCCAGTAGTTTTCACGTGAATCCCGAACAAATTAAAAATAAATAGATAAAAGACTGCATGATATTCTTCAAAATTTTACAGTCTATTCCAGTTAGTTTTATAAATAGCTTCAATGTACAGAAACGAGATGCTAGGAATTTCATAATATTATATAGATATTATTTGTTTATGTATGTTTTCAGGTTGATTGGAACAGATGCATTGGCCAGGGGCATTGATGTACCAGACTGTAACTATGTAGTGTCATATGACCCTCCAAGAAACATTAAAACTTACATACATAGAGTGGGCAGAACTGGACGAGCTGGGAGGCTTGGCCAAGCTGTGACCGTTTTATTACCAAATCAAAGCACTGTTTTTAAGGTAGTAAATGCTTCATATACCTATTAGTTTATATTATATTTTAATTTATGTACACTCAAGGAATTAAAATGTTCGTCACCTTAAAGTCTTGCTTGCATGAGTACAAAAAACAGTGTCCACATTTTCATAAATGTGTACAATACTGTTGTCCTTTATTAGCTGTGCAGGCGATTTTGTCCGCATGCAATTTTTTGCCTTTGAATCCTAAAGAAAAAGGTAGCCTTAGTTACTACTTATAACATCAGCTATATGCCAGTGAAAGTCCCATCAAAATCGGTCTAGCAGTTTCAGACATTAGGTGGAACATAGAACACACAGACAAAAAATAATTGGTTTTTTGATATAGGTACCGTACATGCTTTCAAATGCATTTAGTAAGAAGCCGTTATTCTGACGTGACAAACAGACATTTAATTTTATTAATTTGCATGCATAGAAATCATAAAAATAGAAAATTGCAATGTTGGTAATGATGGACGCTGAGATTAACAATACGAAACAAATATCCTCTATAATCACTACACTTATCATAAATATTAAAACCAATAGAAAGGTTTTACATGTCTATACAATCTTTTTAGACAAGATAGAAAATCAAACAACTTTGATCTAAGTAATTTTAAACTTTATTGTCAAACAGTTCAACATAATTTTCTGTGGCGCAGTCTGTCCTGTGACATAGTTTAAAAGGTAACATGTGCTCGCGTAACATTAAATGTATTAATATGAAAACTGGCGAACCTTTTCATTCCGCCACTGTACATACATAGAAGAGAAAGAAAGATTTACCTTACATGTGATTAAAATAATCTATTGGTGGATTAGCTTGGGGAAGATTGATGTAAATTGATTTTTCTGGGTAATGGATGCACATGTGTTCAATGTTTGATACAGAATTAAGACAATAATCATTTTAGTGTTAATTTAACCTTCATAGTATTTAATTAAAATGATGAGTAAGCAAAAGTTCGCAACACGGCAAATTAGTGTGTATTACAATAACTATTACATATCGAGACCTACAGATAATTTCATAAAGGTAGACCGGTCCGTTTTTGCCAAAATTGTCACAAAAACCTACATATAATGTAGTCTTCAATTTTATGTAAATAATTATTTAAAAATACTACTTGCTACTAGCAGTCTTTGAAAGTGCACAACTTGAGCAATATTTTGCATTTTTAGAATATGAACCGAGATAACAATCTCATAAAATGTATTTTTGATATTTTCAGGGACTTCTATCATCTGGAGGCAAATCGGAACTACCCAAAATTGAAATTCCACCTAATGTATTTGAACATTTATCAGAGACCTATCAATGTGCAATTGTAGAGACAAAGAAAATCATACACAATGAAATGCAAACAAAAGTACAGAAGTCGATAGAAATCAAAAGGAGGTTTAAACCTAAAAAGAGGAAACTAGACAGTTGATGGAACCTAGATGTTGATGTTAAATAAAATTAAGGTTTTATTTTGGGAAATACATTTTCATTATCACAATAGTTTGGAAATCTTTCGAGCTTCTAATTTGGACATCGAGTCTTCAAACAAATATTTTTCATATCAGTGAAAAAATTAAGCAAAATACATTAAAGAATCATTCATCACTTCCAAACCCTAACTATTCACCGTTTGTCTATACCCAATTTTCCAATTGTGATGTTAAGAAGGATATTTTGTTATTTACGTCGAAGGCTGTTGGCAGTGATTATCCCTATCCTCGATATTGTCGCTGCCATAAACGACCATATTATGAATCTTTCACTATTAACTGGTTCTTTTTCTCACTTTTGGAAAGAAACTTTGATTACACCCATTCCCAAGAAACCAAATCCTAAATCTTCACTGAATACCGACCCATGTCAATCTCCCATTACTCCCCAAGTTCTCGAGCGTCTCGTTCATAATCAACTAAGTACTTTGCTTAATGCGAACTCTCCTTAATCCTCTTCAGTCAAGTTTCTATTTTATTGCACCGTTCTCTAACGGTAATTGAATGGTTTCGTAGTTACCTGTTTGGCCGCCAGCAGCGTATTTGCGTTGAGGAATCTTTTACCTCATGGTGTGATACAGACGCAGGACTTCCACGGGGTGACGTCCTATCCCTCCTATTATTCTTATATCAAATTATGATCTAGAATTCTTTGTTTTTTTTTATACAGTCAAATAGAAATGCTTATATCCCAGACAAATAGTATTCTTAATTCTGGTTTAACAAGTAAAATGGTCTTAAGTATTCGATGATAAGCTAGGTAAGCGTTGACTAACTAACCTTTTAGGTAGGCGTGCTCGATCTTAGACCATGTCTCCGCTCAAATCGGGCGCGATAATGATCAAACCATACCATGTTAGTTTTTAAAAAATTGTTTTTGTGTTTGTTGGCCAATTTTTAGTAATTTGTTCACTCTCAGGTTTATTATTATTACCAAAACAATTAATGTTTATCGTACCTCTTGTTTATAAAGCAGGCGTTAATACAGGTTACATTGTACAAAAGGTTTATGTTAGTGCTGTTTGCACCCGGCAGATTAGTTTCATTTTTATCACAAAGTATCCCATCTCCTGGCATGAAAAGTATTTAGGTCGATTTTCGGTATTAAAACTACATTTAACCAAAATTACAACAAAACCAATCAAGTATTTCTAGTTGTTTTTCCTGAAATTTTTTACAGACGATATTTTTTTTATCTTTAAACTCGAGAAATGATTGGTCTCATACAAACTTTCCTCATCTATTTCAAACCGTCTTACTTTTATTTATGTATTCCTCGACTATATCTGTAAACTACATAAATGACAAAAAATGACCAAATTGATCAAAATGACGGAAATGGCAAACCACAAATAAAACCTATCATATTTTCTGCGATAACCTTTACAAAAATCTATCCTATAATCCAGGATGAAAAGTATCCCTTTTCCACCTTCGGTATTAAATCTACGTATACACCGAATTTCAGCCAAATCAGTCCAGTAGTTTTTCCGCAAAAGCGTAACAAGAAGAGAAACAAATATATTTTTATGCCAGAAAGGCACTGTTGTAGTCAAAGGATGGTAATGATGGTAAGCTGTAAATAACAGTTCCATCTGTTATTTACAGCTTACCACTGGATACCTCAGTGGCTCCCGAAGGACCCAGTCGTAACCAACGTTCCACAGAATCGGCCTGAGGACCGACCCTTGCGGAACGCCCCACGTGACTCGTCTCCTACCTATCGCGTGACTAGTCTGGCCAGCCTCCCAAAGGACATATCTGTCCTCAAGGTACGCGCCCAACAGCCTTCTGAGGTACGAGGGAACTCTGTGTGATGGAACCCCGCCTTGATCGTCTCATGAGGGAGGCTTCTAAAACCGTTCGCTACGTCGAGCGATTGGCCACGAATTTTTCCGCGGCCAATCGGTGACACATGAAATCATATGGAGGTGCTTTCACAGGCGAATAAAAATACGCGCCAAATAAAATTCTATAGATTCCCATAGAATTATAGTCTTATTTTTAATTAGACGAAGCCAACTGACAGTAGCTAATGTCACTTTGTAAAATAATGTTGCCATATTTAAAGTAATAGTGATGCGTTCAGTTCTCATTCAATTAGATGAATGAACAATGAGTGTAAATACTTAATCATTTCAAACTATAAAAGAATATCATTTCTATTTTAAATTAAATTAAATTGTATAAAAGTGCTCTGATATAAGTTACTAGTAGTATGTAACTACAATGAGTTGACCACTGGCTTAAACCAGCCTTCAGGAAAAGACAAACGATTAATTATCGACCATATAGGCGGGGAAGAAGGATTCGTAGAAGACAGCTTATTAATATTTGAAGCCAAAAAAATAAAGAAGATTATCATCAAGAGATGAATTCCGATTCCTTAGAGAAGTGGTTTAGGGGGATAATTGTTTTACGTCTGCCCCCATACCACTGTGAGCTCAATCCCATTGAGTTGGTATGGGCTCAGGCTAAAGAATATGTTGCAAGAAATAACAAAACCTTCAAAATGACAGAAGTAAAAAAACTTTTTGAATAAGGACTTCAACATATCACAGCTGAAAAATGGAGTAGCTGCGTGTCTCATATTATTAAAGAAGAAGACAAAATGTATGGTCTCGACCACATGATCGACAATGTTTCAGACAGATTTATTATTAATATCTCCGAAAGCGCTAGTGATGATTTTTTATTTGATGATGAATTATGTAATAAATAAAACATCGCTTATTACAAATTATGTAATTAGCGATGTTTTTTTATTTTCATTACTTACCTATAATTGTTATATCTTACACATCTATAGCTTCAACTACATGATGTATTGAAAATAGGACAGTCTTACAAGTAGAGGTGAGTAACTCCTGAGTGATTAACTCAAAAGATATATATCCGACGCGAAGAGTGATTAGATCCGTATATCACTTTCATTCAAAATGTATCTTTATATCTTTAACTCTTTAGTTCATTCCTGTTCCACGCGATGAGAGAGAATGATTGGCCCGCACACTGCGCATGCGTAGTGAGTGAACGAGGAAACCGAATATAATTGCAAGCCAAAATAAATTGTATCTCTGTAGTTTTATGGTTTAATTTAGTTTTAATTTAATTAATTTTATTATATTTCTACACTCTGTGTTTATATTTTTTGGCGTTGCCACAGGTACGCGTGTCGGCTCTGCCAGTATATCACTCACAGATAATAACTCATCTTGTCTGCGATTGACACTGACACTATTCACTGTAAAGCTAAAGATATAAAGATATGAAAGAGGGATATATATCTTTGTATCAAAAAGATATATATCACTCTTTTCTTTTTGGTGAGTGATTTTTCCCATGACTACTTACAAGTTACCTCAATGTTTTCCTTAATGTTTAAAACACTCGATATTCAGTATAGGTAGATACTATAGGAACATAGTCGTCGAAAACTCGTTGGTATGTACAAAGCACGACTAAAATTCGAACCCCGTACCCGATATCGGCAGTTCGGCAGACTAACTATTCACTAGACAATTTCATGTATTCAGGATTTTTTCAATCATTCACTTTGTCACGACACTATTTTTATTTCATCAAAAACTGACAACACAGTAAACGTCAGTTGACTTCGTCTAATTAAAAATACGACTATAGCCACCCTGTGTCGCGAATTTAATTCGCGCGAAATTCTATAGAGTAAGAAGTTGTATGTAGACTATACTCGAGGGGAGATGAGGCCGGCGCTCAGTAGTGCAAATGCATCGGCTTTCATGGAAGGATAACACGCTCTGTGCCTCCTACAGCCGCAGATTATGACGTAGACGTAGAATCATTAATTACCCTAATCCATGTAAGATCTCCCCTGTGTGATAGAGATGTTAAGTCACAGGATGAGTTCCTAAAACAAGATTGTGGGAGGAAATTCGTTTAAATTTTTTAATTTATTAGAAACATTTTTTTTATTATGTTATTACTTTCATATTGCGAAGCTGGCAAACAGATCGCCCTACTAAAGGAAAGTGGTTACCGCAGCACCAGGGGCAACGCCTACGCTTTACCAGGCTTTAAGATGAGATGAGAGATGCGAATGGTAAGGTAGAAGGCTCAAACAGGACTGGGACAGGGAAAATGCGGAGGGGGAAGTGTAGGTACCATTACAACTGTCATTCGTACAAAACATGATAAACTTAACGCTGAAGTGTTTCACGACTATATTGTGTGAAAGCAAGCTATCACACAGATCGAGCCAGTTCTAAGAGCTGTATAAAGATAATGATTCCAACATGGCTCTATTTAGTCATAATAATGATAAAAATAACTACTTGCTATTATAAAAAAAGGTGCCAAGTCAAGTAAAATTAAATATCCAAAAAAATGCTCTAGTTTTGCAGGTCTAAATATATCCTGAAACAATAAATTATTTCCTAAGCCACGCTGTTAATAGGCGAATCCAACGTCCATGACAACTTTTAATATGTATGCCTTCTTCGGCGTAGTAACGAATAAATTATAATTTTGTTTCTATTGTCCATATTGGCGCGCGTCCCGGCGGAATACAATAAAAATGAGATAAAAATCGCACAAAATAATTCGCAATGTGACCTAGATCAAATTCATTCCGCCGAATTTGTCATTCTCGCTTGGTATGGACTAGGCCTAAGCCGTAACTTGGAAGTTCGGTTTTTTGCGTAGACAGACAAAACCTATAGACAAATTGATGAACTTATACCGATGTCGTATAAAAGAATAAGACAGAACGATACTATTTTTTGTTTCACTGAGCGTGCCGCGGTTTCAGCGTTGCCAGATGGGGGATGCCCTGGAATTCGGGGTTTTTTTGACGTCTGGGGGAGATTCGGGGGTAAAGATTCTTTGGGGAAACTACGGGGGAAATATTTTGTTGTGAGAAATTTTGGAGAGATATTTTAAGTATCAATAATTCATCTACAAACACAATTCTAATCACTACAATTATTATATCTAAGTCACAATACGGTATTATTACTTTATCTTAGAATTATACTCTGCTAGTGAATCATACTTCAATTCAATAGTTCATTTTAATAATCCAATTCATTCGTTCGTTCATTTACGTTATTTATTTATTATGCCGTCTCTACTCGTATGCGTCGTATCCCATAGGCTACTTTCCGTTAGAGACTGACAATGATCACGTTCACAACTGCGGTTTTTCCCGTTTCACTTATTTGCTGGCGTCACAATCGGAAACTCAAGTGGAATGGTTATTTATCGCACCTATTGATTGACACGGGTCGTTGTGAGCACCCCGTGAGGGAAAATGATGACGTCATTAATGACGTTTTCGCTACGACGGTAGTTTTGCTTTTTTCTTTCTCCTTTAAAATAAGTAAAAACTATTTTGGGGTTTTTTTCATAAAAAAGCTTATTTTTGGGGTTTTTGAAAAAAATTGGGATTAACTGACATGGTCATCTGGCAACGCTGGCTTGGGAACCGTCTATAGTGTGAGTGTGGCCGACTCTGGTATTCACAGAGTACTTTATATATACGGGTATAGAGTCAACAGTCATAATATGTATATACTAACGCACTCTATCGGTATACGACACTATTCAACGGCAAAAACCGTCCAGGGGTCAAGTATTATTTTTATTTTTGTATTAGACTTTTGGAAATTGCGGGAGTTATAATTTAACTCCTGCAATTCCCAAAATCCTTTCCAAAAAATGTTTGTTTGTTAGTAAATAAAACAACAATTTAGCAGTAGTGTGATTTATTATGTTTCCTTTTATTAAGATATTCAAAGGCATACATTTTCATAACATCATGTATCCACATCTAATCTGGTGCCGTTAGGATGATTTACTTACAAGTATTACCGCATCTGGGCACACAACAACTTCTTTCAGAAGAAGCCACAATCCAAGTCATCAGAGAACAAATCGTTAGGCAAATCGGTGTTCAGGGTACATGCGTAAGTCGAACGCACAGAACACTAGTAAAAGTGATAAGCGATGTCTCCGGAGTCCAGGAATCAAACAAATTTATCGAAAAATAATCAAAACACAAACAAAGTATATATATTTACGAGTGTAACTCGTATCGATCGGAATATCTTTTTGGTTTTGACATAATTGACATCTTTGAAATAAGTTTTTGGTAAATCGACAATTCATCAAAAATCTAGTAATTAAAACTAAAAAGAGCTTTATACGTTGAAAAAGGTGAGAATAGAATTTACACACTTTAAAATATATTTATTAGCTTGTAAAAACATATAAACATATCAAATATTTCTTAAACAAGTATTAAAACAACTGCGTATAACGAAACATATTATTTTCTTTCATTTGGTGTTTAATTTGCGAACAGTGACATCTACTGCAATACGTACTTACTAATAGGACGCAAAAAAATTCTAAGAAAAAATAATTGTACTGACTGTTATGACACTGCTGGTATTCAAAATATTTCAAAAAGCGGTGACAGTTAGATTTCAAATTTAAAACAGTTTTGAATTTATATATTTTATTTATGTTAACGTTCGTGTTTATTGTGTACAGTGATTTTATTCATCTACAATAAAAGAAAATAATAATTCGCCATGTCATTTACTCATTCCCAATTAATAAAATATCAAACTGCATTGGACTTAAAATCTTATGTGAATGCTGAACTCTTCTACCCAAAACTAGTAATATTTGAAGATTTTTGGAAATTTCGTATTGTGGATTTGACTAGCCATGAAATAGAAGAATATCATATGGACGAGGAGATTGTGTATAAACGAATATTAGATGGATTGCTATGGATTATTCTGAAGTCTGGTCAAATTATTTTAATGAACATTCTTACGAATGCAACAATAAAATTAATAACGAATCTTAGGATTCATAGTATTCAATTAATAATGGGTTCATTAATACTCTGCAGTAAAAGTGAAGAATACTATGAAATGCCATTCACAACTCAAGATCTGCAAGAAAAAATTTCTGATGGCTTAAAAGAGTTGGTGATCAATTTGGAAATTACTAAATTGGATCAAAATAATAAACATGAAGAAATAAAAATTGAATCAAATGGATTGCTAATTTACATTGAAAATGGAATATTAAAAGTGAAATGCCCAATTACAGGATTGATAATGTCTGTTGATTCAGAATTAAGTTTGGAATATTTACTTTCATGGGAAGAAAACATGATTTTATCAAACAAATTTCAAATGTTTATCATAGATTTATCACAGTCTAAAGTATTGTACACTTTTCAAAGTATTGAATCAAATTATTACCCTGTTGCTATAAATGATGGTTGCCTTTATTATTTAATTTGGAACAACAATGAGGTAGGTGTATTCACATTGTATGGCATTATTTTAACTTTGTTCATAAATAGTACACAATTATTACTTCTTAGAGGTATTTAACAAAATTGAAAACAATTATGGTACATATTTATATCACTTGTAAAAAAATGTTGTAGTTACGTACAAAGTCAGATTATGTACTAGGATATGCCTGCAATTCATCTATGCTTGATTTAAATTTCTGCAGGATTGTCGAGACAAAGTATCACAACACTTAAACAAGAACATAAACTATTGTTTTAGTGAAAACCATGTCAGAATAAGCTAATTTTTTGAACCCAAACAAATAGGAACTGCTCCCGGGAACATTCCCGCGGGATTCCCGGGATAAAAAATAGCTAATGATCTGGTATTTGATTTGGGAATAATTAAAATAGCCTGATTAAATCAGGCCATTTTAAATTATTCTCAGTGAAAATCCTGTAGGATTCCCATGATAAAAGAAGGGCAGATTTCAAGTATATGAAACGGCTATAAAATTCACTTTATGAAATTGTGGTATGTAAACTACAAAATAATAAAATGAAGTGATATTCTTTTTAAATTTTGGATTATCTGTAATATTTCATAAGAATCAGTTAAATGGTGAAATTGTTTTAAATATATCAAGCCCCTTTGTATTGACCTATATTTCATGTGCCATGTCTTTTTAAAGAACTTTATTGTGTTAACTAAATAATATTGCAAACATGTCTCTCTTGAATAAGAATTTAAAATGTAAATAACTTTCCAAATTCATATTCAAGGGAGACATATGGACTGCTTTTTATTGCCTAAAGCATGGAAAGAAGTAGACGGCCTACCTAATTTAAAGTAGTTTACTATAACCTATAGACACCTGCAACACCAGAACTATTGAAGGCTTGACATCCTTATACAACTTCAATTTATAAACCAGAGGGAAAACCCAGGAGGAAAGAACCCTCCAGATCATTGTAGAAAGAGTAGAATGCAGCATAATCAATACAATTATAGCTTTATAATAACAATAATTAATTTGTTATATACAATATAATTTCAATTTTAATTTAGTAAGTAATTATAGTTTTTTAATTATATTAACTATAATTATTTATAGACTTTTGTCTATAAATACTAATATAATAACTATTTTTAGACACATTTATATCTAATATTTTCTTAAGTTTTCGCGACTTGTACACATAATAAAACTACGTTTTTAAACGTAGTTTTATTACATATTTATATCTGTCATGACAGGATAAACTGACTAATATAAATAATGTTTTCAGGTTCAAGTGTGGTGTACCTGGCTCTCATCAAGCATTGGTGATCAAGACAATAATTTAAATAATTTCAGTCAATTACTTTCGTCACAAGAAACTCTAATTAGCCAACTTAAGAGCCTTGTTGATTCGGTGTTATCAGACCCTAAGGATCTAAATATTAATGTAGAAGTGCAAGGGTTGTATGACAAGATAAATGATTTAAGTTTTCTCATTGAAACAAGCATAAAATTGTGTAAGCATAGTCTTCTTTACAAATCACTTTTATACCCCCTGCAAAAGAGAGTTTACCAATCTGGAACTCCTGATTTGATGGCACTGTTATTAGATTTGATTATCAAAGTTGATTTATTAGAATATATCATCTTTAAAGGTAATAAAAGCTATGAAAATGTAAAGTTATTTGAACAAAACTTTAAAGAGCTTTGTGTAATGTTCATTTCCAAATCTGATATAGACCTAGCATCTATCTGTTGGCTTAAATATTTTGAATTAAAAATTGAGCTTTCACCTGATGATATTTTAGATATACTAAATGCTATACCACATAATACAAAAATGGGTGCTATCATAATTTGGTTACAACATTTTGTCCCACCACTACTTGAACATAACCCATATAATATAGATTTATTTGTAAGATGGACTACAAATAGAGTATTCAAATTGGAACAATCTGGATATTGGCCAAAAATAGGGATTAAGTTTTTAGAAGAGATTATAAAGGTTTTAGAAAAATCATCTAAGACAATTACCATTAGACCAATCTCAATGGATGATTTAGACATGCTACTAAATCATATAAAATACATTCTGGAACTTAAGGAGAATTGCAAAATTAATATGCTTTTAAGTGAAATAACTCAGGGTCCTCAAGAAGTTGCTCTGATCATGTTGCGGCGTTGTTATACTGATGATTTGGAAGCATTTTTACTAAATTATTTACCTGCTTATGCAATCCAACACTTATTTGATATAGATGACACCTTGAAGGGGTTCATTGAGAATGAAATTGCATATTGTGGTGGTCAAGTCGATGGTATAAGATTAAAAGTTTTGCTAAATGCATTTCACTCTCTCACAAGTAGATTGAACTGTTTGCTTCAAGTTTTGAAAGCGCTTGATGTTCCATGGCATCCAACTATACTGGAGTTAGCGATTTCTGCAGCCGCATCTGTCAATAAAGACTTCACAATCTCTGATAAGGATCATGTGCTTGCTCAAGAAATTCAAAAAGAACTTATTTATTGCAAAGTTAAAGTTGTTATGAAAAAATACAACTTTCCATTGACATTTACAGATTACAAATTAATTCTTCACAAGTTGATCAGTGCTCCAAAAGTAGATTTAAATGATTTAAAAGTAATAACAAATGTAATGACTTCCAATGTTAATTATGGTCATATTTTATACATAAACAGGTGTCTCAAAGACTGTGAAATTAGAATTGCTTTAAATTATTTCAGAGAATTGTCAAAGATAGAGAAAGCCATAGTCCTAAAGACAGTATTGGCTAAATTAGAACAGATAATAAGTAAGAGTTCAAGTAATCATACTTTAGAAAGAAACTATTTAGATTTCATAAAAGGGACTCAGTGTTTAAGCGAAGTTCAATTTCGCGACATTGAACTGTTATATCACCATAAGAATAATAAAAATATAAATACACATTACGAAAATGATAAATCACAAGAATTACTCGCTTTGTTGCATCAAACCTCTACTAGTCAGCAAGTTCGTAGATTCGTTTCCAATCTCTTATGTACCAATAAAATCTCATCAGAAATAATCATTGATGAACCTTCAAGTTTGTGTGATTTTAAAGACGGGCAAAATTTAGTACTTTTAGTAGATGCATGGAAGGTCCTTATTGAAGTCTTAGAAAAGTGCAAAGAAGAACATTTACATGACATAATAATACAGGTTTACAAACTAAGTGCTATAATAAACTCCACAATTGTTGTAAAAAATTTATCAATTGCATGGAAATTTCACTATATTCATTTACCTATTTCGTCTGCACCAGCACTTAATGAATTAATTGATTTCTATAGTATCCACCAACTTAACAAAAAGTTGGACACAGATGTATCAAGTATTAGAAAGTGTGACATTATATTACTAAGATTGGTTTCAATTGCTTTGAATACTACAACTAATTATTTCTATTCAACTGAATTATTAATGCAGTTGAAGAATAAAGCTGCAAGAAGGCTCTTGTCACAAATCGTTTCTTCTCAAAACATTGATGAAATCTTTGTGACTTCTTTATTGCTTGCATCAAAAACGGACGAAGAAATTGATAACAGATGGATATTGGACGCTCTACAAGGCCATAACGAAAATATGTCCCCTAATATAAAATACTTCTTATCTTCTGCCCCAATTCAACGAACATTTGAACTAAATTCTGATATTTTTGGAAACACAATTTCATATTCCCCACATCACATTCTAAAGAACAAATTCAATATTAATTTATCTGAAATCGCTATACCTGAAAATACAGAAGAGACTTGGGATGTTAAAGTAATATTATTCTATGTTCTAAAACAACGTCCATATACTAGGTTTAATGAACTCCTTGAATTTTGCCATGCTTTGAATATTCCATATGGTGAAGGCTTGTCTTTACAACTAATATCATTAATTTCGAATTGGAACTTGAACTATAAAATATTTTATGATGAGTTAGGTCAACGCCAAGTGAAAATTGAAGATGACGAAAATAATTTATATACCACATGCCATGCTGTTTGGGAAAGTATTGAGAAAAAAGATTTTATAAGAGATGTATTAAATGATTTCTGGAAAAATGGCGAAATTACTCTACATGGTCGAGTGATATCAATAAATCCATATTTCTATGAGGTATTTTTATGTATCTATCGCCTAATTTTTGGCTCAGGTATTGAATCAAGAAATATAAAAGAGTTTTTCTTGCTCAGTTTTTTGAAAGAATACCAACGAAAAAGTACACCGAAACAATATGAATTAGAAATATTTTCAGGGGCAATTTTTCCTGAAATTGGATATTTCCGTTTACCATTCCATCTATTCATGCGCGACGATAAATGGGCAAATTTAAAATCTGAAATAACTTTAGAAACGTATGAACGTTGGCTTCCAGTTGTTGCATTGCTGTCCCTAGATACCGACCAACAAACTGCACGAGACATGATCTGCAGTAATGCACTTAAGCAAACAATGACTTCACGAAGACGAAGTGAAGAAGAATGTTCCAAGGATGCTGTGTCATGGCATTTGACGTCACGTGAAGAACCTCTACTACGTTCAGCTCATCGGTGTGTGACACACATTAGTAACATGGAATGGACAGGTGCCTGTCTCTTTTACTTACTTCAGGGATGTGCGCGAGGCGCAGACCAAGTTGCTGCAGCACAACTGTGTTACCAATTTACACAGAGGTGGGCCGCTTTGCAACCAGGCAATCGTGCACTACGACAAATGGAACGTTTGTATGCATCACTTTCAACCCGTCATGCTCTTTATAAAATTGATTGGACCTGTGACGATTTAGTTCGACTTACAAATGAACCTGCCCAACTTATTAGAGAACTATATTTACATACAGATTTTATTAAAAAAATTGCTCGCCATAATGTGAATCGGGCTGCAAACGAAATTGCTGATAAAAATGGAATCAATATTAGTTCCATCAGGTTACAAATTTTAGAGAATATTCTTAACAAATCTAAGCAAGATTCCACAAAGAACAAGAACCAAGCCTTCTTAGACACAATAGAACTACTAACTGTAAAGTATATTCTTAAAGCTACATGTCCCAAAATGGGAGCAATTTATTTGTCTCGTATTGCTTTTGATGATGAAGCTGATTTTAATAAAGGAAAAAAACTGAGGGCTTTGCAATGCCTAATGAGCATAGTGGAACCAGATACAGCATTAAAAGTAGCCAATCGGGAAAGAGATACTCTATGGCTATCTTTATTAGAATTGTTGTGTGTAGTTAAATTGGAAAATATTGACATGCCTTGGGTAGTCTTGACATTTTGCAGGATAAAGTATGTGCAATAAAACAGTCACTTCAAACTGTTGAAGGAAACAGTGAGGGATTAAAGATTGTTGCAGAATTAACTTATTGGTATGGCACTCCAGAAATAATTTGTGATGTAATTCTTAATTTATTACGCATTGGTCTTTATGAAGAAATCATACCATTACTAATGAAAGTTTCTTCACCCCCTAATAATGTGCTGTCCACTGCATGGCGGGCTGTTCTTTTGTCTCCATTTCAGAAAGCAGATTACCCAATAACAGAACAACAAAGAACTAAATGCTTGAATGCTATTAACTTGTTACCAATCTGTCCAGTTATAAAAGATGAAGTTTTGGTAGAAATATGGAAAAATTGTGTAAGATGCAAATGCTTAGGACTGGGTTGCTTATTGCTACCATATATGTCCCTAGAATGTAGAAAATCGCTCAATGAACTCCCAAAAGTAGACAGAAGAAATCTTATTGTTAGTTTAAAGAATCTTCAATCTGAAACTTATCTCGTATCTGGAGCCATGAATGTTATTGAGAATTTGACTCCCAGAAATTATCGTTAAGTTTAAGATTTAATGTGTAGAACAGTAGTCCAAGATCCCCGTCACCCCAGACTTACGTGATTGTCGGAAAGATGAAATTTTTAGGATCGGTAGTTTAACGTAAACTTGAAAAGAATGCATACTCGCTCGCGGATGCTCTCGCGCTTGCTTATACAGCGGAACTCTTACAGAGCCTGGGAATATGTTTGGCCCGTCAGATTTGTCTGGCTCATTGGAAAATATTATACTTGATAATATATATGAAATTCAGCCTTTCTAAAATGACGTAAATTACCACATTTCTTTTAAAGTGTCTGTCAAAGTTATGGCTAACGTGACCATACGTCCCGATTTGGGCGGGACAGTCCCGCCCTCAGGCAGTCTGTCCCGCCGTCCCCGGCGAGGCCGACATAGTCCCGCTGTCCCCAGCGAGGCCGACATAATCTCGGTTTTGCAAACAGACCGTTTAGTTCAGCAGATTTTGCTTAGCAAACTTGAAACAATAGTTTTCAAAACGAGCATAATATTTTTTTCTACGCTGGGCGAGGCGTTTCAAGTTTAGTCATAATATAAAAATTGGTGAAATTTAAGCCTGCATTTTTCTCCGTGTACTATTTTGTGTTTAGTGCGTTGATTTATTTTGTGTTATTCTATCTTACTTATATAGTAAAATACTTATAAAAAACTTTTTTTAAATTATATAATGCCGCAGATGTCCCGCTTTGACAAAAAATATAAATGGTCACGTTAGTTACGGCCCACAAGAAATGTCTGACTGTATATCTTTGTTTATAGCAATATCATATACGACATAATTATAAAAACTAGCCTTGATACTTTGACGTAAGTTAGCATGGTTTTTTTTTCACCTTTGATACCTGCTACCTGAAAAGCGGCCCCGCTTTCAGCTTAGCGAGTATCCATTCCTTTCTAAGTTTATGTTAAACTAATGATTCTAAAAATTTCATCATTCCTAAAATCGCGTAAGTCTGGGGTGACTGGGATGTCACTATAGGGTATTGTTATATTTTACAATAAAATCATAGACTTTTTTAATGTTTTGTATTTTGTTCTTAATGCATCTTATTATTTAAATAACTGAATTATGAACATAGGGGTTACAAGTAAAAGCTATTGTTTTAATATATGACACTGCTGGATGTACCATTTCATATAAGGGAGCATATATACCATGTCCTCTTGCTAATTGTTCAGGGGTTTCTCCACTTTTATTAGGTTTGCTTGCCAACTCTGTTGTATCTTCTCGTAACAGTAAAACCAATAATGTAGATTTACAATGACTAATTGCAGAAGCTAAATGCAGTGGTGTTTGTTCTGAAACAAAAACTCAGAAATCAAAACACTTCATTATTCTCACTCATCTAACTCACTCGTTTTTTTTAAATGAAATAAAATCAATTTCTTTTTTCCACCATGGAACACAGAAATGTGGCCAGCGTTTTAGGCACACTCCGCACCAACAGCAATTTGGAGTCAATTTTTTATTTATAGATTTATGTTATTTTGTAAGTATAGTTTTATTTATAGTATAGTTTATTTCTTTCTTTAAAAGGTGTAAGTTTCTTTTTCAAAATCGTTTAAATATTTCTGGCTAATATTCAAAATTTAAATAAAGGTGTGAGAAAACATGACCTGACTAGATATATTTCAAGTAGGCACTAATATTTAATTGATAATTTGTCTACCTCCATCAGACAAAGCTGCAATATCAGCACCAGCAGCCAAAAGTCTAGCAGCAGCACAATAATTGTTCCAATTACATGCAGAATGTAAAGGGGTCCACCCTAAGAGTGTTTTAGTATTCACATTTGCACCTGCACTTAATAGAAAAGACACAGCAGCTACATGATTGCCATAGGATGCACGATGGAGAGGTGTGTATCCATCATTATCATGAGCATGGACCAAGCCAGGCTGTGATGTTAAAATTTCCTTAAGTGTATCAACATCACCATTCTCAGCAGCCCATAACACATAATCTATTGGATTGGCTGGAACAAAAAAACTGACTAGATTATGGAATGTGTATACACTATAAACAATATACCAGAATTAAAATCATGTCTTAGGTTCAGCAATGAAAGATTGATTGATATGAATATTATAGAGGTATTCTGTAAATAGAAAAACTTGATAACATAAAGATACCTTTTGGATTTTGAACAATATCTACATCTTGATCTGCGTCATCCCAACCAGATACGAACATACCCGACGTTTCAGGATTTCTTTTACATTTGTCTATTTCGTCTTGAAGGTCTTTAAAGTCACTCGTATATGTATCTGAGTCCTCTGAATCAGACATACTGTTTTAAATGCAAACAAAATTAGATTAATAATTTCTTAGAATTTTAACCACTTATTTTTGTTTATTTTATTTTGTTTACAAAACGCCACAGAGTAGGTATATCTCGTTAGAGAGTACTTGTGTTCTGTCATCTGTGACGTATAATTAATTATTAATCCTAGTACATCCTTAGAATTTAACTCTAAACAAACGATCGGATTTTTTAGGATTTCCAATTTTGCACACTGGGGTTTATTCACTTATTTAGATTTATGGCTTGGCAGCTAGGCCTTTAAGCCAGATCTTAGTTTATAAATATAAAATACAGTTTCTTCATTTTTTTAAGCCTATGTGTAGCACAGCTGAACTGTAGGTAATCAGCTAGTGCCATTCAACGGAGTTTTTGTGACAACGCAAAAGGCCACATTTGACTATACAGTTCACATTTCTCACAAAACACAATTACTACTCAAAAATTATCAATATCCTACAACTATTGTTCATTTTAGAGTAATTTTACACATTTTTCAGAAAATAAAACTGCACAGCACAACTTCTCCTTTCAGTTCCCGCCAAAAACTCCCATACTTTTTAAAAAAGTAGATTTCGCCACAAAGGCAGGCAAAGGAATCTTAGTCCATACAGCCAAGTCTGATGTACAAATCTTCGTATAGTAGCGCAGTTGTATTGTAGACTACAACTACAACCCACGCCATTCAGCGGAGTTCTTGTGAAAACTCGAAAGGCCACATTTGACTATACAGTTCACATTTTACGCAAAAACATATAATGACTACTCAAAAACTAGCAATATCCTACAAGTATTGTTTATTTTAGAGTAATTTTACACATTTTTAGAAAATAAAACTGGACAGCACAACATCTCCTTTCAGTTCCCGCCAAAAACTCCCATACTCGATGAAGTTTTCTTAATGTCATTAGTGACGTGAAAGCTTTTCCGCACCATTTCTCTCTTCGGTTGCTTTCGAGCATTCATTGTCCTACCAAGGTGGCGGAGCGTATTCTGCAATGGGTGGAGCTTGCGGTATGCTGCTTGATGTTACAGGTTGGAATGCTGGCTGCAACAACATTTAGTCCTTTTTTTTTTTTTTTTTTTTTACCAGGGGAAATCCGATTGAGGACTAAGCCGCGACAAGGGCAGAACCTTGGGGGGATAATTCGCGACCTAGTGTGGGATTCGCCAGATTGGGGGTGGCACTAGCATGCCCAGTCAGAACTGGTGCCATGCTATTGCCACTCCCAGTTAGGGATACCCACTAAAACCCCTGGTGTTCCGTCCTTCGCCTTATGCCAGGGCTACGGGTATATGACCTAGCCTCTCCGCAGCCCTGGCAGGCGTGGGCCCCATCACGAAGCCTCTTCCATTGCCGGGGAACTCATTCCCCGGCATCGTCATGCTCTCTTTGGCGTGGGGCGGTTTGTAACTCGCCCCACGGGAGGAGAGATGAGCGCGCGCGGAACACTCGCGCTCTCATCTCGACGGCATATGCAGGTGAGTGAGAACCCCTATACCCCAAGGGGCCCCACCCGCGCCGCCCACTTACGGCGGCCGAAGGTCCGTACTAGCCCTTCGGCGTCGGCGCGTCCTCCTTTGGGAGCGGAGCCGTGACGTGCGCTCACGCTCCCGCTCCGCCTCCTCCTTTGCAAGCATAACGTGCTCGCAGAAGGAGGAGACGGCGGTCCATCCGGTGTTGCTCCCGACCATGGTGCGTACCACGGCCGGGAGCGAAAGGTCAGATCCGGTTACGGCGACGAGGTCTCGGCGCTGTTCTGTCCAGGCTGGACACTCCTGGAGTGTGTGCAGCGCCGTATCCTCGTCGCCGGTGTCACAATGATGGCACCCTGAAGTCGTCTCGCGGCCGATGCGACACAGGTACCTCCCAAAGCATCCATGCCCCGAGAGGACCTGCGTCAGTCTAAACGTCAGGGTGCCGAACAACATTTAGTCCTACATCAACGGTGAAGTGCTAGGCGGACTGTCCGGCAAAATAGCGAATGGGCCCGTTATGGAAAGTGAACGTAAGTTAAAACCGAATTAAAATTCATTGTGAAGCATGTCATGACTCATCACTCGTAAAGTGATGCTATAAAACAAAGAGTACATACTATAAACTTTGTATCGCTTGCCTCAAAGTCCTTCGTGTCGATAAGATTGACTGTGGCCAGCCTGTAAGTGCGACGTAACGAGCGACAAAAACAAAAATGTTTTTATACAGTATTTGTCAGTAGAATAAATATTGGTTAAAAATGAAGATTTTACTTTTATATAATATTGATTGTTTTCAAGTAAATAATTCTGGGTTTGTGAGGAAATCTATGTACTTTATATAGTGAAGAACTGCTTAAGAAATGTGATGCTGCTAAAGAGGCCCATTCACTATTATGCATGGCAGTTCACCGCATAGTGTA
The DNA here is from genome assembly GCA_012273795.1 of Dendrolimus punctatus. Taxonomy (NCBI): domain Eukaryota; kingdom Metazoa; phylum Arthropoda; class Insecta; order Lepidoptera; family Lasiocampidae; genus Dendrolimus; species Dendrolimus punctatus. Next base: position 15,300,565 of record CM022528.1, read on the forward strand.
GGACTATGAATGTTGTTGAAGTCTGTATTGCGTCCACCAATATCGAGCAGAACGCCTCTTGAGTCTTATTAGTCAATCCTCTGCAAAATAGTGAATGGGCCTGTTTAAGCTGTTTGCATTAGACATAAAACAACAATTATTCGGTTGAGGCTGGATTACAATAATTGAAATTTTATACAAAATGTTGGCAAAACTGGACATAAACCTATAGTATCCAGAACCATAAACAAATTTCAAATTCAAAAAATATTCGAATAGGCGGCCATGATTGGAATTAGAATAAAAATAATTTCAACATGGCTCCCGGTTGTTCAGAGTGTGTGTGTGTGAAAGTGCAGTGGAATTATGTTAATATCTAGAGTTTTTAGTGATAATTTTAGTGTTTAAGTGAAAAGTGTGTGCATTAATGCAGCGGATTCCTTATCATGGCTTTGGATTTACGCCTGCACTCTCCTGCGGGCGCGGAACCTGTTGTTTATACATGGCCCCTTACTTCGGGTCATGGCTCGGTAAGGAAATGTATATTTTATCAAATACATAGTTATTTTTATTTTGAAATTATAGATTATCTAGCTACATTCTCATTTTGAATGTAAAGCTTGTCTATCTCATATAACTAAAATGTGGTTAAGTAACTAAAAGTGCTACTGGCAATGCACACTAACACTGGTTCGAATAACTGTGCTACAATTTAGCTGTAGGATTAGTTATTTAGGTTATAGATTTAACTTACATTACAGAATTTTATCACTGATCTTTTAAAAGCGGTTTAGGTTTATCAAACTATTTCTAACGTCACATGAGTATTGCAGCAGAGTGTATTGACCTCGTGTTTTGTCAAGGTGTCGGCTTTTTTTAGATATGTACACACTGTTGCGTAGTTTTCATTCGTCATATATTTACATTTTTACTAATGACATGATCTGGTGGTTATACATTTTGTAATAGATACTTTTAATTAATTTTAAGAACATTTTAAGAAATTCAAACCTATCTTTTAAAATTATTCTTTTGTTATTTTTGTTTTATTAAATAACTTTTTATTAAAAATCTTTATTTATTCGATTTTCACACTGGAATTATTTAAATTATTTAAATTTTTTATCACTATTATTGTTATTGTGTAATATTAATTTAATCATTACCTCTCTCTTATTCATGACAGTTTTATGATATTTATAGTCTTTTTTGTATCAAAAGGGTTATTCATAATCATATTATTAATGTGATTACAAATAGGACTATTCTATAAGGTGCCTCATATAAGTATTATAAATAAATAATATAATAAACCTCTATAGCCATATTCTGAACTAAAACATTTTTCTTTTTTGTTAAATTGTAAAACACTAAAGGCTAATAAACAATCATTATTATTAAAATATATAATTAATAATATGAATTGCTGGATTTAATCATACTATTATAATTATTGTGTTCAAATTATATATTATTCAACAAAACATAGCCTTGATTAATATTTGAATAGACCCATTCAATGATTAAATTATGGAAACAAAACACAGTGTTTTAGTAATTAAATGGATGGCAAATTGTAAATTTTGCTGATGTAACATGTCATTAGATATTCAGGTGCATAAAATGTGTTTTAAAATGTTTTTCCTTCCACCTGCTTCTTTGTTTAAATATTGATTCTCCAATTGACACCTTTTGGCTTTAAACTTAAGGTTTCCTTTAAGTTTAATTCCAGTTGACTCCTTGGTTACCCATTAATATAGTTATGACTGAAAATAGTTTTGATCTTTTTAGGTACCTAGGCTGTCTTTGCCAAAAACAGACTGCTTATAAAATGGTTAAGTAGGTACATGAAGCATTCTGCAAACTTGTACAACATTTTTTGTTTTTATATCTGAATACAAAAACATAGCTGTGGTGAACATGATTCTTAAAATGTTTCAAGGGGTTAGGTGGGTTTGAAAATTAAAAAAAAAGTTATTTTTGTCTTATGAAATAGGGCAATATGTTTGAAATATTCTCCTAAAATTTCAAATTAATCTGAGTAAAATTCTAAGAAATAGACCCTTCAGAAGTTCATTAGGCCACATCAGTGCAGCGCAGGTATTTCACATTTATCTCAAAACTCATTTTTTTAAGTTGATGGTCACAATTTCTCGAAAAGTTATAAAGTGATTTTGTTCAATGTTTGCACACATCTTTTAAATAACATTATCTAGTTATTGAATGAAGGGTTACTTTTTTATTACAACTAATATTTTGAGCCAATGCATGGTGAAAATTTACAAAAAAAAAGTTTTTTATTCAGTCTATCAAAAATTCAAGTTTTAATTCGTTCAATAACGAGATTTATCTATGTACTAACGAAATGTTTTTGGGTCTTTTTATTTTAAATGAACCAATAGAGTTATGAGTTATGCTCTCCACAGCAAGAGTATTTTTTTTTTTGAGTCATCAAGAGAGACAGCTGAGTTTTCGGAATTTTTAAATAAAAATTTCACAAGATGCTGTTTAAATATGTATCCTTAGGCTTGTGTGCACCGACTTTTAACCGATGGTTAAAATAAAATAATTGCCAAAAATGTATGGAAAACAGTGATTATTTTTAGTTAACCGTCGGTTAAATTTCGGTGCACACCACCCTTAATGTGCTCTGAATTGTTTAAATAAAATATATGCTATACAATATTTTAAACAAATAGTAAAAATACCCCTTTTTTTGAACCTCTGAAACCCACCTAACCCCTTAAAGTGACATGACATTTATTAGTATAGTGTTCTAGAAACATTTTGAAATTGACTTTTAAATTTTATATTTAAGAAGTCAAAGAAACAAATACCCCAGTCTAAAACTTGCTGATATTTACAAAGATATTTTACAACTTTTTGTAAAATAATGTTCTTGAGACTTGATGATTAAACCAAAACACTTATCCAGGTATTTGCAAGACTAATCTTTCAAATGCCAGGCTAAGTTTTAGTGATGGGGGGGGGGGAGTATACCTCTTCTGTAAACTTTATGATCCAGAGTTCTTGAATCATTAATTTTATAGTAAACATAACCTCACTTTATTGTCATAAGTTTTGTTACTTTTGATATTTACAAAGCATGATTTTAGTTTATGTTAACTTGCTTATAACCACCAAAAGTGTTTTACAAATACTAAAACTGTTTTTCAATGTAGAAATAAAGTTTCTTTTTATTGCAGTACAACTATAAAATTCATGTTGTTTGATTAAAAAGTGACAGTGTTTACTGTCACTACTTTACTTTATTGGCTAACAAAGGGTACAGACAGTATACATCAATTAATTGAAATGTCAATAATTATTGAATTTTAAATAGAAAAGTTGAAATGATGAAAATTTTTATTAATTATATCAAACAACATTAATCTTAATACTGTTCCATATAATTTTCAGAAATTGATTTATATCTATCAAATGAAAATTGATAAATAATTTCTACCAATGCCAGATCAGACTGTAACAATTTACTATTTATTTTATTTACAGGAACAGTTGCTATGCCTACACATTTGTTTTTTTCTTCATCGGTTTAGGGGACAAATAGCAAGATGCTTTTTTTAAATAAATAAATATATAATTTAAAATGTCATAATAAATAATTTAAAATGTCAATAAATCAATAGAATAATGATAACGATTTTGAAGTACATTGCAGAATAAATCCATATTTGTTTAATATGCTTTAAAAAGAAATAAATGTGATCATGTAATTTTTTTTTCAATTCATTTTGTCACTTATCAGTTGAAGATTTTCCACTTGTCTGTTGCGATTCGTTTTTCCACTGGTTCGTTGAAGTTTTTTAACTTTGAAATGTGTATATAGGCTCTGTAAATGCATTTTTGAGCAAATGTATCGAAAAATTTATTTACTTAATGGTTTTTTTTTATGTAGACACTAGTGCGGTTTTAAGTGGTTGGGGCTAAGTCACCTCATTCCAACACAGTTTTCACTAAAATGGTAGCTTACATACCTTTTTAATGGTGCAGTATTTTGTGCCTCAGAAATCCTGCAGGAATTTCAAGTAAAGTGTGGTCAAGGTCACGGTCATATCCTGGTTAATAAAATAGTTTCAGAAAAATAGGAAGAACCTTGTCAAATATATTTAGAGGTTTTTTATTATTGTTAATGCAGGAGTTCAGCAGGCAGATGGCTCACTTGATGGAAAATGGTCACCATTGCCTGTGGACATTTGCAACACCAAAGGCAAATTTGCTACAAATGCGCAGCTGCTCTCTTAAGGGAAACTAGAACCTGGTAAAACCTAGTTTCGGAGTATTCTTACTTGTTTCTATTTCTAATTATTCTTATGCTTGTAGGGATGTAATTATGATTCTGATAGTAAAATCAATTCATAAATACCCCACTGCTGAATCTAGATTGGGTCATAAAAATTGCCTAACTGATGTGTGCTCTTCCCCAAAAATTTAATATTGAATGAAATGCAAGTATCTTAGCCACTAAGCAAGCATAACTTAATCAGTTATTAATTATCTGAATGGAATTTCATTACTATGATTTGGTTTTATAGTATTTACCTATGAAAAAAAAATTATTTACTTACATTAGATGTGAAGTATATAAGCATAGCCTTAGGTATATTAGAATATTCTATTTTATAATTTGAAAGAGAATGTTTGCCCACTTATTGACTTCAAAATCCTTCAAGAATATTACCTTTATCATTTTTCTAGATCTACCAATTCTCCACGGGACTAATGTGGAAGATAAAATCAAACTTCAATTGTATATAGTATGTCGGCCATTCCTAAATTTTGTATTTTTCACATTTTTTTACAGAAATGTCTAGCCACATAAAAATTACATATTCTTACAATAGTTTCTGAGATAAATTACTGATATATGATAACAAACTGAGTCACATCACTTATGTTATTGTATTATATGCTTGACATCAAAGAATAGGAATATTTCAACTGTTTAAATAGTAGAGTTATTAGGAAGATAATTGGTAGTAAGTAGTAAAACCCCACCTGATGCTTTTCACAACAATTCCTTTTTGTGAACAACAGTTCAAACTTAAGTGTTTAAAAAATTTTTAAACAAAATTCTATTTCCTAATTTTTTAGTTTTGAAAACAGCTAAAAGTAATTTTGATCAAAAAATTCAACTCATAGTATATAATATATGTCAATAGACCTAAAATGGGAATCTCATTGATAGTTTTAGCTAACCTGTTTTAACTTGGTAATCCTACCAGGACATGAGGACAAAGTTTTTTGTATTGTCATAGGTTCTAAACACATACAAATTTTCAAGTTGATAAATAAAAATCCTAATAATTATGTTGTAAAAATCCTTACACACCGACATACATACAGGTCAAGCTAATAAAAGCATGTTAAGTTTTAACATGCATTGAGATATATCGTCCATGGATTATAACTTGTGTAATCTGGCTGGGCTGTTGTTAATACTTTATGTGTTAGAGTAAAATGTAACTATTAAAAAAAGTGTCTTTATGTGTAGTTAGGTACTGTTTAAACCACTCAAGAAACATAGCTCAATAAATGTCAGGGGGTGACTTATTACTGGTAAGTTTGTTGTATTCTCCATATAACATCTTATTTTTATTAAATTTTATCCATTTTAACATGTCACCCCTGACATACAAACTGATAGACAAACTACAGTATTGATGTATTTTCCTAACAAATGTTTATAGATAATGAAATTATTTTAATTCCCTTGATTTTTTTTATCAAATCCACAATTTATCTGACTACGCAAAATGATCTGTTCAGATTTAAAGATTTGCTCGAGAGGAATGGATAAAATTTTTTCAAACGTATTGGAGCGAAGGAGCGTGGCTGCCTTTTGAACATTCACACGTATATTCTGTGCATTTTAATTTCAACGATAAATACAATACTATAACAGGAGGAGTTTACTTAAATCAAAAAACTATACAGCTGTTTTTTTGTGTATATTAAAGATATTTTGTAGGTTTTAACATTTTTATTTACACTATTTATACACATTAGATAATATAAATAACTATGTTGTACATTGATAAGTTTGTTGTTATCATCCAAGGAAATTGTAAATATATGCAGGAAACTGAGATTTTAATTAATTACTACACTTTACTGAAGGGCGCTCATAGACACTAAAGTGCACACTTAATTCTTTAAATGTACAAATTTATTAGATTATTTATCTAATTTGATTCTAAACTATTGTTAATGTTACACTTAAATAAACCCAAACTATTGATTTTCTTTTATACTGTACCATTTGTTTATTTATTTAACTTCATATTAATAAATTTTGAAATTGAATAATGAAGTTGTAGTTACAAAAGCTATGACACATCACTTCTGCAGTGTTTAATCTATAGCACATGGGTCCATGGCACGCTCTTTCGGCGCGTGCGCCAGCTTTCATCAAGTCCGAACTTTTTTGCTTTGAGTAGCTTCTTTAGTACGTAGTACATATAAATCAATGGTTAAAAAGAGAAATATCATACAGGATAATATCCACCAACAATTTCCAATTCATTGTTCTTAATGATAAAAAGTGTCTGTTAATTTGACTGTCAAGTAACCAATTCTTGTTTATATCAAAAGTGCAATTATACGTATTACTAGGATATGGCCGCGACTTCGTCCACACATGACTTGAAATTCCCGCGGGATTCTCGGGACACAAAGTTGAGCATTTAAAAAGAATGTAAGTTACCGTTTTAGTCAAAACTGTTGGAATAAGCTAATTTTTATACACTCAAACACTGTCAAACTGCTGCCGGGAAAATTACCGCGGGATTCTCGGGATAAAAATATCACACATTTTATTAAATAAAATTAATATTTAATTTAATATTAATTAATTAAAAAATAAAAATTGCTATCGATCAGTGAAAAAATTTAAACAATCTAATTCCAGCGGCATTCCAAGGATAACAAGTAGCGCAGATTTTAAGTCTAAAAACTTACTGTCTATTAGCAAAAACCGCATAGAAATCGGCCCAGTAGTTTTTACGTGAATCCCGAACAGACAAGAAATATAAAAAAAAATGCAGCATGTTCTCCATTGTTTATATAGTCTATTCCAGTTGATTTTTTTAAATACCTTCAATGTATAGACACACCACGCCTATTTAGAATTTTATAATATGATAGATATATGTGTATGAATATTCCTACAATGTAATAAACATGATTGTCATTGACTTTATGCATAGACTCTCGTATCACCAATGTCAGGAGTGTGCAATTATACTATGTAAGGTGTTTTTATTAATTGCATACAGTTTGTTGTACCTATAAACACAAAACTCTCATGACATTCCACTCACAGTTAATAAACACGTACTATACTATCGCATGTATCTGTAAATTGTTTATTTCATGTGCATGTGGTGAACAATGAAGAGTTTACTATTTGTTTATCTGTATTGCAGAAAAAGATTTAATAAGGAGAATATTGTTAATGAGTGCTTACATGAGACATTATTATATACTCTGTTCAATTGTTACAGGAGAAACACGATGGGGCCTTGGAGATAGTAGAAACAATAAGGTAAAAATAAAACTATACTTAGATTCTCAAAACTATATTAAAATGAACACTTATTACACAGATAAACTTATTCATGCTTTGAAAATTAAAATTAAAATATACTATAAGGCATTTTAAACGGCTAATTAAAACATTAAATGATTTAAACAATCAGTCAAAATGTTAAATATTAGGGTTGTAACGGAGGCCTTCTTAGCGGAGGCGGATGCGGAGGCGACGGGTTTCACTTCCGCGGATGCGGAGGTTAACGGAGGCGGAGGCGGAAGTGAAATTGGATGTAGAAAAAATAGTAGTTTATGGTTTATACATTACATCGCGTCGGTAAAACTTCGCATGTACGTCTAACGCGTCTAAGCAATTCGACAGATTGATTCCTGTAGCGCAGTGTTTTTCAACCTTTTTCATGACACGACCCCTTTAGTATGAAGAGATATTTCGCGACCCCCCCCCCCTTTTTTTTTACATGAGGAAATGCGTTGTCGCATCGTCAGCCGCGCGGGGGATATACGCGGCCGGTATGTGGGGCTCCCCGACGCCGATTAATCAATACGACCGGCGCCGGTATACCCACTAAAACCTCTTGGGAGCCTTCTTCCGCCTAGCGCCGGGGTCAAGGTACATGCGCGAGCTTAACCCGCAACCCCGGCAGCGGCATTAGTGCGGGCGGAGGTCTTTCTGATCCCCCAGACCTCGACGCCCGCTGCCACCCGCCCGTGGCTGCCAGGAGTCACGGGCGCTATCCTCCTTCGGTGGTGGAGGGGGAGGCTGCGATGATTGCTCCTGCGCCTTCACCGCCTTCACCCCTCCCTCTCCTTCCTCCCCCCCTCGCCGCATCGCGCTCTCAGCAGCGTCAGCGGCGGGGGGGGGGGCTTCGCGATAGGGGGGAGGGGGAGGCTGCGAGGGTTGCTCCTGCGCCATCACCCCTCCATCTCCTTCCTGCCCCCCCTCGCCGCTTCGCGCTCTCAGCAGCGTCAGCGGTGGGGGGGGGGCTTCGCGATAAGGGGAGGCTGCGAGGATTGCTCCTGCGCCATCACCCCTCCCTCTCCTTCCTCCCCTTTTCCCCGCCGCCTCGCGCTTACAGCAGCGTCAGCGGTCGGAGTCGGGGGAGGCCACGTAACTTCAGAAGGGAAAAGTGTTTTGGGAGGAGGTTTGGAAGGAAGGGAAGGCTTTTAGGATGAGGAGGCGGAAAGGCGGGACACCACTGTCACGGAGTGAAGGGAGGAATGTGACAGTGGCCGCTCGGGGCCCCGGGGACGCATCCCCTTGTACCGCTTCCTGGACGGAGGGGAGTCCAGGGCGGCACCCCTTGGGGGATCGCGACCCCCCTAACCTAACCTACCCGTTGCTTTTTTAACCGACTTCAAAAAAAACCCCTCCTTTTCTCAATTTGTCGGAATCTTTTTCTTTTTTTAACTTTTTTATGTATGTTCACCGATTACTCCGAAATTTATGATCCGATTTACGTGATTCTTTTTTATTCGACGCAGAATAGCTGCCATTTGGGCCCCTAAAAATTGGACATAATTTTGGCCAGTAGTTTTCATTTTATCAACATTTTTTATAAAAAAATCCATTCCGTTCCATATATACACCGATTACCCTAAGATTTATGATCCGATTTACGTGTTTCTTGTTTAGTTTGATGCGGCATAGCTGTCATTTGGTCCCCTAAAAATTTAACATAGTTTGGCCTAATAGTTTACATTTTACGAACATTTTTATGTTCCGGTTTCTTGGGCCCTAAATTTTTTAAGAAGCGCGGCACCTCTCGTATGTCTACCCATATATAGATAGGCACTAAAAAGTAACAAATAAAATATAAAAAACTAACTTCAAAAACTAAAAAGTATAAAATAACTTATTTCTAAAGCTACTATTATTTAATAATAGCTTTAGAAATAAGTTATTTTGTATTTTTTTAGTTTTTGAAACCGGTTTTTTTTAAACGAAGTTTTTTTTATTTTTCATGTATTTTATTATGTGACAAATATTTAATCCAACATATTTATTAATTTTAATAATTAGGGTTCGACTAAATACGTAATTAAGTACTGTAAAACACATTTTTTTACATGGAATGCGTCGCCAATAGGTAACGCAATTTACGCGCATAGGTACGACCACTGTTGATGCCGGCCGCCCCGCTCCGCATAAATGAAAAACCGTTGCTATCGAGTAGCTCTTCGTGTATCCAAAGCAGAAAAACCTAATATATTGCCGAAAGTTTGATTTTACCACAGCGGCTTTAGATATGGCGGAAATTATGTTTGGCAAACAAGAGGTCGAAAAACTGAAAAGTATACCTCTATCTGACAGTACCATTCAACGCAGGATAAGCGATATGGTGACTGATGTTCGTGATCAAGTTATAGAAAAAATAAAAGAAAGTACTTTTGTGTCCTTGCAATTTGATGAATCTACGGATACTGCAGATTTTACTGCAGTAGCTTTTCCAACAATTTGCAACTCCGCTATAGAAGCTTCGCGACCCCCTGAAGGGGGTCGTGACCCACACGTTGAAAAACACTGCTGTAGCGTATCATTCATTTGAGAAATGAGTTTGCAGGCCCCCCGACCCACCCCAACCGCGTTTCCGCCGCGCACGCGTTGATTTTTGTTCGGCTGCTGGTTGACGGCTGTATCGTCGCGAGCGTCGCCGCTTGCGTATGATTCGTAAATAAACCTCCGTTTTGACTCCGCAAAAATTATACGGATGCGGAGGCGGAGGTACGATTTCTTGCGGAACTTCCGCAGTAACGGAGGCGGAAGCGAAGTTCCGTTACAACCCTATTAAATATTTACAATGCTGAATCAAATGTAATAAGAATCAATTTACTTCATACTTCCACTGGTTCAGCAGTCCGTATTTAGCCCTCCTATTCCAAACAGATGCTTTGTCAAATTGTGTTTGAAGCAAAGATATTAGTGGAAGATCCAAGTTCCAATAGCAAATTATGGCAAAGCAATAGTGAAATCTAACATGAGACATTAGAAATGCACAACAAAAGAGAAATAATAGGTGTGATTATTTTTCACACTGTAGTCTTTATACAAAATTCTCATGTCACAGTATTAGTTACCATACTCCTCTGAAACGGTTTGACCTATTCTCATGAAATTTTGTGTGCATATTGGGTAGGTCTGAGAATCGGACATCTATTTTTAATCCCCCTAAATGTTAACGGTAGTCCACCCCTAATTTTTTTTAAATATTTAGATTAAAAGAAATATTTTTTTTATGATACAGCATTAAAAAATACTTACAACCCTAATTTTCAACCCTCTACTATCAACCCCTATTTTCCAACAGCGATATTAGTATTTTTATAATTTTCACCTGGGATGATTTAGATTATAATTTGAACCAGGTAGTTGGCGCTACAATCGGGTACCAGAATTTAGGTGTTCTTTTTGTTGTTGTATTTATTGAAGTTTGTCCCGGAATGGTTTAAATAAACGATTGGACCCAGTAGGTGGCACCGCGATACTCCTAAACGCTGGGCCTGCTTTTGATGAAATTTTTTGTTTGTTAAAGTGGATTTGAGAACAGTTTAGATTAACATTTGGTCCCGGTAGATGACGCTGGAATCGGGTTCTAGATTTTTACTTTTTAAAGCCGGACAACGTCTGCCGGATACAGCTAGTAATATTTAATAATTATTTAAATTATCTATCTATCTATATATATGTCTATATCTATCTTATCTTATATATCATCATTCATCTATATATATATATATATATATATAAGCAAAGTTTGTTTTCTTTGTCCGAGGCAAACTCGAAAACTACTGAACCGATCAGCATGAAACCACAACCATTCGACGCGGAATTAATCGTAGATGGTTATAGGCTATATATTTTTTAAATTCTATGAGCCCTTTGCCATGTTTTCTCAATTTGTTTGTTTATTAATTTATTTGCTCCCATAAAACAAAAGACAGGCATTTATCCTTGGTTCATTTGTTTTCTATCTCATAAAAGAGGAACATGATTTAACATAACCTCTATGTTAGAAACAACTATAGTCTTAACATATAAAGCAGAAGAGCCTGAATGTATGCTTGAACGCGCTAAACTTTGGAACCACTGTCTGATTTTAAAATTCTTTCAGTGGTAAATAACCCATTAGCTATATATCATCGCGATAAGATCAATAGGAGCGGAGTACCAATGAAGAATGTTTCAAAATCGGGTTTTTTAGCTTACCTTCTTTTTTGTTATTCCACGCGGACGAAGCCGCGGGCAGAAGCTAGTTTTATAATATATCTGATACATAATATAAACATATGAATTTAATATAATGTAACCTGTATTAATGCTTGCTCTTTAAACAAGAGGATGTAACAAGGGGTTTGACCCGCGGCCTAGCCCCGGGGAAAACTGGTATAATTAATCTGGAAATCGTTCGAGTTAGTACAATGCATTTAAAAATTTGAAAAGAATTAGGAGGCATCATTCGGACCAAGATATTCCATAAATGCATTTTTTATAATTTTCGTCTGTCTGTTAGATCATCACGTGAAAACTACTGAATGGATAAAAATGAAACTCGATATAGAGCTAACTTATATCCCGGGGCGTAACTTATAATACTTTTATCTCGATAAATAACGTGGTTTCCTTGGGATAGACGAAAATAGCGGAAAAGATGGCACTGCATTTTTTTTTACGTATTCGAATGACACTCGACATAGTTCTGGCTAATAACTAGCGATGGGCCGAATGTGGTTTGAACCGAATACCAACCTCGGCCGACCATTAGTTTAAAACGAAAGATTCAGCTGTACGCGGAATTTGTATTTGTCAGGGCCTAGGTTGTAACAATAGTTTCACTTTAAATTAGTTTGGCTTCGACTCATCTCTATGTGTTACTGGGCAGCTGCACTTAGTTCTTTATTATTGTAGTGAATTGAAAAAGAAACAGGTTTTAGGTAAAACACCGTAAAATTTGTATATAGGTTACATAAAGCTTCTACTACCTAGGGTTTTATACGCAGCGTAGCGGTCAACTGCGGGGAAAACGCTAGTTTCTTATAATTATGTGTACAGTTTTGTTTATATTTTCTGGTTTCTCTTATTGAATTTTAATTGTTTACAAATTGTGGGCGACTCAATTGAAAAGTTTATTGTTTATTTTACTAGTTTCACCGGTATTATAATTGAAACAGGTGGCCCCGTAACCTATATAGTGAGCCTGAACCGAAACGAAACTAAAGTTATTCGGGCCTAGCGCCCGTTCCGCTGTAGACGTGTCTTAACTATTTACACAGTTGTGAGGCAGCACATCGGACGCATATTTATGCATAGACAGCTTTAGCGCCACAAACTAAATTCAAAATTATTACATCGCAGAATAAATAAATGCAGAAGTTTTAGTTAGTACTTTAGTGCGTCATAAAACGTGAATTATTTTTAAAGTGATGGTCCATTTCTGTCTTTCAATTTGGATGCGCCAACCAGTGATCACAATTTGGATCATTCAATGTCATTGATGGATCATTAATGTCGTTTCCTTACAGCTCCTTGCCTTTTAACCAAATTGATTATTGTGCTTCTCTATTTCATTATTTAATGAATATGACATATTGCGTGCATGTGGCGCTTGCGGTCTGGTATGCGGTCTTTAAGAATCTTCAAGTCAAATATTCGCTACTCGTCATTTGCAATATGTAATCATATAAATGCATCGAATGTAGGATTACATTAAAACTATTATTGCATTGCATTAGCGGTTTAAAAAATATTGTGTACGATATTTTATAAACCTTGGCCAATACAACAAATATATAATATAATATGGATTTGAACACAATGTGTAGGTATTATATAAAGATAAATAGTTTATTATATGTGTAAAAAAAGTCGCCAAAGAAGCAATGGCTGCGTTCCAGAAGGCCATCGAAGAGACTTCTTAGGACGAGTGGGTGGCTTTTCTCGGTGGTTCTATCGAATGCAGCGATGTATTGGAAACTGTTTTGAAAAGATATAATAAAAATAATAACTTGCTAGTTTGCTCAGTTTTTGATTTCCTAAGAACTTTCAGTGTCACCCTCGTACAATGTAACTTTTTTTTTTGTTTTGAGGCGAGGGAAAATGACCGATTTGCGCACACTCTGGGCCGCCGCTAGGAAGCGGCACGCATCGATCGGCGGCGATAACACTAGCAATAGTATGCTTTGTTTGTGCTCCGTCCGCGATGGATGACACAGAGTAGTGTGGAGACTTCGAGCGATGCCGGACGGGCGAGCAACCTCAATACCCACTAAAAACCCCCTCCTCCCTTTACGACCCTGCGCTTTTGTTTGTGATGGAAAGACTGAGATATAGAACATAGTTACGCAACAGTCGATCCAGCGCAATAAAGTGCCTGGAGTGTGCCCCGGGAGAACACACCCCACTTCGAGACGGGGGCAGATGAATCCCTTGCTTTACCTAGCAGCTAAGGGCCCCCCGTACCGGAACCTAACTCAGGGAGGGAAGTAATGCGCGTACCTGCCTCTCCGGGTGCCAGCTGAAGGCCGGCGACCTCGAGAAGAGACCGTAGTACGCGCCGAAGTACTTCGCTCCCTGTCGTACAATGTAACCTGTAATAGCGCCTGCTGATTAAGCAAGAGGCACACACCAGAGCTAGTCTCGCGACGCGGCCGCGGATTTAGAGATAGTGTCAATTTATTTTAAATAAATCCCTGTGTTTGATTTCTTTTCCACGATTATAAAATCCCGCGGGAAAATTAACAAAGTTTCTTGTGGGAGACCACACAAACATACATTTTACTAAACAATTCGCATTTTCTACAAAAACAGAAATTTTGATTAAAAACGTTCATTATGTATTAAAATGAACAATGGTTGTACATTGTTCATTTTAAATCAATATTAAACCTGCATGTATTTTTTTACTAATATAAACGCGAAAGTTTGTAAAAATGTATGGATGTATGTTTGTTACTCTCACACAAAACCTACTGAATGGATCTTGATGAACCTTTACGTTATATAGCTTACATATCAGAATAACACACGGCTATAATGAATTGATCAAACCATACATTTTTAGTAGGACAAATACTTTTCAAATAATTTAGATAATTTCTTGAGATTTAACAAGAATAACCCAGTTAGTAGTCAATTTTTGACAATCATTAAATCGACATACTTGCTGTTACGGTTAGCTACCACAATCGAGAATTTTCACACAGGAATTGTTGGGCGTCTCATCGAAACAAAGTTATTCACGAGGATTCAGCTTGATAGTAATTATTTTTACATCAAGGCTCTGTACTACTACTTTTGAGCGTAGGACCGAGAAAACGTACCATGCAATTTGTAGGACAATATGATTGTTAAATTATATAAATGTTAACTAAGTAATAGAAAAAAAATCAGCTGCTTAGTAATCATTTTTGATGACCTCGTTATCTATACATGTTGGAAGGAGGGGACTCTTTGATCAAACCATACACTTTGTAGAATAATTTAGATAATTATCATCAGATTTAACAAGAAAAAAAAACCAGTTTGTAATACATTTTTGAGAATCATCGAATCAACATATTTTATTCCTGCTACCCCTGTTAGCTACCACAATCGAGTTTTCGTACAGGAAATTGTTGGGAGTCTCATAAGAATGAAGCTATTCACGAAAAATTTGCTTGATAGTAATCAAGTACAAAAATGGTCCCTGGATCCTGCACTAAATATGCCATATCCTGTAGCCCGCTTGAAAGATTTAATTTTTCGAACGATAAAAAACGTAGACTGATACAGGTAATACATTTAAACCATACATATTCATTATTACACATTGTGTTAAAATGTCCGCATTGATAAAACATTGTTGCTTTTTTTTCTTTAAAAGCAAATGCACACCTGTTTCGTGCTTTATCGGAAATAATAAAAGAACAGGTCCTACAAGTCCTTTTTATCGTATCGTTGGGATCACGGGAGCCTTCACTGTGACCTCTTTTTGTCCGAACGAGCGCTCAGTCGTGCGTGCCCTTGATATTGACCCAATACGAGTACTTGATTTATTTATACATATAAAAAATATATTCGCTCTCACAGTGTACATTATTCTCTTATAAATAAGTACATCCATTGGCAATGTTTTAATTAATTAATCTAATTGAAAGAGTTTCTGAATGACTATTTAAATATTATCAGATAATTTTACAAGATTTTGATCTTGTATCTTTTCTTTCACCACATCCCAATTATTTGGAGTGGACACAATATGTCTTTTCCTTCCACACTTCTTTATTCTGACAAAAATCTTGTCACACCACAAATCATCATATCATCCTTCACATAATCCATCCATGTTTTTTGGTCTAGCTTTACATTTGTACCACCCCCATCTTGTAGTTTAACATTCTTTTAGTCACGTGACTTGCATGCCTTTTCATTATATGCCCATACTGCCTTGATCTTCTTCCTGTCAATTTCACTGGTGCAACTTTCAAATATCCCCTTATGTACTCATTTCTCACCTTATCCATTCTTGTAACACCACACATCCATCTCAACATTATCATTTCAGCTGAGTGGAGACGTTGGTGGTTTATCAGTGTAGTGATCCAATATTTCGACCCGTATAGCATGACCGATCATATAAAAAATTTATATTTTTGACCTTTCAGTTTCAGTGGCATTAGTTTGTCGCACCTCACCGGCTACCTGTCTTCAATTTACCCATGCTACATTTATTCTTCTCCTTACATGCTTCTCTATATCTTATATATTATTGGAACGAAGTTCCTTATCGCGCGGTACGAATGGCGAAATGGGGCTAGACGGAAAATTTTAAGACCAAAAAATAAAAACTTCGTTTAAAAAAACCGACTTCAAAAACTAAAATGTATAAAATAACTTATTTCTAAAGCTATTATTATTAATATATATTATCTAAAACTTCTTAAAATCGGTGCTTAGTAATTTTCATAATATAGTAATTTTTATGTTTTACTTTGCACCGACTTCAAGATGTTTTAGATAATATATCTATACATATAATAAAATTGTAGAGGTCTAATTTCTGTACAATGAAAAAAAATGATAAAAACCGAGTCAGGGGGATGTAAGAAGTGAAATAGAACTAATTTAGATTTTTTCGATTTTTTTGTTTCTCTGTTTGTCTGTCTGTCTGTCTGTTTGTATTGGCAAATTTTGCATGGTGATAGCTTATATTCCTGGTCAACATATAGGATACTTTTGATCCCGAAAAATTAAAGAGTTCCCGTGGGATAGTTAAAAAGCTTTAATTACTTAAACAGCTTATAACAGACTAAAAATAATTTCTCTGCAACGCAACATAGAAGCGGATAATTTGACAGGGTGTGGTGTCAGTGAGAGAGTTTTATCTTATAAATCTAATATATAAAATTCTCGTGTCACAGTTTTCGTTGCCATACTCCTCCGAAACGGCTTGACCGATTTTGATGAAATTTTTTGTGCTTATCCGGTATCTATGAGAATCGGCCAACATCTATTTTTCATCCCCCTAAATGTTAGGGGTAGTCCACCCCTAAATTTTTTTATTTATTTTTTAGACAACATTTTTAATTTCTATTTTTTTATGGTACAACATACAAAAATACATACAACCCTAGATTTTCAACCCTCTACGATCAACCCCTATTTTTTACCGGGCAGGACGACGTCTGCCGGAACAGCTAGTATAATATAAAAAGCAGATAAGTTTGTTTCTTTGTTTGTTTGCTTGAATGCGCTAATATCAGGAACTGCTGGTCTGATTTGAAAATTTTGTCAGTGTTAGATAGCCCATTTATTGAGGAAGGTTATAGGCTATAAACCATCATGCTAAGAGCAATAGGAGCGGAGCACCAATGAAGAATGTTTCAAAATCACGGGTGTTTTTTAACTTCCTTTCCACGCGAACGAAGTGGCGGGTAGAAGCTAATCTTATATATAAAAACGAATCGCAAAATGTGTTGGTAAGCGCATAACTTGAGAACGACTTTACCGATTTTGATGAAATTTTGTGTGTGTTTGAGTGGGTCCCGGGGTGGTTTAAATCCACAATTGGAACTGGTAGATAGCGCTGAGATCAGGTTCTAGAATCCTCCTAATCACCGGGAGCGATTATGGTGATTTTGTTTTAGTGTCATGAAAAAAAGTCTTAGGAATTCAGAAAATATGGCGGTACGAAGTTCGCCGGGTCAGCTAGTTACATAATATTTTTATAACTTAAAAAAATATTTTTTTATTACAATTCCTTCACCAATTAACCGATAGGAACTTCGTTCCATCTGGGTGTCTCTTGACACCTCTCCAGTTTTTTTATATTAATTTATATACAAAGGTAGTGGAGTTTATCATTTAATTGTGTGTTGATCTGTAAATGTTTGGCTTTAGTTATAAGATTTTAAAATCGTTACGATCTGGAACAAATTTTTAATATTACATTCAAATTCAAAAGTTTTTATTAAAAATAAATTTCACTGGAGAACACTTTTTGAAGGTCATACATATATGTTAAATTTTCATTTTACTTCCTGCTTTTATTGGTGTTAAGGAAAAGAAGCTGCAAGAAACTCCACAGCAAAACACGTCTAGCTAAAAATTGCTTTTCTTTATATTTTGACAACAGTTATAATAATTAATAAATAATTAAGAATCGTGTCTAATCTGTGTTTGTATCACAATTATCATTTTCTAATTAATTGTTAGGTAACGTTTTATAATAAAGCTGATTTTTCAATCATCAGATATAAGTAATTAATTATTCTTATAAATTACCTGAAAATTAAAAAATTAAACGACACGGGTGTTTTATTAATGCAACTGTCATTTTTTATTTTCCCATGTTGTTTTTTATTCTATGAATAACTTTTATTTGGTGAATGAAAAATCAACGCTTAAACACATTAATTTTAAAATATGTGGTTGTAAATATTAATTAGTGATAGTATGTTTTGTCAGTTTTGACCGAGTGTTTAGTTTGTTTCTGATATTAATAAATTAGATAGATCATTGCTTATCAGTTCGCGCACAACGAAGGGTACATAGAGTTAGTTTTATCTATATGTTTTTCTTTAGGCTACAGGGCCATAAAAATAATTCAATTGAAAATAGCGGCTTTTCGTAATTTACTCAAAATTTTGAGGGCGTACGTGCCAAAAGGACCTGGATTCGGGTTCAGCGCATAAAAATAAATGTAGTCAAGTGGTTGTAGTAAAATGTAGAAATAACTTTTGTCTTTTTGTGTGCCTGTGTTGTTAAGTAACATATTTGTTTTTTCAAGATCTGACTAATGATACCCAAACACGACTATATACACTATAACCCCTTCTACCCCTACTAGCTCTACGTATGGTGGCCACCCGTAATCTTTTCGCGAACTCACTTTGTCTTAATCATTTTTCTGCCCATCTGCATATTGTTGCAATTAATCTAGAAGCGCACTGAGCGCATTCTAACTATTCGTAATTTTTTAACACCGCACGCGCCGTGTATATTTATATATAGCAACAAGCCGCCACGATTGGCAGCCGGGGCGAGTTAGATTGACGCGACACACACGCGGTCTTCTTCCGCATAACTTGTATACAAGCACAACATAGTCTAAATGTTTATTTAAAAGCAATACCTGTGGTCAACTTACAAATCTAGACAGCTTCATTGGCCGCCTGGTCGCCTAGAAAATGATGTAAAGTATCCTCTACGTTGATATTACCGATATATGAAACTCGCTAAACTTCGATCTCTTTGGGATGTTTGTGAGCTGTTTGTTATTCATTAAATAAAAAAAATCTTTAACTGTCTTTAGCATTAGCGAACACACATGAAATGAATGTTTCATAATTATTTTTCTTCTTAAATAAGTTATCCAGTTCATTAGGCAAGATTTACTATGTTCAGAGCAAACTCTCTCAATGTGTACTTCTGACCTTTTGACAAATTACAGTAATAAAACGCTAAGAACCAATAGGGTTCAGTTTAACGATGCATTCCGGATTCTAATGCGACTGTCAAGCCAAGGCTTCTGTAGTGCGTTAGCTATGATGTTTTCTGAAGCAAGAGAGCCTGACTTTCGCTGTAATGAGAACCCGAATTGCTTCCTTTTGGACAAGAATGAGACTCTATTAATAATATTTTGAAGGTCGTCTCGCTAAATCTGGAGGATAATAGCTTCACGAAAGCTATCTGTACACCTAAATCAGAATAAGAAATGACACTAGTTTATTTTGGGAATTTGTAGTTTCAAGTTTTGCAAATTTAAGTATATACATAATTATCTTTCATAATATGTTGTAAATCATCAATCGGTCTGTCACCTGAAATAATTACTATTATTATTTTAAAACATAGGGTATAAGAATCTTATTTGCATATTTATTTATAAACAGATGGGTGTGCGACGACCTGCCCGAGATGAAGGCGGCATTGGAGAACAATATCCTGAGCGATTACGACACCCACTCGTACGAGAGCATGCGAGCCCTTTGCGACAGATTCAATCGCGCCATCGATTCCGTCGTCGCACTGGTAAGACGACATTTAATATTATTATCTTACTATGCCATTAACCATGATGGGAGGTCAGCTTAATGTATTTTTAGGATGTAAATAAAAATAGATGTACTTAACGAAAACTATGAAATATCAGGATCATAGCACGTGGAGCAGGAGATCGATATTTCTTACTTCTACAAAAACTTGGCGTGATACTATTGTGTATTTTATTAATATTTTAAGTGGCAAGAGGCTAAATATTGGTACCTGTTAATAATTTATTACTGGCCATATTTTGTTACTAATTTTAAAGCGACTTCATCTGTTTATATACTTATCATACTTAAGGCCTTGAATCTGAATCCATACTCATTAAATTTTCTTTAGGTATTTTAAAACTCGAAAATTAGTATACTTGCACATTGCATGCCTAAAAATACGAGAACTTCCTCACGACTGGATGGATACTAGGCTGAAATTTTCGCGGGCACAGTTACAGATACACACATAATATATTAATATTAGGGAACACTGTATTTCAATTCAACAAATAAAATTTATTTGAAAATAATTGATGCGACACTAAGATAGCAATCCATAAAATTCAGTCACAAACTTGTAATCACTTGTCAGTATGTTGACTAAAGAGGCAAAGTAAATTTTCGAATTCAATGTATCGATAGGGTTAATCTTGCTCATTTATGAAATGTCACTGATCTTTCAAATAACATACAACTATACTTTTTATAACAGCATAAAGCAATTACTTATGTTAAAAAAATACATTGTCCGAACGCCGTTCGTTCGTCAGAAATTGAATGACAATTTAAAGGTTTCTTAAAGAAGTTACTCATAGTGCTCTCCTCTTAATGGACGTTAAAGTAATAGCAACTAACAATCAATAGAACACACTAAACCTCAAATGAATCTGCACTACAGGAAACATACTCACTTGTTACTAGTGACATTTTTAATTTTCTCAGTTTGTCTTTTTATTCCATATAATATCTTTTATCTCGTAATTGAAAAATCGACCCTTAGGGAGATAAATATTAGAACGTTTGGGCTACGATTTTTGGCGTCAACTATTAATTGCAATAAACTCTAATAACGTTAGCGTTAGCGTAAAATAACGCGCCACAGCCAATAAAAAAGTGTTATTATTGTAAACACACTGCATGAACTTTCGATTCAAATAAGCTCCAATCCAATCCAATCCTGTTTTTTTTTTGTTTTTTTTGGCCAGGGGAAATCCGATTGAGGACTAAGCCGCGACAGGCACAGAAGCCTGGGGGATGCTCGCGACCCTGGTGAGACAGTGTGGGATTCGCCAGATCGGGGGTGGCACTAGCGTGCCCGGTCAGAACCGGTGCCACGCTATTGCCACTCCCCAGTTAGGGATACCCACTAAAACCCCTGGGTGTTCCGTCCTGCGCCTTATGCCAGGGCTACGGGAATAGGCTATCCGGCTCCGCAATCCCTGGCAGGCGTGGGCCCCGCTCACAAGGGGGGGGGGGGCGCCCCCTGGGGGAATCCAATCCAATCCAATCCATCCAATCCATCCAATCCATCCAATCCATCCAATCCATCCAATCCATCCAATCCATCCAATCCATCCAATCCATCCAATCCATCCAATCCATCCAATCCATCCAATCCATCCAATCCATCCAATCCATCCAATCCATCCAATCCATCCAATCCATCCAATCCATCCAATCCATCCAATCCATCCAATCCATCCAATCCATCCAATCCATCCAATCCATCCAATCCATCCATCCATCCAATCCATCCAATCCATCCAATCCATCCAATCCATCCAATCCATCCAATCCATCCAATCCATCCAATCCATCCAATCCATCCAATCCATCCAATCCATCCAATCCATCCAATCCATCCAATCCATCCAATCCATCCAATCCATCCAATCCATCCAATCCATCCATCCAATCCATCCAATCCATCCAATCCATCCAATCCATCCAATCCAATCCATCCAATCCAATCCAATCCAATCCAATCCAATCCAATCCAATCCAATCCAATCCAATCCAATCCAATCCAATCCAATCCAATCCAATCCAATCCAATCCAATCCAATCCAATCCAATCCAATCCAATCCAATCCAATCCAATCCAATCCAATCTAATCTACACGAACCGGTAACAGCGCGCATAATGCTACAACGACGCATCATTCGAAGGGAACGTAAAATTTCATGTATAAACTTCAGAAGTCTATCTATGTCTGTACATTCAAGCTATTTAACAACTGGAATAGACAGACCATACAGTGGAAAACACGATTATTATTTTTTAGATTTCTTGTCTATTTGTTCGGGTATCACGTAAAAACTAATGGGCCGATTTTGATGCGGTTTTCGTTGATACAGCAAATTCTTTGACTTAAAATCTGTGCTACTTTTTATTCTGGGGTCCCGCGGGATTTTTTCTGGGAGAGATGTAAAATGGCCAGATTAAAAAAATCGAATACAAATGTGATTTTATTAGTAATCGATACCAAATTTAATGTATTAAAATGTGTCTTATTACTTACCCTGTGAATCCCGCGGGAATTTTCCCAGGAGCGATTTGAAGTTGTCCAAATGCATAAAAATTAGCTTATTGCGACACAGTTTCCACTAAAACAATAACATACATTTTTTAAATGCTGCGATACCTTGTGTCCCCGGAATTCGCGATAATTTCAAGACAAGTGTGGATTAAGTCGCGGCCATATCCTAGTATTTATTATAATATTACATCTTCTCTGTTTTTAATTTTAGTTATGTATAGTGGCTGAATAAAAAAGTTCCCCAGTTTTCAAATTTATCATTTTAAGGTTACGCGTCCACATGTAACCTTTTCAAACTAAGTCACAGAAAATTATATTTCAATGTATGACAAAAAGTTGTCTGTTTTTTTTTGTCAAGAAGATTGTTTAGAGATGTAAAACTTTTTGATTGGTTTTAATATTTATGAGAAACATAGTGATTACCTTGTTAATCTTAGCGTTTGTCATTGCCAATATTACAATTATCTTTTTTCACGTTTTTATTTATACATACGAATAAACAAAACGTAAGTGTTTTTTGTAACGTCAGAATAACAGCTTATTGCTAAATGCATTTGAAAGTATATACGGTATAGCGGTTGTAGTGGATGCACTTACCACGTTTAGTCGTAGATAATTTTATATTTGCTTGAAATGTACCACGATCCTGGTTACCACAAGCTCAGGCTTTCAACTCAATTATTTGCTGACATTTATAGTATTTCAATTTATTTCTATTCGAAGCATTTGTAATAAATAAAACTTGTATTTTAACCTAATTCTCATTCGTAAACAAAAGCCGGTCAAGTTCAAGGTCAGCCTTTTGGCATTTGACTTTTGACGTTTGACAAGTGCTAGCGTATAAAATACATAGCAAAAACATTATTTTAATCTACGGTATGTTTTCCATTCATGTTTAAATAATAATTTCTAATCATAAAACAAATTACATATAAATATCTATTTCAATTTTCTTATTTATTTAATTTATCAGCTACATAATATTCTATTTTGTTTCTCAATGCCTATATGCCTATGTTAGCCAGGACGTAAATATTTGACCAACCAATGAGAGACGTGTATAAAAGTCGCTCTCATTAGTGGGAATTCAAAAATGAAAGTAGACACCGTTTTTGAATTGAGTTAGGCAGAGACCATTTTTGTACGACAAAAAGATACTTGCAAAAAGGTGAAAATAAAAAGCCAGTTTAAGATTGAAGTAATATTTATTCAAAAACCTTACATCACAACAATAATATCATAGCACACACTTCACGGTATAGCTAAAGAGCCCGTGAAAAGTAAACATTACATATTTCAGTAAAATCTGAATTTGGCCTATTGACTCTCTTAAGTTTACTGTACATGAATGAGGTGGGGACTAGCTAAGCCCGATCACGCTAGCTTTAGTAGTGCGCAGGTGTATCAGCTACAAAAATTTGTTGAACTTTGAAAATATTACAGTAAAGTTGCCGTTTGTATATTTTAAATTATATTATAATTAAAATGGCGAACGGTTACGGCGGTTGCAACATTGACAGACACTTAAAAAAATTAAGTATTTCATTATGTCTGATATTGATATATGTTATTCGCAACATTATTATCAGATTATGATTATTATATTATAAAAGCAGAAGTTTTTGCCGGTTAAAATAGTTTGGCAGATCGAGAAACAATCTATATTCCAAGCATACCTATGCATATGAATAACACTTACTTTTATATCCATCGAATATGCGTGTTCTTGACTATATTATTATGATAATAAAAACTGAAATTTATGAAGGATTCAACATGCATGATGGGAAAAATTAGTTAATTGTAAAGAATAAATCTACGAGTATAATACATGCTCATAAAATTTTTAAAATGCATATTTTTATCCATAATCTGCATCATCATGATTATTTTCGTCGTCATTCCAAAGTGTATGACATCTACTGTATCAATATCTTTAAATATAAAATTCATGCTGGTAAATTCAACTAAACGTTATTTGAATATAATTAAATGGTAATATAATCACCTGGAGAATCATTTACCAAATGGAAAGAATGAACTTTGCAATTTTTTCCTATCGAGAAAATTTAACGAAAATGTATTACAGCTTAGTGCTATATTGTGTATAAAGTGTGTAATCTAGACTGAGGAATCTATGAAAAACGCTTTTTGTCTCTAATCACGCTCGTAAAATGTCATTATTAAATTTGTGGACAATACTGACCCATTAGCTAATTAAAAGTACAACCAGGTGAGAAGTTACTTGGAATTGTTATCGTGTGATTGTAGTATTTCATAAAACGCCAAGTAGGATAATACCAGTAAAGTTCCGAGAATATGAAAAACCGTTATGAATCGTAAAATGTGTCTATAATACAGTGATGTACGTACTTGGCTAACGACATTTACATACCTCTAAACTTGGCATAGTTTGCATTCGCGGAAACTCGTCAATGTCACCAGAATTTATTTATAAATGCGTTGATCTATTTTTCACCGCATCTCTTTAAATTATAATAGTTGTATATTTCGTTGGCCTTGGTGTATTTACTCGATTTATTTCATCGAGTACCTACTGTTCTTTATTCTTTATTGTACACAAAATAGTTACAAAAAAAAGTATACTCCTAATATATATAAGCTGTTAATGTTATAATTCTACAATATGAGCTGCACGTGACTAATGAAATATCACGCTAAACATTATTAATAGTAGAATATAAAGTGTGAATACGGAAGAGACGAAACACCCTTGAAGATATTTTTATAGAACTCTAATAGCCAAATGTTGAGTCAGCTAGGTATACTTATATACAACGGACATGTCGAGTAGCATGTGCGAAACGGTGCGGTGAATGTGGGGCAGTGAGGGGCATTAGCAGAGAGTGGGGCGCGGGGTGCGGAGGGGAGTGCACGAGGGCCAAGATGGCGGCGAGGACGCAACGATCGATGTCCGCAGACGCCGCACGCGAGGCTATCTCTATTTATACACGACTCGATTTATAAGCACCATTTCCACTGTCACATTCTAATTCTATTGAGTACAACATACACAATATTTTGAATAATTTTAGTAGTAAGGTTTTGATTAGCTGGCTGAAAATATGTTATATAGGGTAGGATAGGGTAACTACGAGACGTTTTATATTACAAGCTTTACTTGCAACAAAAGTTTGATTTCATTAAAAATTACCTGTCTTGACTGTTTTGACTAGTCAGTAATCATAAAGAAAGAATTCATTTTAATCATTAGTAATTACAATAGGAATAACCTATTAATCCCTTATTTTATTTTACAGGTTTTTATTTATTTATTATGTCTTCTTTAGCTGTTCTTACTAATATTACTTCTTTAAATGTCCAAGTTAAATTTTCTATGATACCCTAAATAATATACGAGTTCACACAGGATGTATAAAAATTAAGTAGTTAAATTGTGTCACAATATTTCCTACAGGAATATTACGACTGTGCGTGTAATACACTCCAAGTAAGCTTTGTTACTTTACTTCTGTTCGAAAAATGATGTCACCGAGCGTTACGATTGGCATGTTAAACAGCCTTAACCTTGCTCCCAGGACAAAAGAACTCATTACGTCAATAATAGTATTAACGTAATTGTGGATGTTTTAAAGTTTTATAGCCTTTAATAAGCTTTCAGCATAGTATTCTAAAGTTTATCCCATATTTGTTGAAGAGATTATTTGAAAAGTACGAAAATCAACTTGTAGGAAGTTCGTATAAAAACCAAAATTAAAACATTAAAATAAAACGATTTTTCCATGAAAAAGTAACGGTATTGGTCCCTGTGTAACATGTGAATAAATTCGATTGCGACAGATGTAGAGTGTCTGGTAGACATAACTAGGTCATTAATGTTTAAAAAAGATTACATTTCTAAACAAATTAAAATACAAACAAAGTGCACGTGATGTTTATGTTCGATTTGAACATGTTCTATTTTATATTTGTAATAATATGGATAACAGATACTTGTGTTAGATTGAGTTTCTTCTATAAAAGACAATAATTATATTACTTTCTAATTCCGCCCGCGAATTCGTTCACGTTAGACAGGTAGCAAAGATCAAAGTTGCTTTGGCAATATTTAAAGTCAACAAGTATTTCCAGCAATACAAGTAAGATAATTACCAGGAAAATCCATGGCTATAAATGATGAAAGATAATGCCCACGCTAGGTTCCCGGGTAGGCCTGCTAGTTTCCTCACTGTTGTAGCAATTGCAATTTTTCAACTGAATACAGGTCTTTACGTTAGTTTTTACGTATATCTCTCCTACCTTAATTTTTTCAGACGCCCAGTAACATAAATAAATAAATAAAGCCCTGATTTTGGTCGATAAGCTCAGTTCTTCGTTTAGTACTCTTTTGACCATAGTTCTGCTTAACCCCAATTTAAGTATTAACATTATTTTGTTTACGGACAGAATTTCTAATTAATTTTTTTGTATTTGTGCCCGCACTGCTTTGATGACCGCTGGTGCCCTAACCATACCAGGTCGGCTGCTCCACTTGCAGTCTTCAGCTGTCTAATCTTACTAAATCGTTGTTTGATAGTAAGATACTTTAATGAACCTTAGCGTTATTTCCAAATTTTGCAGAAGTTTAAAAATCTCAATTGGCGCGTTACTGCAGCACAATAGCCGCGACTTTATCTTGTTTTTTCGAACACTTTATTTCTTCAAGTAGAACAAAATCAATTTATTGTTTAGTTAAGAAGCCACAAGAGTTCCATATTCAAAATTAGTTCAAACATTTCTGACAAGTATTCGAAATTTACATTAAATAGGAAATCATAGAACTTACTGGCATTATTGGTATGGATATAAATATTACCTGCCTGGTTAAGGCTATAAAAATAAGACTTGTCTTACACCGAAATTCTTATCTTCTCTCTCTCAAAAACTTTCCGAAGCAAAATATTCCATGAAAATTTTAATTATTTTAATTAAAATAAGATTGCCTGTGTATGTGGTGTAAGGCTATAAATATCTTAAGGGAAAACTTAATTTAAAAACTTTCACTTTCATAATATTTAATCAATGTTATGGAACAATAAAATAGACATAGCCATTGTTTATAGTAAATAGGTACTAAAAATAAACTTTCTACATTTAAATGAAGATTTACAATAGTGCTTGCGATGACGCTAACAGTAAACCATAAAGAATTTGTAAATTGGATGACATGTGTACCAATGATTTCAAAACAAGGGATGCTGATCGAGTAAATTGGAGATGAAAAATTCGGAAAGCAGACTCCAGGCTTCGAAGCGAAAGCTTGCCGAATTCAACCGCAACTTACTCTCGGACGATGATAATGACGAAGAATGTTTAAATTATCGTTATTAATTGACCAGTAATTCAAGAGCGTACATGCAAAATTGGTTCTCCTAAGAAATTAAGAGAGATTTGACTATGAAACGAATGCCATTGTTGTGGCGGGAGGTTCGTTCGGACCACTTGTGGGGGCGATGACCGCAATATTGAGCGAACGCGAATGTCTCACGTAGTGTTAATGACCTTTTTTTGGCTGCGCCAGCGTCGCTGCTTAGCAGTCACGACTTTATTAGAAAAGATCTTTGAAAACTTTTCAGGTAATGGTACACAAATTTAATCATTATTACCTTACCCCAAGTAGTTTGAGACTTAGAGCCATTTGAAATGATGGTGTTTTAGCCTATATAAAGCCTATGTAGATACAGCTACCTTAAAAGAGCGCATAGCATATACTGATAAAAAAGTAATCAGGAATGATAAAATCTATGATTAGTTTTTATTTAAATGTGAACTTCCTTGCACTAGGGTAGTAACCAAAACTGTATCGCTGCAAACATTCAAATAATGGACAAAATTCAACACCTAAACAGGTGAAAACGTACAAATTGGTCGACGCATAGTTCATAGAAAAAAAAATGTAATGAGCTATTTTGATTTGAAATCTCCATCATAGACATTAATTACATAAAATATTGTATGTACTCTCGTCGCTGATTCAGCGGTCGCGATGCTACGGGTTGCAAATGCAGTATAACGCAATGAATTAACTTGGGTTGCCGCTTTCTAATTTTCACCGAGTTAGATTTAGAATGACGCAACGTTTTAGCGCCATATGGGTTGTTTGGTCAGCGACGTGCACATGAGAGCAGATATTGTATAACCGGTTGAACGAAATTATTATAAGTTCTCTCTTGTATATATGTATTAAAATGAGTAATTAAAGATTTTAAGATTTTGTTATAATTTAATACATATAAAGACTTTTACTTATTCGTCTGTTAACTCTTTGTAGTAATTGGTCATCATGTTTGATACATTAAAAGCTGAGAGACGCGAGGTGAATATAACACACTTTTCATTTAGAAAAAATAGTAGTTCCCGTAAGTCATACCGCGTGGAATCCTAAATTTTTCCAAATTAGACTTGCCTTTAATCGATTGAAGTGTGTTTCAATATTACAGCTAACATGATTGAGTGAAAGTAATTTTATTTTTTTATTACGGCTTTTCACATTTTTATGACGACGTCCACTTTGATTTCAACTTTCAGTAATTTTTCAAATTTGGGTGATGTAAAAGTTAAGGGAGCAAGTTTTAATTACACCAAAAGCAAGCAATTAACAGGGTAAATGATACTAAGCCAAAATTAGCCATTACAATGAGGTAAAGAGGTTTTTACGTAAGAAGAATGACCGAATATATTACCACCAATATATTTAAAAAAAAACGCTTTAAAATTTAAACATTAATCTAACTTTGTAATACACAAGACAGAATTGTTTAAAGCAATCTCTTCCAGGCGACCTTTGGGTGGTATGCAGTTAATCCAAGTATTTATTATTATTAACATAGCTATAAAAACATATACATAAAACACGTTAGTTATTCTTCACTAGTTTGTTGTAATAATGGATAAATTTGTAATTTACTATTTCAAGTTGTTATCACATTACTTATGTTCCTATAGATATAAGCGAAATACCATTCACTGACTGACTCATTACGAGATCTCCGAAACCACACGTCCGATTGACTTCAAATTTTGCATAATTAATTAATTACTCCTTCCGCAACATAGATGCGTACTAAGAGGTATAGATGCGTACTAACAATTCTTTGATAGGATTTTACGAAAATCCTATCAAAGAATTGTTTATTTACCATCACAATTGATAACATCGTTGCTACTCATATGGTAACCATTGCCATGGTAAACGTTGCTATTTTAATAATTGCCTTGGTAGACTGCCAATATATATGGCAATAGCTACCAAGCTATTGCCATAATACCCCTTGCCGTGGTAACCTTTGTTTACTGTTATATCTTATCTCGAGTAGCCCCCAGCGAAGTGGGCACGGGATGGAGTGTTTTTTCCATGGGCAATTATATAATGGCTTATCTCGAGTGACATCCAACGAAATGGGCATGGGTCAGCTAGTATAATATATAATAATATGTACAACACATAAGTTATTGTTTTAATCACTTATGAACATAACTAAAACATAAAATTGATTTTTTGTGTAAATTATTATTTTGCTTATATATACCCTTGTACCATCATAGTTATGAACATCTTTGCGCGAAGTTCAGTTTATTTTTGTTCAACATCTTATCTGGGACTCATTTATTGAAAAAAATCCACTCTGAATGTAAACAAATACTTGCCAGTTATGGATAGCATAAGCGCCCGTCTCAAAATGACGAGAAAATCTCGTGGTATGTTAGTCTGTAGGTATGAAAGCATTATCAAAAGTCAAACTTAGCCTATTTACCTTCTCCGATCGAAAAACTGCCTGCGAGACTTTCATTTTATTACTATGAAACCTGGTATAATGTATGGTTTATTAAACTTTTGAACGATTTAAATTCTTGTTAAAATAACCGTGTTTCTTACCACTTTTCGCGTAATATTCCAGTGGTGTACAAGAGACTATAGTCTGTTTCTTTTTTTATTTGTGACCTCCAAATATGATCTTCTTAAATTTAATTTAAATTAAAACTGCAATATTTTAATAACTATTTTAAACCCTTTTGCTAGACAGAAACAAGGTTATCATAATATTATAATAAATGTGAGTTAAATTATAAACAGTATCATAATTTTTATAATGACTACTGTTTAGTAAAATGTTTAAAATGAATCTGGATAATTAATGAATGCCTTGACATTGCGAATGTGGTGAAATGACCGATCGATACAGGCAACGCGTCATTTAAGAGCAATGTCGACGGCCTTGAGTCCGAGCTCGGTTCAAGGCTTGTTAATGTTACAAGTAGTAGGTAGGTACCTACCAATTTAAATACTAGCTGCGGTCATTAACTTCCAAAATCACAATTATAGATATATATATCGTTTTTATCCGGTCAATTGCCTGTATTGGAACAATTAGGCTTGCAAATGTTTTCATCCTATGCCTTATGAATTTTGGTTGAAAATAACTAAATAGCGTTTTATTTAGTCATCATTATTATAAATAAATGATGATATCGCAAACCAATAAGTTGAGTTCAGCTTAATGCTTACAAAATGTGTTATTTATAATGTGATGTTTAGTCGGAGCCAAATTTTATGACCATTCCAGATTATTTGCAGAAGCCTGCGCAGTACCTAAGTCCGTGCAGGAACGGAGAAAGAATACAATTTCCTGCGGCCGGGCGGCCTGTCGTAAGAGGCGACAAAACAACCCACAGTCAGGTGGTAGGGCATTTGCCCGACTGGATGGCTACCACCGCTGGTCTAAAGTATGTCGCCATAACTACCTTGAGTTGTGTTCCGGCATTAGTGACCAGGTTCCAGTCTCCCTTAAGAGAGCAGCAGCGCATTTGCAGCACCTTTGGTGTTACAAATGTCCATAGGCGATAGTAACCGCATTCCATCAAGTGGGCCGTCTGCCTGTCTGCTGAGCTCCTGCGATAAAAAAAGTTTGTATGGAAAAGTGTTTATGCCGCAGCCATTTCTTGCCAAGACCGCTCATAAAATTTGGCGCAACTCGCAAGCTTTATTCCTAGGCTTTTACTTTGAAGGTTGAAATCTTATTTATATTGCGTATTATAACTATACAAAAATGTGATGAAAACTGTTCAAAAATAGACAATAAAGTAATAGATATAAAGAGTTGTAAAAGAAATATACTGCTACTTTAAATTAATAATTTAAATATAATAAGGTAAATAAATACTAAGTCCGACATTAGTGATACAGTTTACTTATTATAAAATACCTCTGGTATTTTATAATAAGTAAAAAGTAATCTTTTTTATAAAATGTTAAGTACTGTTTTTAAGTGACTCTGAACTTTGATTATTACCGGATCGTCATGTTATTGCAAATAATTATGGGTGTTCCGCCCTGTTTGGCATTATTTACATCGTCATGTCGTCCGTCTGGTCTGTGCATGTCAGTCATTTTTCGCGAACACTACTGGATACTACATAAATTATATTTTACAGGAAGCTGTATAGAACTAAAAGGTTATGTAGTGAAGTCGTGAAAAACTAAAGATTGGGGTTGGCTGCCATACGTGTATTTACTGGCAGATTTTTTTTAATGTACTTAAATATAAGCCACACAGTCGTGTTATCATTAATGATATCTTTATGTTTTTTCAAGATTTGACTGGCGATGCCCCAAGTCAGATCTTAACAGAACATAACCATGTTTCTTGATGATTTTTTAAAGAAGTCGTAAATAAATAAGTCGTAAAATAGGTGGTAAAATATTAGCTCCCAAATCGCGAAAATTTGTCCCACCCTCCCTCGAGTTTTCAACTCGTGAAGTGAAAATTCTGAAAAATCAAGATAAATATCATATAAAATCTTTTAACGAATATTGTTGATAACAACGTCCATGGATAAGTTTTTAAAATGTGGGGTATTTTCGATTAAATGTTTTTTAAAGTGATAACTCTTTATGGGGGCGTTAACAGCTTCGTTACGTAACACGTTATGGCGCCAGTCTGTCTGACTTCCCTTTCTCTCACGCAAGTTATCACTTTTGTCGGGCGTCTCGGGACGCACACGTTTTTTGTTATTACGTAGGTAAATAACGAAAACAATCAACGTTTACCGACTCCATGGAATCCTTCATTATGCGCGGACTGTCAAGCGCTTACCTAATTTATTTAATTTAGTTTAAAACCAGTTCTGCTACACTTAAATAATAGAATGTACATAATTAGACTATTTAGAAATTACACAGTATAAAATTATTTCAATGCTATGAAATGTTTTTTCCAGGAAAAAGGGACATCTTTACCAGCTCAACGTTTGAACAAATATCCTTCAAGAGGGTTACTAAAGCACATTCTACAGCAAACATACAATCAAGCCGTCTCCGACCCTGACAAACTTAATCAATATGAACCATTTTCACCAGAGGTTAGTACTACTTTCCTTTTCGACACTAGCGTCTGTTAGTGTTTACAGATATTATTTTATTTTATAATTCAATATCTGTAATATTATATCATTCTAAACAAGCCGTGCTTGTACATTAAAGCTGTTAAAAAAACAACTGCAATAGACTATATAAACGACGGAGAACACGATGCAATTTTTTTAGATAATTTTCTGTTTGTCGGTTTGTCTGCTTCTTCGGGATCCATGTAAAAACTACTGGGCCGATTTCGATGCGGTTTTCGCTGATCTACAGAAAATTCTTGAATATAAAGTTAGCGCTCCTTTTTATCCCAGGAATCCCGCGGGAATTTTTCTGGGATTGATTTAAAGTGACCAGATTAAAAAAAACGAATATCAATGGTTTTTTACTGATCGATAGCAAATTTTATGTAATAAAATGTGTGATATTTTTTTATCCCGGGAATCCCTCGAACAATTTTCGGGAGCGATTTGAAGTTGTCTGGATTATATGGACTTAGTGTAAGTATAATAAAGCTACTGCTCAGGATTCGTCTGTGATTTCAACACAAATGCCAATATTTAAGATATAAATGCTACTTGTTGGACCCATACTCTTTAATCGCCAATTTTAGGATTTTTGTCAATCAGTGTCTGTCAATCAGAGTCTCAAATAGAGTCCTTAATGGCTCAACAGATTTCAATATATTATTTATATATTATTTTTCATGTATACCTATGATCCATTTTTACATATTGTATGAATCAGTAGATGTGAATATTTGTCCCTCGCAAACTTACTCAAGGGCACACCTAATAATACATTAACCTAAACACTGTATTGTCATTTAGTTGTAATGTGTTTACTCATATAAAACTGTACTTTTGTAAACAGGTGTATGGCGAGACGTCGTATGAATTAGTGTCTCAAATGATCGACCAGATCGATATCACTTCCGAAGATGTGTTCGTCGACCTGGGCTCCGGAGTGGGGCAGGTCGTGTTACAAATGGCAGCTGCGACCCCTTGTCGCATCTGTCTTGGTGTCGAAAAAGCGGAAGTGCCTAGTAAATATGCCGAGGTATGCTTTAGGTCTTTATTTTACTTATCCGTTATAAACTTTATATTAATTTTATATTTAATTATTTTCTTTTTCAGAGTATGGATTTACATTTCAGAATGTGGATGAGATGGTATGGAAAAAAGTTTGGAGAATACAAATTGATTAAGGGGGATTTTTTGTTAGATGAACACAGAGAGAAAATAAACGCTGCGACTATAGTGTTCGTGAACAATTTCGCATTTGGACCGCATGTCGATCATCAGCTGAAAGAAAGATTCGCGGATTTGAAAGATGGTGCTAAAATAGTGTCCTCTAAAAGCTTTTGCCCATTGAACTTCAGGATAACAGATAGGAACCTGAGTGATATCGGGACCATCATGCACGTCAGCGAGATGTCGCCGCTAAAGGGCTCCGTCTCGTGGACGGGCAAGCCAGTGTCGTACTATTTACACATTATAGATAGGACCAAATTGGAGAGATACTTTCAAAGACTGAAAAATCCGAAACTCAAGGTCAGCAAAAGGGTCTGTTCCAATCACTTTAACTTTATAAAATGAAATCATATCAAATACAGATTAGGGTGCAAGATAAGTCCAGTAAATTCTTAAGCACAGTAAATACTTTGATGCCTCTAATTATTTTTTGGAATATTTTTTTATCTAATTCAAACCGAGAAATAAATATAATAGAATATCAGTACAACTTTACACAAATTATAATTCCGCTTGGCAGTTTTCGTTTGCGCAGTAAAGACAGATCAGATCGGTTTTCGACATGTAAATGATTCCTATTGAACTTTATTCGCATTTATATTGTAAATGGCAAAGTGTTTCTTGCTATGCATTCTTAGTTCCGTCCTGCTTACACGATTCATACACTGGTGCGCTATTAAAATTGGTCTACTGCCCAGGTACATCGAGAGGAATTATTAGTTGTGTAAACTATAATGTAACTTTTATATATAAGCGTGTAATATTGTCGCCATTGTACAGGGTGTAAGCAATGGTTGCGAGGAAGGTGAGGGCAGTGGCAAGCGGCACCTGAGCGCGCCCCCGACCCGGCAGCCCACGCCCGATCTGCTCAACGGCAACAGCAACCACAGCACTGGCTCCCTGCCCGAGCGCAGGCGCAAAGTGCCACGGCCTAGGCCTGTCAGGTATTAAAAACAAAAAAAATAAAAAAATAAGACCTGTATATACAAATCAAATGTATAATATAAATTAACTATTAATTAAAATATTATAATTTTGCAATATAGTGGTTGCAAGACTTTTTACTTACCGCTTTGACACCGACTTTTAAATGTTGTAGAAAGAAGTCGGTAAAATTTTTACTTTTTAGTGTGAAGTCGATTTTGTTTTTGTCAATTTTTTTAAATATTAAAAACATGTTTATTAAACTGTTCAGGTTTTATTTAAAGCGGTGATGCCCAACAAAAAAAAACTAGTAATTTAAGATATGAGTGGATGAAGGTGATGAGTCGCATAATTCCAATTCTGAGTAAATTGAGATAAAAGTTTTACTTTTGTTTTAAACTGAACTGAACTTAACAGCTTTTTCAACTTTTTATTTTTTTAAATATGCCTTATATCTATGGTCTAAGGTCTGTAGTCATTTGGTATCGACTTATAACCTTCATCTACGCAAAAAAAAGCAAAAAACCGAATATGCGACATATCACCTTCATCCACTCACGTCTTCAATTGTGTTTTTGACTTTTGTTCGACTGAGTTGCTATGCAGACAAACTCAACCAAGATGAGATGACCATCTTTTATAATCTATATGCAGAACAGTTGGTGTATTAAAAATATACAATGTGTGTGGTAGGCGCAGCCCAAGAGACATGTTTTACATTCCCAATCTAATTCAGATTTGTGCTATGAATAGCATACAATTAAATTGTATGAGATGGATACCGGTAATACTCAAACCAGGCTAAATAAGAAAAAGTTTGTTTATTTCTCTTTGCGAAATTTTCTACTGCTTAATGTTCAAACCACCACAGCAGTGTATGGATATTTGATAGTCAAATCAACAAAGGTACTTTTTATAATCATTCAAAAAGTCATGCCGTCCTTTTTTTGTATTCTGGCGTCATAATTCTAACGAGTCCAAAATTCTAAACATGCCGTGTCTGTACATTGAAGCTATTAAAAAAAACTGAAATATATAAACGGTGGAAAACATGATGCATTTTTTTTAGATATCTTTTCTGTCTGTTTATCTGTTGGCTGCCTGTTTGTTCGGGATTCAGGTAAAAACTACTGGGCCGATTTCGATGCGGTTTTCGCTGATCGACAGCAATCTTTTAGACTTAAGTGTGCGCTACTTTTATCCCGGTAATTCCGCGAGAATTTTCCCGGGAGCAGTGTTTATTTGTTCAGGTGCATAAAAATTAATTTATTCCGACACAGTTTTAACTAAAACCATAGCTTACGGTCTTTTTAAATGGTGTCATACTTTGTGTCCCGGGAAACCGCGTGAATGTATAGTCAAGCATAGACAATTTTGCGGCATATCAGAAAATAAAAATAGCCTTTTTTCTATCTTTCTGTTAAGTTTCCTCCATGCCACAGGCATCCTCCAGAATATGCCATTTAGTGCGGTCTCTTGCCACCCTTCTCGTCTTTTGGGAGACCATATTCCCAAACTTTTCCGAAAAAGATTGCTTATTAATTATGGTTCAAACAGTCATTAAAATATTTCTATCATGTATCTTTTTATGTTTATTGTGTAAAAATTTGTTATAAGATGTGTCAAATACCCAACTGGTACTGTTAATAATTAGTTGTACTGTATCAGGGGCGAGAACGGGCGCACGCGTTCGCGCGCGGCCGTGGCGAAGCGGCGCGTGGCGCGGCGCTCGAGCGACGAGAGCGACGAGGAGTCGAGCGGCACGGACGACGCGCCTCCGGGCCCGGAGCCGGCTCCGCGCGAATGGGGCGCGCCGTGGGCTTCCTCTTCCGATTCGAGTCAGTTCCAATTTTTTAAAATTTAGGTTTATGGCTTGGCAGCTAGGCCTTTAAGCCAGATCTTAGTTTACAATAAAGTTTCTTCATTTTCTTAAGCCTATGTGTAGCACAGCTGAACTGTAGGTAATCAGCTAGTGCCATTCAATGGACTTCTTGTGACAACTCAAAAGGCCACATTTGACTATACAGTTCACATTTCTCACAGAACACATAATGACTACTCAAAAACTACTCTAAAATGAACAACTGTTGTAGAGTCAACTATTGTTCATTTTAGAGTAATGTTATACATTTCTAGAAAATAAAACTGCACAGCACAATATCTCCTTTCAGTTCCCGCCAAAAACTCCGAGTCAGTGCTATTCAATTATAGGTCCCGCCACGTAAAAAGAACGCTGAGCGCTGAGGGGATGTGTCTGCGCAGGTGTACAGTCGTATCCTAAAGTATCACTCCGCCTCGCCCCTTCATACCACCAATTTGATCGATAAAACGCTCACTGCGCAGGTTCAGAGCCAGCGTTCTTTTTACGTAGCGCGAACTATACTGCTCTTCTTTACTTTCTGCTTTTCAAGAATCTCACTGAAATTTTCATGGGACATTTCCAGTAAGAGAATAGTAGTGACCCTAAATAGACGCAATTGAATTTCTTCTTATAGTTCATTATCTTATCTGTATTTTAATATCAGCCGGTTTATATATGCATATATGGTTATGTTTAATTTTGAATATACAAAATACTAATTATCATTTTTGTAAAATGTCAGTAGCATATTATAGAATCGAAAGTAACAAATGTGCCACAAACTTGTTACTTTAAGGTCTATGAGCATTTATTTTTTTACTTTAATAATACAATTTGGTTTAAAATAGTATTTTGTAGATAATTCTGAAAGAAATTCAGAGTAGTAGAAATTTAAAACATAAAAAAAATAGTTGACAATGGTTTATCAAAGTGTTTTTGAGATATGGTATATTTTTGGTTTCACACTATTTATAGTTTTCTATAAGTACACAAATTGAAATAAAAGTCCACCATGGAAGTTTGGAAGTCTTGAGTGTGCATGGTCAGTTCGACATGTGTTTTTATTCTTTTTTCAATTCAGATTAAAATGATTTAATAATAAATATTGTTTTAATTATAATTGCTTAAATGTATTTAATTTCCGTTTTATTTTATTATTAGTCTCCAAAACTAATTGTATAGTCTTTAGGTGCTAAAGATAATTATTTCTAGTGAATATTAAAAACTTTAAAATAATAACAAGTGTACATAGTCAGTCAGTTACTAAACGAGATAAACTTTCGTGTTTAGCAACAGATAGCTAAGAAATAGATCATTTCTCATACATATTTTTGTATTGTATTAGTATGGTATTGTACATGTAGCCCTGTGAAACATATTTGGAGAATATCATTAACTTAGTATATAGTGTTGTAGTATATGAGCCGGTACATTTGTCCGGCACAAAATACATTCGTACTGATAGGGTTCAAAATGTAAATCTTCAAAAATTTTGTTGTACCACTCACTTCTCAAATAATATGAAACATAAGAGGAAGGACGGAATATAAGGCTTATGCTACGACAGTACAATATCCCTCTATGGGATATTCACATGCATGGCATATCACAGTGCGACTGCCAGCTTCTACAGGTAAAGTTAGGTGACTGAGGCCAATCACATCCGATTCTTAAGAAACATTTCTGAATTGAAAGTTTTAATTGTAGTATCTCATAGGTACAAATTGTGGTACATAGGAAATGGCGCTTATCGCTTCAAATGTAATGCCGCGGCACAAAATGCCTCAATTCAATCGAAATGAAACATTGTACTACTTTAGTACAAAAAGTCAGGTTACTCTTACAAATTCATTTTACTATCTTGTCCTACTCAATACTAGCGTACTGTAATGGTGCGTTTGACGTTGCTGCAGATCGCAGCCGGCGGCCGGCTAGCAAGCGCAGCGCCAGCGCGGGCGGCGCGAGGCGGCGTGCCGCGCGCGCCAAGCGCCGCCGCGCCGCGCCCGCCGCCATCGCCGGCCTCGACCTGCTGCATTCCACCACCCTGGCCTCCACGATACACAATGGAGCGGTGAGCATTTCATGAGAAAACAAATAACAACCTATTTATTTCATTGCTTAAATGTGTCTTAAAAGTAAAAAAAAGTCTGTGTGAGCCGTCACGGGACGCCTGGCAGATGTGAAACATCGAAATTGTTTTGTATAAGTTATGGCATAAAAGAACAAATTGCGACACGAATCAGACAGATATGGCATAATGAATAAATAATAGTAAAAAAATCTAACGCTATTACCTATAGACTATGTATAGTACATTTATATTCCGTCATATAGCGTGGAGAAGCGTCGCCACGGCCTGTATCGCCACGCCAACAATCAGGTTTACCCTCCGCCTATAGATGTTTCACATCAAAAGCATATATTGACAATTTGTATGCCGTATTTTCAGCAAACAAGCTCGTTGCTGTGACGGAATTATGTCTACAATGCTGGTTATAGTACAAACCTTTTGACGTAATACCAAACGTACTGAAATGTTTTATTACTCTAATTTGGAAACTATTTATAATAATCAGAAAATAATAAGCCCGATTTGACAATTCTCTTCAATTGAAACCTACAAAACGTTAACTGGATATCAAGAAATCAATTAAAAATTATACAACCTCTGTCTATCTATCTATACATAACCTTGCTTTTGATTGATATATTTAAAGTTAATTACTTTTTGTGTCACACAAATATTTCATAAAATTAATATGGAGCGCGAAAGTCTTGTCCCACATCAGGTTTTGCATATTGCATTCATTTATCGCACATCACAATTAATCTATTGAATTTTTTTTATTAGTTTACCCGTATAATAAATATATATTCATTCAATCGTTTTTGTTGTCGATACATATATGTAAAATTATGTATTGTTGTTTTAGTATAAATAATAATCTAAAATTTTGGAATAAACGGACTTCTTATTTTGTGATTATTTTAATCTACATATACTATAAAAATCTATGAATGGTTCGACTTTGTGCTACGTTTAATATTGTAATAAAATCAGGAATCGAGTTTCGACCAGCAGATTCCACATATACGTATTTAGAATTTTTGTCTGTCTATATATGAAAAATACTGAACTGTATGAAATTCTACAGAGAGTTAGCTTATATCCCGGGGCATAACTTGAATGACGTCGTTTCCATGGGACAGACGAAAATACCGAAAAAGATGGTGCTGCGATCGCATCTGTTTTGGACACTACTAAACCTGTATGAATGAAACTCAATATAGTGCTAGCTTCCGAGTTAACACTTGGGATACATTTTATCTCGATAAATGACGTCGTTTCTTTAGAATAGACGGATTAGTGAAAGAGATGACTCTGCAAACACATTTTTTCAATTTACTAACAAATGCCTGTTGTCATAAACAACATGTCATTTATTGTATTACTTCGACCCAAGTTGGCTTCAACTCTCGTCTATGCTTTGCTCGGCAGTTGTCTAGACAATATATATGGACTTAGCAGTAAAGGTCTGGTCAAACAGCGTACGGGACGGGACGGCGACGCGACGCTGGCGGGACATGAAGAGTTGTAATATATTAGTTAATGTAGAATATGTGATATAGAGCCGTCGCGCTCGGGGCTCGACTAGCGGTCGCGACACGTCCATCTATGTGCCAGACCAGTGACCAGACCTTTAGTTTCTTTGTTATTATAGTGAATTGAACATGAAACAGTAAGGATGTAGGTAAAAAAAGTCGCTTTCCGGTTTTGTCTGCCTTTATATCCGGTAACTGTTCCTGAACTACGGTGTGGGTTTTTAAGCTATTTTCACAGTATGATATAAATGAATATATAATGAATAAACAGGTGACCGCCCCGCCCCCCGGCTGCGTGGAGCAGCGGCTGTCGGCGCTGGGCGTGCAGCTGCAGTCGGCCGAGCGGCTGCACTCGGAGCTGGAGATCCCGCGCTCGCCGCACACGCCGTACAGCCTGCAGCTGCTGCTCGACATGTTCCGCGACCAGTACCTCGCCTTCATCCACCGCATGAACACGCCCGAGTACGCGCACAAGATACGCCAGCAGATCGACAAGGAGAAGGTGAGCACCCGTTCACAGTTGTGTCGTACGGCCAACATTTTGATAATCATCTTGTGAATTGAAACAATATTGTAATAAACTCCGTTTTAACGGGTTTAAACGCGGTGAATTATTTGATTTTTATTATTCCGACGTTTCGGCCACTTTTCTGTAGCCGTGATCACAAATTAAATGTAGTTCCTATTTTAAGTACATCACTTTGCAACCTACTCGATTTTTTTATCGGTGATACACCAGAATAACCTGCAACTACTGCACTAGAATAACAAGCCGTGCACGGCTTCAATAGCCTAAAGTAATATTTGTTTTCTGAGAGGAAAATTATTTAGTTATTGAAAGTGCTTATATACCAACATGTGAATAAAATCTACACGTCGAGATTACTAATGTGTGAAACCTGCCAATGCACCCTAAACAAGCATGTTGGGTGTACCGTCTGTTCCTCTGCCAGTGCCTAGCTGTGAGAAATTAATGAATTTATATTATTGTTTATTTAATTATTAGAGAAGACATTATGAGATTTCTTTCCATTACATATTAGGTCTTCTTAATAACTCTGAAGATATTCATACAAAAGTCTAAATATCTGAACTAAATGAAATGATTATATTACATCCATTCCTGTACCAAATAAGTATTTTATCCAGGCAACATTAGCAGGAGCACAGAGCACACCAAAGTAAGATATCTTATTTCAAACGTAGCAGGCTTTAGCACTTTTATTTATCAACAACTACGGTTTGCAGGAGAGGAATCAAAAGTTGAAATCGCGTGCTTCTCAGTTGGACAAACAGATCAATGTGCTTATTAGTGACAGTGTTGCTCTTTTGAAGGCGCGAATGAGCGAATTGGGCATTCATGCGAACAATACCGTGGACCTTTTGGCCAAAGCCAAAGAGATTGTGGGCAGGCACAAGGAATTACAGAGCAAAGCCAGCAAACTGCAAGCGCAGGTAATTTCTTATAGTTTCATTTCATTTTTAAATCATTTGTTCATTCATCGTTTTATTTGCGCTTGCTACTTCTTTGAAAAGCTCAGTTGTAATGTCAATGTCTGAAATCACATGCGTTCACAAAATGGTAATGGGCATTCTAACATGTTAAATTAATCAAACATAACTCCATCTACCCATAAAAGCTCTTGATAAGTATCTTTTTCTTTCTTTTTATCTTTTTGTTGTTGGATCTCATATTCCACCTAATATTTTAACTATAAATGGATCATGGATTATTTTCATTATATCATACAAATATTTCCAGTGAAAACATTATTCAACAAGATTCTACTCGAAATGTTTTATTCATATTTATTTATATTATATTACCATCAAAATTTTTACTATAAATAATACCTGGGAAAAATAATTTAAATGAGGACATAAGCTACCGACTGGTGCATATTTCACCCAAATCAGATTTAGTATTTAAAGAAGCAATGATTGATCATAGCAGATAATTTTTATTCTTTACTTACACTTTTAAGTAATAGCGGCATTAGGATAGGACATGTTGGGCGACAAGGGCGTAGAATCAGGCTTCACATCTGAAATGTATTGCATTTTTAGTTAATTCTTATAGCCGTTAAAATATTGTTTTATACATGAGTTCCTTTAGACATTTATTTGTTATAATAAAAAGTCAACTCAACTTTTTATTATAAGTTGAGTTGAAATACTTAATTGAACTTATCCATATTTGAATTAACACTTGTGTGAATAAGAAAGTTGACAGATGGCGCCAAGAAATCTGCCCAGGCCGCTAATAATGCTGAATCCAGCACTGATATTAAGCCGCTCCCAGTACAAATGACTACAG
Organism: Dendrolimus punctatus; assembly: GCA_012273795.1. Lineage (NCBI taxonomy): Eukaryota > Metazoa > Arthropoda > Insecta > Lepidoptera > Lasiocampidae > Dendrolimus > Dendrolimus punctatus. The sequence continues at coordinate 15,343,508 of CM022528.1, forward strand.
ATTTAAGTTCGTACAAAAACAAAAATAATGTACAGTATACGCAAAAGTTAACTGCGCTTCGAGAGGGTTATTTCCGTGACTCTGTGCAGGTCCAGTGTCCTGTGAATCTTATAGTTGTATGCTGCACAATGACGTGTACGAACTTCAAGGACGCATTTAAGTTTCGCTTGTACTTTAATTCTATGTAACAATATAAATAATATATGCGCGCTCCTTACTTTGTAAATTTTGGTTTCACCATGATTGTGCAAATTTCTGTAATATACGTGTTAATAAATAGATTTCGCATATTATGTATTCTATTTTAGGTCAATAACATTGAAGCAGAGCAAGCCATTCTCGTCAAACAAAGGACATTTGAAATAACTGAAAAATATAGACAACTCGGTCAAATACCACCAGATACTGAAATTACACAAAGTATAGCTCATGATTGTATTTTAAAAGAAATATCAGCTACGTTAGCCCACAGAAAAAGACTTCACGCTCAAGTGGGACACCTACAAAGTGAGATAGTTCAAATGGAGAGAGCAGCGAACAGAAGGTAGCGCCACCCACAGCGCCCGTGGCGCCCACAGTGCCCGTCGCCACCGTCAAGCCGCACACCGTCAATTCAAAACCGAGGAAATCCAGGGAGCACCGATCCAGGTCACAGGAGTGGCCTGACGTGCCAGACGTCGGCAAAATCGAAGAGCAAAACCCAGAGATACTCGCTCAAAAAATATTAGAGACGGGCAGACAAATTGAAGCAGGTAAAATCACAAAGCCCAATGTCATTGTGAATGGTTATGCACGAGAGGCTGATCGACATATCGATCACCATCGGTATCCAAAGGCGGTCACACCCATTCACCGAACGCAACCGCAACGGCCGGGGCTGCCGCCGCTGCCGCTCGCACATCGCCAGTCGCCGGTGAAACCGCAAAAGCCCCTCAACGTGGTGGCCAAGGTGCAAGAGTCGCCGAAGGTGATTAATTTTGAGGATCGACTGAAGAGCATAATAACGTCTGTGTTGAACGAGGACCAGGAGCAGCGTAAGGCGACCCGTCAGCCGACCCGACTCACACATTTAGCAATGGTTATGTGCGCCAGGCGCCGGCGCACAACGCGTTCGGTGCGCGCGGCGTTCACCCGCTGCACGGGGCGCATACGCCGCACTCGTCGCACCCGCACCCGCCGCCCTCGCCGGTGGCGCCCTCGTTCCGCCGCGACTATCGCCGCGACCGCTACCCGCTGGAGCGCCGCCCCGACGCGCCGCGGATGCCGCCCGCGCACCTCGACCCGCGCCACCATCACGCTCACCAACCCGACTACACCCAGGTACGGTACATTAAATTATTTCCTATCAAAATATACACGCGGTTACCAAAACCAGTTGGCACCCTAGTTGATCGTGACCATTTTTAGGTTTCACCGGCTAAGTTGGCCCTCCGCCGTCATTTGTCGCAGGAGAGATTAACCGGGCCGGGCGTGCGCACCATCGGTGATCTCGTCAACGGCGAAATAGAACGAACGCTGGAGATATCGAATCAAAGCATCATAAACGCTGCCGTCAACATGAGCGCGAGGTATCAAGAACCTGCGGCGCCGCATCAACCTTTAGAGGGTGAGTTTTGACTTTTATCGCCAGGGTATGTAATGTATGTATACTTAGGACATTGTCATTTAATTTGATGTTAATCATTGGCAGGACTCGCGGCTTGTCTGCAAGCTCGCGTCCTCGCATCAGAGTATTGGCGCGGGCGCAACGGGGGAGGAGGGGCGGCGGTCGGCGGCGTCGCCGACGGTGAAGAAGCCGCGCGGCGCCGGACGCCCCCGCCGGACCCCCACTCGAACACGTCCACGCCGCTAGTAGACGAGCTACCCGACGGTGCGCGACCGCAAGGTACCGTGCAACTATTTCAAATCTCGTATCGAGTAGTATGCCGCTCGGCGAGACTAACCTCGGTTGCAATCGTTTCAGAAGGTGAGGGCGGCGAAGAGGTGGACGAGAGCAAGTGGCAGGACCGGATTGCGTTTCGTTTCGACCAGATAATATCGTTCGCCTCCACTGCCATGGAGGACAAAAGGCGTAGGTCGGACGAGGCGTGCAACACGTCGCCGGACTCGGGCATCGGGCACGGCGAGGCGGGAGTGGCGGCGCGCGCGCAGTCGGCGGCGGCGGCGGTGGCGCCCGTGGCGACAGGCCCGCGGGCGCGGGCGTGGGCGGCGGCGGGGGCGCGGGCTCGGGCGGCGCGCGGTCGCCGTCGCCGCTACAGGCGCACCACTTCAAGAAGCGCTTCTTCCGGCGCGAGCGGTGGGGCGCGTGGAGCGGCGCGCCGCCGCCCGCCGCGGTGGACTGGGAGCGGCCGTCGATGTGACGGCCGCGCATGTAGCGTTGCGCCGTGTGCCGCTTCGCGCACCGGCGCTGCTCCTAGCGGCGGCCGACACGCGCCGGGCGCCCGGCTCGCAACGGGCCCCGTTCTCGCCTCCTCGGAAGTTGACTGTCGATTTTTTTTGTTAATTTTTTCGAATATATAATGTAATTATGTATATTATTGAGTTTATTTTACGTTTAAGGTGTAATTATTTAAAGATAGGTTTACGTCGCCGTTCCGTTCGAGCGCCCCGAAATAGTTCGCGCCGCGACGGGTGTATTTCATGTGTTCATTTAGGTATTAGTCTGAAATACATAATTCGGTGACGACGCAGCGGATCGTTCTTGCGCCGGTCGTTTGATGAATGTTTGTTGTTTTATATGTTTTGTTTTCGATGTTGCAGAAAGCTCAGTCTGAATAATGTTAATCATTTCTTTGGAATGTCTTAATTAAACATATAAATTAATTAAAAAGAAATTATAGTTATTATATAGGTACGATATATCATATTGTAGTCACTTCGACAAGGAAATGACGAGCGCGTTTTTAGTCTTCAAGTTCACTTAAAATAGAGAAGGCAAACATTATGTTGCATGGTTATAAAACCAATAATAACTGTTTGCGTGCAACCTCTGTCTTTAATTATGTATCAGACAGTGTGAAAATGTTGAGACACCAATTAATCTAGTTTTGATTGCAATGACATTTATCTGCAAGCAAAAGAGAATAAATAACGTTGTCTGCTGTATTATTACATTTGACGTTGATTTCAATGGTCATATTCTTGTGGATCATAGCTAATTGGACTATAACAATGAACAAGTGTTTAGCATAATATAATATTAGATTCAAGCCAAGAAACTCCTTCACTCTCGGCTAGTAAGAGCTGGGAAGAGGCTATTAATGTAATGCTAGTTGGCAACTCGACTGAACTGTATTAATATTTCCAGACAAGCCTTATAATACCAAAGTCACTAGGAAATTTAAATTTATGTAGAATATTTTTCAAAACAATCTTACCAAAGTAAAGAAGTTGTCTTTAATTTGAAAATTAATTATCTGAGAATTTCCTATTACTATTTTAGTATGATGGAAATATAACTTTTCATAAAACAGACAAGGAATTATTCTTATTTTTTATTATGGACTTTTATTGACATTAGAAGTTTTTATTCAGATAAAAACCCATTTGAATGTATTGTAGTAAATGAATGTTACGTATTTGGAATTACTTAAATTACTTTTGATTTGTTTAAGACATCTTTAAACACAAAAACTTTATCTTTCACATTAAAAAAAAAAGTTAACGGCAATAGTTTCTATCATGAGCTTTATCATTTGTTTTTTTAAGATTTTGTCAAACAATCTTGTGTGCTATTGTGAACAACAATAATGTTGCTATTGGTTTAATAGTTGGGAAATTCTATACAAATCTAATTTTCATATATGAGGAGACGGGTACTTTTGGGTCAAATGAGTTGAGATATAGCTTAAAAAAGTTTATATTTTTCCATTACATCAGCCCTAAATTCTATTTATATAAAAGGTCACAAATAGAATAAATTACCGATTTCTATGATCTATTTATGTGAATGAATTTCAATAATTAATAATACGAAAACATCTCCGCACGATTAATTCATTTAAAGTAACTAACCCCACTATAATTATTATATAAAAATATAAATATAATAAAAAGATCGTAAAATAACTTTGATCTTTTTACAATTAATCGTACAAGAATGGATGGAAGTGTATCCATCTCCTTTTTTAGTTACTTTGATCAGTCACCAAATATCGTGCCCTCTTCAGGTTAGCTGCAGAACTTGCGCAATACCTGTTTTTATACGAAAGAGCGTTTTTTGCTCGACCATCTGTGAAACAGTGAATTGCGGCGCTGATATTTGTTTTGTAAGCTAATCATAATCGCTAAAAATAACCTTCAGATTCACGAATTATTGTTCATAAGGTGCTTCCTCACCCCGAGAAATTCGCCTGTAGTGTAACATTTATGGTTGTTACACAAGTTGTATCAAAATATTACAAATTGTCATTAAATTACAGATTGCGCACTGTAATGCTCGGTCCTCCTTCACAGAAATATTGCTCGGATCCGTTACATTAACTGCTCGCAGCGAGAGAGCACTTATAGATATTACACGGCTATCGATAATAATTTTATAATTGAGATAAGATTATATCTTCTTGCGTGTTTTTTTTTCATCTAATCATAAGATGAATCCTCGATAGCAATAAAATGTGAATACCTCGCGACATTCATTGTAAATTAAGATGCGTACATCGGTATGAAGTTATGTTCGATGGTGCCAAAATTATTAAAATGTTTTCCTTGTTTCATTGCATTGGCACTTAATTACTACGCAATTGAATATTTGACCCTATATACCCTTGAACATTAAAATTCGTATAAATTGTGAACATTCTCCAAATGTGTAAGTAACTGGTCGTTACGTGTAAATGTGTTTGCGAGAGTTACTTTGAAATAAGCAATCGAACACGTATTGTATATTTACAAACAAATTATGCTTGTGTTATGGGTAGTATAGATAACACATGTAGTATAAATTTAGGGCCTATTCCAGTAACTTACAGACCAGATAATCAAAAGGTCACTCCAATTTCTAAAAACAAATTGTGTTGTCTTCTAAGTAGCTAATTGAGCAAATGCACATATTAAGAGATCACGGAGGCCGTACTTAGATATATAATAGTCGTATTTGAAAGTCGTTTCCTATTTTTATAACACGTGTCTCGGGGCTATGCCACACTGTATATAAGGTGAACTATGTAAGGGGTATATGATAAACAGTGATAGGAATGTGGGGCTAGTTTACCTAAAGTTGGAATGAAGATAGAGATAAAACAGTATCGACATTGCAAACTTTAGGTAAATATGCCGTACCCTCTGATCATTAGTTATAATTAACATATCTGAATAAAAATTATGAAAACCAGCTAGCTACTTGTCAGGATAAGTTAGTTTTTTGTTTAATAAATATTCAGGAAGTAGATAATATGGTATGTACAATTTTGTACGTACATTTTTCAGTGGTGATAAATCAATCCAGATAAATTGTGGTTATTTGACAATGTAAATGAATCATTAGGTCACTTACGTCGGATCTCTTATATCTTACTATGCATTTACTACTGGTTGAAAGATTAAACTCAGTCAAGTCATTTCAATTGTCTTAAAAGAATTGGTAGTAAGATATAGAAAATCGGTATTAATTACGCTCACGACAACTATCCGCCTCTTAGGAATAAGGTTTAATTACCAAATTGAAGCAATTAAGAAATGAGGTTTTTGATAATGCAATAACTATTTTTTATTGTTTAAAGCGAGGCCTTACATTAAATAATCTTATTACTCGATTGTTAGATGCGATGTTGCAATGAAATGTAAAAGGTTTTGTTTCTAACGCTCCATGGTTGGTTTTGCAATTGCCTTATTTCACCGAGTAGGTAAATTTCATTAATATTATATACCTACGCGTTTGTGCTAGTAAATGTTTGAGGTGAGCACGATTTTCATGATATACATGAGATATGTAGTGATAACATAAACATGAGACTATATTTTTAAAACGATAATTCTCATACTTCAGTCTTTCTCAATACAATTTTTCAATATCTTTAAACGTTTATTTCTTGGTTAATATTTTACATATTCCAAACCATGCAAACTTGTAATTCTTTCCTCTATAATTCTCATTTCTCTATAATTTGAAAACTCAGCATATTCATATCGAATTTACATTTGGTTCTTTCGTTATTCGCCTTTTGTTTGAGAAAAAGCCTAATGTATATTCTATCTTATTTTACGTGATATTATTGACCGTTTGATTTATCGGAGGGATACATCCTGAATTAATGTCGTGTGTGGTTTAAAATCACCGCCTATATCTATGAATGTAGTCTACGTCGCAGTCGACAGTTGACGATGATTGACGAATCTCGGCGCTTGCCACGTACACCCTTCTTGCCGCCTAAAGCCGCGTTTTCACAATAAGAGTTGGCTCGGACCGAGTGCACTCGGACGTAATCCGAGCGTACCGAGGTCCGAGTACGCCCGGATTAGGTGTTTACATAATACGAGTATCGTCCGAGCAGACATCCGAGTGCACTCGGTCCGAGCCAACTCTTATTGTGAAAACGCGACTTTAATACCGCAGGAGAAAAACAACCCCTGTGCGGTTACTTTACTAGAACTCACGATGTTGTGTGTCATAAGAGGGCGGGAGTCAGAAAATAGGTACTAATCGAAATTTAAGTAAAGTTATTTACTGACTACTAGCGTTAGGTGATATACATAATGTATAATATTATACATATAATAGTGATCATACTTTTACAGAAAATAATGATACTGCTAATTGCAAAACCAACTTATAAATGTATTGACTTTTACTCATTTTAAATTAATAATTATACATTCATAACACGAGACTGTGTCATGTTAATAACTAATTTACGGTAATAAATTCATTTACTATTTATATAAGCCAGAAAGCAATTGATGTTCGTGTGTTGAACATATATCGAGAACATTCTCTCTATTCGAGAACAGCTTGTTATGTAAAAATGCAATTTTACAAAGAGCGACTGTGAAACTTTAATAATTAATTTTCACTAAAGTGTCGCTTTTCCTCACTGCTTTTTTTGGTGAGAAATACCACATTTTATTCAAAGCTGTTTGGGCATAGAATAAAACAAAAGTTTCCCCCGACATTATAGTTCGTAGAGGTGATATGAGTTCATAGCAGAAGAAAAACTAGAAATGACAATCTTTCAGTAAAAATGTAACTCTTAAATCGTACTTTTCTAAAGTGTGCGCCATAAATCTTCTGTTAACTTTAATTAATATATTATTGTTTAAAACTCGGTTTTTAAACACATTCATATAATGTTTTAAATAGAAAAGAAACTAATAACTTATGACTACATTTTATACTAAAGTGGTTGAAAAATGTTTAAATTTCAAGTACTAATATCTTCGTTGAATGTCGTACTATTTGGCTGTATCAAAACACAAGGGAATTTTTTGTGGCGCCCTCTGAAAATATATGATTGGAATGTACGGAGGGATTGTCCTTTTTTATATTTTTCCTTTTATGGTGTGGTTGCGTTTTTAGTCATAGCTTTTCGTGAGGAGTAATGATTATGTACAGAATTTCTGTTAGTCATTATATAGTCGTTCTCAGTTAGCTACCGATGACTGTAATAGATGCTTTTTCATACGAAATCACTGCATAGCATCGCCGTGGTTATAAAAGTGCTTTATAATGTTTGTAAATCGCTACTAGGTTTAATGATTTTCATTTACGGGCATAGGCAGAATTTTTTATACCAAATTATTCCTTATTTTTTTGTTATTTATCACATATCTACATAGTAATGAGTTACAAAACGTGTACCGTTCCGCAAACTAAATATGAAATACATTGTTTCGTTTACTGTGACTGCCTTTTACACTTTTCTCGTTCAGACGTTCGCCTGATATAAAAGTTTGTTGTTCATGAATGGTTACAAAAATTTTCTAATTAACGTGTAGACAATTACTTTAGATAATAACGTTCTCATGTATTTTTTTTACAATCGATTTATTGGAATAAGAAATTGTCGGAATAATATTATGTAAGTGATAATAATTAACACTGTTAAATTTAATTTGAGATTGGGATATAATGTAAATAGAAAACGTAATGATATGTTTCAAATACATAAACGACAAACAAACAACAATAGCATACATAATATGAAGTCGAAAATAGTTTTTGCATTCGTCGTTTGGTGTATTTTAAACATAGGAATGCACTGGTTTGATTGTGCCTGAAAAACTCATCAATGCCGCTCCAAACCTCAAAATTTGTGTATTTGTAATTTAAGTAAGCTTGTAAAATTCGATTCTTACGTAGGTAACAATAGAATAGTATAATTATTTCGATAATGAAACGCATCTGTTCGAACAGATTGACTTTAGGAGTGATAACATTATTCAGTTGTGACTAACATTATTTTTGATGGGGAATATGAGCTAATCTGTATGACGTTATAGTGTCTAAAATAGTACAAATGAGAAGACTTATCGTCGTAAGCCTCTGAATATTCAACATTGCAAATGCTAGGTTTGAGATGTATCCCTGTGTACTAGTTTTATTTTGTACTAAAAGTTAAAAATAAATGAGTAATTATAAAACAACCTTTCATTCCTTGATTAATACTAATTAACGTAGTGTAATACAATGTTTTCCGCGTCTCACTTTCTTTATATCTGATAACCTAAACCACGCAACGATTCTAATGCGGTTTTCAACATCGTCAGTTAGATAACTTGTCAACACTGTATTTCAAGTTTATTATATATACTAGCTTTTGCCCGCGACTTCCTTCGTGTCTTGACGTGCAACTAATAATTATTAAAAACAACTCAAATAATCTTTAGTTTTTAAATCCGGCCATAGATTTAATACTGTTGTCGAGATCTGCAAGAATAATTAATTCTCCCTTCTGCAATCCCCATGTCTAGGAGACGTGTAGTTTTTTTACATGTTTTTTGTAAACATAAATTTAGTATTTTCACTAATGGTGGGTGTTCTTAGTATATATAAAGTACTCTGTGGTTCTTATTTATATCTAAAGACAAGAAATGCAGAAGAATGGTAGTGGTAGACAGAGAAACCTATTCTCTTTCTGGCTACGTTCAAAACAGTCTAAAAACGCAAACTAAAGCCCTCAAGCTGAGCGAGCGAAGCGAGAGTGCCACGACAGCGGTCAGTAAATTACAACCGATTTGTAACCATCATTTAAATAGTTATCAATGAATAAATGGTGACAATTCGGTTCTGGCTTTCACCAGCCGCTGCCGCGACACGCTCGCTTCGCTCGCTCAACTAACATAACATTGTTTATCAAAAGTATTTTTGTTTCCCTATTATTCATTCAAAACTTGTTAGTGGACCCTAAAACGTCTTTCCTAGCCCAAATAAAAGGTCTAGTGTCTATAAATATTTCTAAAGTGGCGGCCCTAATATTTTCTACTTTATTATGCCTCTTTGTAAATTTCCACTGTCCTCGTAGTTATTTGAATCATCTTTATCCTCACCAAAACATGAAAATCTGTTCCCGAGAATGTGGAGCGCCTATTAGTATAATTTAATTATTTTTTAGGTTTATGGCTTGGCAGCTAGGTTTTTAAGCCAGATCGTAGTTTACAATACAGTTTAATTTTCTTATGCCCTGCACTGTTCACTATCTTGCAGGGCTGTTTTATGGTAGGAGAACCTTGCAGGACTCAAGAGACATCCTTCGGTGCTGCCAGACGCAGCGCAGGATACAACAACATTCACAATCCTGCATTACGCGGCGGACTGCTGTACAGGATCTGAGTTGCCAGAAAAAGAAATGGTTTAATATATCAATTATTTTGTCAGAATAAGAAATGCTATAATATATCAATGTCAAGGGAAATAAGTTGTAGTAAATTGATAATAAATTCTGATTAATTTTACGTGAAATGAAAAATTAAGACCAAATTAGGCCTATTTCTAAATGTGAATCAGAACATAAAGTAACTATTTTAATGGTAATTAGTGTTTATTGAATTTGAAATCATTTCAATACCTACTCGTGTAAGTTTATGTCAGTTGATTGCTATTTAATCATGTTAATAAGTGTTGTTTAAATCGTTTACAAATGAAATTCAATATACGTGAACTCGCTCAGCTGAGCGACCAGCCCTGTGTGATGGAAGGAAGATTAAATTATAAAAAGATCTCCAATGGAAGCTATCGCCACCAAGCTGGTAAGTTCTTTCTTTATAAGTGCGTGATTTTCGTTAGCCTTCACGGCCACAATAACATTTATTTATAGGTGTAGTTCTGCACATCATTTTCCTTGCCCTGCCAAAATAAAATAGTTATCAGCCATAAACTTCTATAAATAGATACCAATTGTACTTTGTTTCAGATAGTAGATAAAATTATTTAATGTGTTATTTGAATTAAAATTAGTAATTTATTTTATTGTATTAATTCAAGACCTTTTTCTAACATAAAGGTATAATAATTTGTAAGAGTTTTCCGAATGGTCTTGGACAGTAAAATCTGTAATTTAACAAATTGTTGGCTTTAAAATTAATATTCTTATCAATTTTTATGTCATTTTGTTATATTAACTTTAAAACAAATCATAATTGCATTATTATGATATCAGTTAATAATCATTTAAGCCTAGATTATTGACTGTGAGTCTAACATTTTGCAGTTTTCAAAGAAAGATGGTTTCGACTGATAAACAACTATTTATTTTACTTTAAAATAAGTGAAATGGGTAAATTTGACACAAAATGTCCAGCTGGAGTATTTGTGATGGAGAATTCATCAATACAGATGGAACACGGGCAAAGCATACCTTTCTCATTCTCCATTTCTTTCATGTAAGTTATTTTGAGTTTTTATCCATTTACCAGTTTGTTAGTCATGTAAATTTAAATTCAAGTTATACATAAATTATTTTATATAACATACCTTTAAAATGTATTTGTAACTATAGACAAATGTGTAAATGTAGTCTGTTGCACATTTTTATGTTAATTTGTTCCTTATTAATGGCTTAAGGTCTGAACAAATTCTTAGAATAGTTATAAAGATACAATACTATTGTCTGAGATATATAATCTTTTCTAAATATTTAAAGTTTACAAAAGCAAAATTGAATACATCGGTAATCATGGAAATAAGTGAGGTTGAAAATGGTTACTTTCCATAAGGTACAGATCCAACATATATATGAGAAAAGGAGTTAGGGACTTTTAGGCCAAGGTAATGTAATGTAATGAGTTGAGAAATGGCTTACAAAAGCTTTATATTTTTCTATTACATCAGCCCTAAATTCTATCTATATAAAAGGTTATAATAAAATAAAGTATTGATTACCATAACCAATTTATGTGAATGAATGTCAACAATTAATAATATGAACACACAACATTAATTAATTAAAAATAACTAAACCCACTACTATGATAAAAAATATCAACATAATAAAAAGAAATCTGGAAATCATTCTCATGTTTGTACAATCTGGGCTCAAGAATGTATGCAAGTGTATCTATCTGACTCCTTTCTATATATTTATATTAGAAGCTAAGAAATTTATTTCCCTAGAAATTAATATCATTCATCAGATTTATTTTAGAAATGAATATATATATATAAAATTCTTGTGTTGCGGTGTTTGTAGTTAAACTCCTCCAAAACGGCTTGACCGATTCTCATGAAATTTTGTGTGCATATTGGGTAGGTCTGAGAATCAGACATTTATTTTTCATCCCCCTAAATGTTAAGGGTAGTCCATCCCTAATTTTTTTTTAATTTTTAGGTATTTAATAACAGTATAAAAAAATACATAAAACCCTAAATTTTCAACCCTCTACGATCAACCCCAATTTTTTCAGGCAGGACAATGTCTGCCGGGACAGCGAGTTATCATTATATTTTAATTCTTTATTGAACATTTTTGCTATTTACAGAGATGAACCTGAAAAACGACATGTCTTTGCTGCTAGGGCAGAGGACAATGTGGTGCAGTGGGTTATAAGACTTAGAGAGTGCTCATATGAATATCTTAGAAATCGTCTGCACACACTTCAGTCCAAGATATATGCTATTACTGGAAAGGTAGGTTAATGAATTACAAACGTCACACAAAAGGATAGTTGGCACTCACATTGAGACACTTTCTTTTTATTGTCTTAGAAAATGCCGCAGCTTAGCAGAGTTTGCATGATCATAGCAAATTATGATCTCATAGCTTCAAAGAATCAAATGGTGTATTAATTAATATTTAAGCAGTAATTAAAATTATTTTTATTGTTACATTTTAAAAGTGTAACAATAGTATAATGATAGCACAATGTTTTAGTGTTTATACTTTTATATACAAATAACTTTATAATTTATCATAATTATAATGTGTGTCATGTGTTCTTTATTTGAAAATTCTTTGTTATACTAAAAAATATAACTTATAGTACTGTGCACTTATAGTACAATGCTGAATTACTTATCACTTGTAAATTTGTGATTATTATTCATAAGGTTTGTGCTTTTGTTTGCACAGCAAAAAAATTCCACCTTATATCAATAGATTTGCTATAATAATATGTAGTATGTAATTATGATAATATGAGAATTCTCTTGTTGGTAATCCTATTATCTTAGCTCAGTGTTTTTCAACGTGTGGGTCGCGACCCCCTGGGGGGTCGCGAAGCCTCTTTAAGGGGGTCGCGAAGCTTCTGTAGCGGAGTTGCAATAGGTTGGGAAAGCTACTGCAGTAAAGTCTGTGCAACATCTGTAGATTCATCAAATTGCACGGACACAAAAGTACTTTCTTTTATTTCTTCTATGACTTGATTACGAACATCAGTCGCCATATCGCTTATCTCGCGTTGCATGGTACTGCCAGACAGAGGTATACTTTTGAATTTTTCGACCTCTTGTTTGCCAAACATAATCTCCGCCGTATCTAAAGCCGCTGGTAAAATCAAACTTGGCAGTAGTATTAGGTTTTTCTGCCTTAGATACACGAAGAGCTACTTGACAGCAACGCTTTCTCATTTATGTGGAGCAGGAGCGGGGCGGCCGGCATCCGACGTGGTCGTACGTATGCGCGTAAATTACGTTATCTAATGGCGACGCATTAGATGTAAAAAAAATTGTTTTACGTACTCAATTATGTATTTAGTCGAACCTCTGATTATGAAAATGAATAAAAATGTTGGATTGAATATTTGTCACAAAATAAAATACATAAAAAAAGATTCCGACGAATTGAGAACCTCCTCCTTTTTTTAAGTCGGTTAAAAAAGCAACGGGTAGGGGGGTAGCGAAATATTTCTTCATACTAAAGGGGTCGTGTCATGAAAAAGGTTGAAAAACACTGTCTTAGCTATATTATTGTAACTAAATTTATTCTAAAGAATGAGCAAAAAGATTGGATGAAAGAATCTCTGAAGATTTCCAGAGTAACATTAAGTATTTCTGGAAATCTATAAAAAGAGCTAGAGGAAAGACAGTACAGTCTGAGCTCAATGTAATCAGGGACAAGAATGGAGACATTGCGAAAGGAGAAAAATGCATATTGAATCGCTGGAAAGAATATTTTGAAGGATTGTTTGAAAAAGATAAAGCGGATGTGGAAAATATGACTGATGAAAAGGACAATAGAGAAGACAGTAGCGATAGTATAGGTATGGATGAAATTATGAAAGCATTGAATAGTATGAAACTAGGAAAGGCTGCTGGGTATGATAGGATAACCGTGGAAATGCTAAAGGCTGGACAAGGTTTGGTCGCAAGTCTCTTATATCGCCTTTTTAACATATGCTGGAAGAGTGGCTGTGTACCAAAAGATAGGTGCAAAGCCGTTATTGTACCACTCTTCAAAGGAAAGGGGTCAAAACAGGACTGTAAAAATTATCGGGGCATCAGCCTTCTTAGCGTTGTCGGGAAAATGTATGCTAAAGTGTTGATTGAACGGGTATTGAAAGTAACAGAAGAGAAAGTATGGGATGTACAAGCGGGTTTTCGACAGGGAATGGGATGTGTGGATCAAATCTTTACCTTACGGTGCATAAATGAAAAGTTTTTGGCCAAAGGTCAAAATGTGTATTGTGCATTTATAGATTTGGAGAAAGCTTATGATAGAGTGATAAGGAGTGAACTGTGGTCAGCGCTAGCTAAGTATGGGATAACAGACAACCTGATATGATCACTGAAGTCCCTCTATAGCGATTCCAGTGCTTGTGTTAGGGTTAACGGCGCCTACACTGAATGGTTTAGCATTGAAAAAGGTGTTAGAGGGCTGTGTAGCGTCGCCGTGGTTGTTCAACCTATTCTTAGACGATTTGAAAGAAAGTGAAAGTGGTTTAAGAATGAATGGGTTACTTATCAAATGTCTACTCTACGCCGATGATCAAGTTATACTTGCGTCATCGGAAACGGAGTTACAGGAGATGGTAACAATTATGAATGAGTCTTTTGAGAGAAAGGGTATGAAAATTAATGTGAACAAGACGTAAGTTCTGGTGTTTGAAAGAGATGAAAGAATGACAAGTTGTAATATACAGATAGGAAATCAAAAGTTAGAGCAAGTTAGTGAATTTGTTTACTTAGGCTGCATGTTTACCAGAGACGGAAAGCATGAAAGGGATATTGAAAGGAGAGTTATGGCAGGTAATAGGGTGAATGGAGCGCTAAATTATTTTATGAATAGCCAGAAAGTGTCTGTAAAGGCACGCTTGGCTGTCCATAAAGGAGTGTTGGTGCCGACCCTGATGTATGGTAGTGAAAGTTGGGTATGGCAGAAGAAGCATGAAAGTAGGATAAACGCAGTTGAAATGAGAGCTTTGAGAAGTATATGTGCGGTTAGCTTGAATGATAGGATAAGAAACAGTGTGCTAAGGGAACAATGTGGTTTGAAAGAAGATGTAATAACAAGAGTTGAAAAAGGAATGTTAAGGTGGTTTGGGCATGTAGAGAGGATGGATGAAAATAGAATCACGAAACAGGTATATGACAGTATTGTCAATGGTAGAGCTGTTGCCGGTAGACCGAGACGAACATACCATGAACAAATATCAGAACTGTTAAAAAAAGGTCAGGTAAAAAGCATTTCAAATAAACGCGCATGTATGAAGAGGTTAATGAAAGTAGGTGAAGCGAAAGTTGTTTGTCAGGATCGTCGCAAGTGGAGATCCATAGTCTCTGCCTACACCCATGGGAAACAGGCGTGATTTTTATGTATATGTATGTATATAAATTTATTTTAATGATAAAAATGAAGGGTCTGTTTGATATTTCATAATAAATGATAAAAATGAATAGCAAATTGCTATTTATATGATACCTAATCATAAATCAATGCTATCTGAAAGTTTGTCTTGAATAGGCTTTGAAATGGTGTAACAAATATCAATGAAAATCTAAATTCAGTGTACTATATAACTATAAAACTTTGTTTTGGTACACAGGATCCTTTGCTGCATGTGCCAAGGAATGAGGGTGCTTGTTTGTGGGCTCCTTCGGTGCCATTTTCAACAGCTCCAGCATGCACTGTCAACACTAGTTCATTCAGTTGCCATCTTCATACAAATGGTGCCTTCACACTAGAAAGAAGCAAATCAGATGTTCAAGCTCACAGACATTTCCATGCAGAATATGTTAGTAAAACAACATTCTATACAGACGATAGTGAGACTACCAAAGAAGAAAGTGAACAAAATACAGTATTCTCATTGGAAAGAAGTAAAACATCGGCACTACTGCCAGGCAGTTTGAATCCTATTAACAGTACTATATTCGATAATCGACCTCCGTATTCTCGCGCTGCGCCTAGTCCACCGGTCAGGAAGAAACTGTCACCAAACAGTAAGCGAGCAGATATCAGTAACGAAGTGAAAATATTAGCAGAACATGGAAAATTTTTAGGTACAACAGGTATATTATTAGACGAAATTCCAGTGCCTCCTAGAAGAAAAATATCACCAAAAAATTTTGAAACTAATGATGTCCCAAAAACTACTAGCAATAGCGATCAACATTCATCGAATGACGATCTTATCACATTTTAATGGACTGTGAAACTAGTACTTGATCCCACCTACTAACATGTATAAACCTTGCCACAGTGTGTTACAAGTGTAAGTAAGATAATAAAGTCATTATGTGTATTACATCATGTCAGACCTGTTATTTATATAAAATGTGATAAATATGGTAAGCATGTATTTTCTATTATAATTTAGTTTGCAATTATTTTAGATAGATAATATAACTATTTAAGCATTTTATCCTCAACTGTTGCCTGGTGGAAAAAAGATCCAGTTTTAGGAGGTTATTCATTAAAATAGTGAATAGTCTCAAAAAAGTGGCAATATGAAGTGAAGGAAACGCTCATAGAAATATAGGCGATCGGTAAGCTTTCGGTACCTTGTATACCGAACTCATCGAATCGGCATGCATCGCTGCTGCGCCGATAAATCAGAAAGTGGCCTAACTACGCAATTAAAGAGTATACAGTAATTGCAAATGTATTTCATACAATAATAGGAAACTTACATAAGGAAATTTTAATATGTATATTCTTATATTAA
Source organism: Dendrolimus punctatus (assembly GCA_012273795.1). Classification (NCBI taxonomy): domain Eukaryota; kingdom Metazoa; phylum Arthropoda; class Insecta; order Lepidoptera; family Lasiocampidae; genus Dendrolimus; species Dendrolimus punctatus. The sequence continues at coordinate 15,360,041 of CM022528.1, forward strand.
CAGACCGCAATGCAAAGCCATACACAATGAAATTGATTTTAAGTTATATGGATATAAATTATATTTTAGGTTTCCATGATAGGATTTATGAAAAGACTCAATATTTTCTGGAACCTGAAATAATTGTTAGGAGTAAGGTATATACCGTGTCGAATCTCTAGTTTCAATGTAAAGCCGCCCAAATGTATTAGGAGATCATATTGCGAGTGGGCTTAAAGTTTGACGTGGCATATACTTACTGTAGTTTTTATTTATGTATATAGCAGACTAGGTTTTGCCCGCGCTTCGTCCACGCTTGATTGGAAATTCCCGTAGGATTCCCGGGATACAAAATTACACATTTTATTACAGAAAATTTGCTTTATTATTTTATATATATTATTATGTATTGTTAGTAAATATAGTGTATTCTAGTTTTTGTTTAAAAAACTTCAATGTACAGACACGATTTAGAATTTTATAGTATTATAGATAATAAATTATAAAAAATGCTTATGAATTAACTTTTTATACATTGTCAGTGTAAACACTATACAGTGTAAACAGATACTTTTAAGTTGTTTATTGTTATGTGTGTTCCAGAATTTTAAATGTTTGACCAAGATAACTTTATAGTAGTTACATACATATTTCTATTTTAATATCCGTGCTATAAACGGTAATTACCGTGAGGTGAGATAATATCATCGAAATGTACGAATGGTGTGATGACGCCTGCTCTATTGGGGCGTAATATATCCCTGACAAGGGTAATTGATTTTTCAAAAATCTAATGATACCACTTTAGTTTTCATCAAAATCGGCCTCAAGACTCCTTTGAGTGTTTTTCGCTATTTACCATAGTTTAGGCTTTGGCCCAGAAGGCCTACTCGTAACATTATAAAAAATATACATATGCAAATCGTTTCCTTCTTTCGGGGCGACGTAACTGCTAATTTGTACTATAAAAAAGATTTTCTGAGTTGGCCACACACGGCCCCGTTTGAAACAGATAAGTTAATAATACTAGTCCTGCCTGGACTAGGCGTTTGAGCATTATTCTTTGGTTGAATTATCTTAATTTTTCGTAAAAACCTACCTACTCGGAAATTTGAACCGTTCCAGAAGGTTTACTTTAAACTTCTTTCGTTGTTCATTTTCATTTAAAAACGTTTTTATATTTAAATAAATTTTCCAATGTATAGTCCATTTATTCTTGTGTTATATGGACTATATTATTTTAGTTTTAAAGAAGTCTTTGTTATTCTTTTCTTTTATATAAAATTGACTTCATTCATCAACTCTTTCGGGCTATTCGGACAAAAACTAACGACGAAAGGCATTTGAGAGAAGGCCACAGAGCTCGATGATGAAATTTACTATCCTCGTATAATATAAATGTAATATCAGCTAATCAAAATTTAGTATAACATTTTGAGTTAAAATTTGCTTAAGATGGTTATAAAATAAAAGTTTTAATCTTCTGCTCTTGTGTAATAATTATCTCAATGTATTATTAAAGTAAAAAATCTACTGTGTAATCTTTATCTACTTGTAATATTATGTATATGTACTATGGAATAACACCAATGTGTTAATTGTAAATGTAAAAAAATATAATTTTATGTGTGCCTATTGTGGCTAATACTCATTATGTAATCAATTACTTTAATTAAAATAAAACAACGGATTTTTGAACGAAATATATTTTGTGTACATTTTTAAAAGCTTTTTTATTTCCGATTATTAAATAATAATACATTAATATAAATACATCCATAAATATTCTAACGCGCTTCAGTTAACATAACTGCAGCGTTTAATTCGAGGCACACGATTATTAAAGTATATACAGTTAGAACTAATATTCCCATACAAAATGAGATTCAAATGCAATCTGTATCTTCTTAACTTCCATCTTCACGAGCTATTTTCCCCGTACATTATATTTATTGTTTACAATATTCGATGAAATTTCATAATTAGTATTTTTTAATCATGATTCTTAGGACAATATTAGTTATATTTACCGGAAATATATATTAAAAAAACCTAAAATGTTGTATTATATTGTTATTGTGCCAAAAAATTGTTAGTGTTTGTCTCAGCCTTGCGTAACAGGACGACTAGTTTTACTCATAAGAATACTTCTATTCCATAAGTTTTATCCAATTGGCGTATTTCACACGTCTGATAGTTTGTCCGATCGTTAGGATTACTGTTGAAACAAACTTATAAGTTTATGTATAACGGCGTCATAGTTTTTATGATCGAGTTAACATGAATCTAAATCCGTTATCGATTTTGTCATCTAAAAGAAATTGAATTTTCTATACAAAGTATATCTCCACACTTAACAGCTATTTTGATGCTGGGACTTTATCTGCGTTAGTGTTGGATATTGAAGGTTCTTAAAGAAGCCTACAAACTTACTCAAACTTAGTATGGCTTTGGCCACACGCGTCGTATGTAAAGCATTAAAAAATAACATTAACGCACAATCACATTAGTGTATATACATATAAGCTGCGCGCAGAAGGTTTGCCGATGACTATTTACTATTATTGTGCACACTTATGTAAAGTGTATACAACTACATAAAAAATAGTAAATTTATTGCAACAATTATTAATGTAACCTTTTTTGTCAATCCTACTGACCATCTACGCGTGACGTCATGAGGCAATCGGCAAACCTGCGCATTGGTAGTACGTTATCTGTTAATATTTATCACGTCATTATCCACGTCGCATCTCAAATTATGCTTTACATATATCGCCACATCTGCGTGGACTGGTCTATCTTTAACTTTAACCCAGATGAAGTCGCAACATTACGACACCGTTTAACCATTGGGTTAAAAAAAAATCATTGTGTATCGGATCCTCTTCATGACAATTAAATGACAGGTTTTTGCATTAAGCATTTTCAAAGAGAATTCAGACATTGCTTCGAGTAAATTGCGGTACTATACAGTTGCTGTAGTATAGATTTTATATTTAAACGACAATAGATACTAAACGTTTCTTATGTTACGTAATTGTGGCTAATTTTAAGCTCTTTCACTTAATAAGTACATTATATTGTATCAAATAAATACATGTCAAAAGGCTATATACAGAGGCACTTCTATTTCATAAGTTATACACGTCCTTTTATTATAAATTCCAGTCAATACAGAAAGGTGAATTAGAGAAATTAATTTTATTTTCTTAAATGAAACACAATTGCTTACAATAGTGCTTCCTACGTAGATATTAAAATAAATACATAAAATATTTTGCTGCCACCATGCTACTGTAATGACTATTTTGTTTAAGCTACCTTAATACAATTTTATATTACAGGAATACTTTAAGATCTGTTGTGGCTATTTCAGTCACAACTTGAAGACTTATTTTACTGTCTATTAAGGTGTAATTATCACTTGCTGGGTTTCCAATTCACATAATGCCGCAGTAAGGCTGCGGATCAGGAGGTTAGTTGCCTCCGTAGTCACGCAGTTCCCTATTGCCTAGGGGTAAAGTTGGTCTGTAGTTGTAGAGAAGTTCCATGGCCTCAACGCCACATGACGCTTCTCCACACTTCAGCTTCCTCATCAATGCCAACTGAAATAAAAGACAAAGTTTTATTTATAATACCGTCATAAAATCTCACGAGAACGCAAAGCTATTGTTTAACCGTTGTTATAATGTTTCATTAAAAAGTTAAGCACTCTCATCTTGTTGTGTACGACGGTGGTAACGAACCGATTATCATGATATTTGACGTGCGTTTGCTTTTGACAACGAGGATGAATATCGGATATTGTTTATCTTGGAAAAGGGACAGTTTCTTGATCTAAACTATAGGAGCGAAGCTGCGTAAAGTTGTTTGTTACAAATACATAGAAGTTTCCTTGTTTGCAATTCAGACATAAGCTGATATCCACAAAAATGGTTTTTTAAATTAGAAATGCTTTACTGCAACAAGATGTATTACTAATTATCTAGCTTACCTGTTCTGCGGATACTTGAACAGGTTGCTTGAATAGAATCCAAGTGACGGACTCCGTGCACGGTGGCGTGGTCAATGAGCCCGGGTACGTCCAATAGGCAGTGTGGCGAGGCAGCAGCTTTGCCGGATCCAATGCATCCGACAGTGTCACTTTATCACCTTTGTGAGTTATGAAAGGCAACAATTTCACAACTTTGTCTAATTCATCGTGTTTTCCTCCCACCTGAAACAAACAACATTTTACCTACAAGGAAAACAAACTAGAATGACGGTTTTATGATTATAAACCTAATCGTACTTAAGTTGAATCATTGTCCATAACGTCTGTTCATTAACAATTCTTTTGGCGAGGGTTTTCGAACCATTGTTTTTCAGTCATTGTCAACAAATGAAGTAAAATTTAAATTTTGTAGGTATTGTATTCAGATTTAAGTTATTTACAATCAATAGCTTACGGACATGGTTTCAATCATTTGTTACGTCACTACAATATTTAAAACCGATTAATTATACAACCTTATTAGGTTTGTATTAAGCATGAAATAAAGCGAAGTTCACTATAGTTTGTTTTGAAATGGATTAAATAAACACTAGAGATCTGAACCAACCTGAAGCACTATATTTGATCAAATGGAGTAGGATAATTACAATAATCGCAAGCGTCAGTTTGCAAATTAAATATTAGAAAGTCGTTTCGGGAATCTACTCTACCAGAGGTAATAATGAGTTGCATTTTAGTGTTTGCATCCTACAGAGATAAACTAACACCATAATACAGAGGCCATATTGTGTGGGTGGAGGAGTTTATTGTAGTGGTCTAACAAGATCAGAATGAAAGAATGCGCTTGTGATGCACTCTTATAGGTACTTATGCTTAAAAGGATTGTGTTGAAAAGGTTTCAGTGACATGTTTATTTTTATACATCGCCTTACACCGGTAAAATCACCTTAGTAATTCGTAGCACTCATTTGTTTGAATATAATTATATACTACATATATTTCATAACTATCTTCTGTCCGACTTCGTCCGGTGGAAAGCTTTTTACTATCCCACGGGAACTATTAATTTTTCGGGATCTAGTGTCCTATATGTTGACCAGGGATATAAGCTACCACCATACAAAACTTCATTTCAATCGGTCCAATCGTTTGGGAGATCAGCCCGTAAAACAGAGAAACAAAAACATTTGAAAAAATCTAACTTCACTTCTTACATCCCCCTGACTCAGTTTTTAGCATATTTTCATTGTGTAGAAATTCTACCTCTACAGTTTTATTATATGTAGGTATATAGATACAGTTCTGAGGAACATTGTAAACGCCCCACAGTACACGAGGATTGACGTTCACAATCAGGACTTGAAATGGAGTTCGTGACCGAGATAGGTCAAAAACATTCTGAAGCCCAAGAAAAGAGGTTTCGCCATCATGTGAATGTTGAGGCAAACCAACAGCTAGACCCCACAAAACTAGAGCGAAGACTCAAAAGGACTATAAACCATTTAGGTTAGCGTAGTTTACAGTGTACTGTATAGTGAAAAACAAAAACAGGACTTAATAAGTGATGGTAAGGACACGAAAACATGTGAATGCGCCCTAACGGACAATGTCTAAGTAAAATTCTAATGGACACATTCTTAGATATAACTTAGGTATTTTGTAATATATTAAGTTAAATAACTTATTAGCCTCAAGAGGCTTGATGGTAATATTTAATAATTCAACATTTTAAAAAATGTGGATGATGTAAATTTGTCAAGGCAGACCGAACACATTTAGACCACAATAATTATAAGCCCATGGCCTTGTTCACATATATTTATTGCTATCTACCTAATTTCCATGGCACATTTACATCTGTTTGATGTTTATTATTTATTTAAATGGGATGGCGATTGGGATTGCCTACACATCTTATTAGACAAAAATATAATTGAAACGAGGAAAAAATACTGTCATTTTAATTAATTAACATGCTTTGTAGGCTTTTTTTGTTGAAGTGTAATCCTTTATGGGGCACCCACCATTCGAGTAGCATATAGAAAGACAATTTCGATGTTCTGACACGAACAGTGAAACATACTTCACTACACTAATATTTCTTTTTACTTCATTCTTATCACATTTTATAATAATTTTATCAAATTCCATATTAGATGCATTAATATAGGGTTTTATTAACCTGAACTTACACTAATCTTTAAAGAATATTCTGTGTCAAATCTTACGACATCTACATCGCTACCGGTCTGGGAGAAAGTCTGAATTGAAAGAAGGTAGAGAAATTCCGTTTGAAGTAAATAACACAATTTTAGCTTACTGTTATATTAATGAGAAGATGAGACACGTATATTCATTTTGAACCAATTAACAGTGTTTATTATGTGAAGGAGTCTTAGCGAAAAGTAAGAAATGCAGTGATTTCACGCAGCCTTTTGTGACTGAAGATGCGGTAAATGACATTATGGTTCTAACGACGTTGTAATGATATGCAAGATGCTCTTTTAGTTCCTATGTTTAAGAAAAATATATGTAGATATCTCTACTGTATTTGAATAAGTATAATCCTTATGTACCTATCTAAGTTGATATTATCAACTCTAACCTAACCTGATTTTTACCAAACAAAACGTATGTATTAAATTATTGTCGGTGTTTTCATTGAACTTTGTAACGTACGAGATAGTCGTTGCAATAAAAATAAATTACCATTCATATAGTTATCATTTATTATTAATGAACCTGGTTCGTAAGATTCTTCCGCCAACTACATTTCAAATGTATAGTGAGTTCCCATTTTCTTAACCCTTTCCATTTCTGAAGGAATGTGAATGTGATTGGGCTCTTTGGATAGTTTTTTTTACATAAAATACCTAGATTGAATATGATGACAAAAGTTAGTTTCATATTTTATACAAAATTATGAGGATGTTTCTTATTTTTATTTTAGATAAACATTAAAAATTAGAGATTAATTTTATTGTGATAATAACAAGTTACTCTAGTAAGTGCACGTTTGCTGTTTTATGATCCGATAGAAAAAATATTTTTAATGACACCGTCCAAGGTAGGTCTGACCTTACAAGAAATATCTATCCATATCTAGAATCCAGATTCTAACTTCATACTTTAAAGGTTTTTAGAATTTAATAATGAAATCGATAACATGCGTTCTTGAACGAGATTAAACAAAACTTGTTTATTAAAAAAGGTGAGTGACCCGTGCATTAAGAATTACAAAGCAAGTAACATAATCTCGTAGGCGATGTCCTGGCGTTGTACATAATAGAGATGCAACTAACCATTAAGAGTACTCCCAAGACTGCAAGTCCATCGGGCTGTCCGGCGGCTTCCGCAAAGCTGTTGTACTTTGTCGTGTTCCAATGCACAAGATGCATTCCCCTGAGAAGGAACGGCCATCGACCGTGTGTTCCGAACCTTCACCGTTCACCGCTCCCCAATGACAATGCCATTGCTGCAGTTTGTAAACGTCATTGCCGAGTGGACCACCTTTCAGTTCTGTAACATTCGATTCAGAGTTCTTAAACTGACTCTAACTTATATAATAAATATATTATTATGTTTGTAATTCGAGCCTTTATAATAAGACGTATAAGACGTGTTTCTTGTAGTTTAAAAATCAGTCTAGTATTCGTATTTAACTTTCAACTAACGGATTTTTAAACCAATGGCATGCAGATGGTATATTTGATCATGATTTAATTTATTAAATCTATTAAAAAAAATAACTTAATCTTCGCCCCTTGGATCAGTAGCTTCTCGTCAGGACTGATAATTTCCGAGTCTCAAAGTTCGTCGATCAGAAGTTGCTTACATATGACTATTAAAAAAAAATAATACAATATGATATGATGAATCTCATATTGTGCAGAGCGTATATACGCGTATAAATAATCATTTTCTCTTCTTGATGAGGCGTGGGAAATGGTTAAATGCCCATGTATTCTCTATTGAGCTTTTTCTCTCCTGTTGCAATTTTGTAACACTGATTTAGTATAATATATTAAAATGATGTTCGTGAAAATGCACGTGGCACCCTATCATAAAGTCGGACGGTTAGTGCATTAAGAGTAATAGAGACATCCCGTGTACTCGGCGCAGTAATGACGGATGGATGTCCAATTGTGGGTGTTAGATACTTCATTTCGTCGCCGCGCGTTCATTGGCAGTAAGTTCCAAGGTATTTTACGAATTCTGACAAATTGTTCAAAGCGACAAAATACTGTTACGACCGACAAAGACCAATTCACACCTGCAGTTTATTACCTTTTCGGTATTTGGACTTCTTTTGTTTACTTTGTGTTTAACAATGTTAATTAGAAAAGCAGCCGTTGGTGTATAGTAATCCTTTATAGTAGACATTAGTCAGTCACAAGGGAGACAAAACGTGTGTACATTCGATAAACTATATAGTGAAGCACTTTGCGCGTGTTATTGAATCGTGTATTTGTTTGTACTGGTTGTGTCCACTTATATTTGTACCTGTGTTATACGTCTTTGTATAGTTCTAATAAATTCTATAATAATTGCAACGGCATTTTAATCCGATCCTTCAACTCGTAACAATACATAGTAGGTATATTGTACCTAGAATATCATTATTTCAATGGGATAATTTGGACCCGCAGACTTCGAAAATGCAGCTTTTAGAATGTTTGTCTGTCATTTTCTGTTATATCATGTGAACACTATTGAACAATTTAAATAAACTCGACACAAGCTATCTTAATACTTTTTTGCTGATAATGGCGTCGTTTTCGGGGAATAGAAATATTTAGTAAAAAAAATGGCGCTGTGTTCGCGTTTTTTGAAATCGCCAATGACGTCACCGTGGCAAATTATCATTTCTCCTCTAGTTTGATGTACTGTGTTGTCATTGTCATATAAGTTTTATCTATGGTCATTGCATTACTTCAAATCAGATTGGTAGCTGATACTAAAATAAGTCTAGGGTCAAAGTGTAATATTGGTTAAAAGTGAACATGACAAACTAATACTGGGATGGATAAAATAAGTTATGATACATGATACATAGTTACATGATAAATTAAAACATGTATGAAGTTTACGAAGTTTTACAATTAGTCGTTATAAAACATAGTCGTTTTCCGCATCTGTTTATATATCCGCTAACTCCCCTTAAACACGCAAAATTTCGCAACGGTTTAGGCTAGGCTATTGTCATCATCTTAATAAAAAGCAAAATAGAGGTACTTTCTCCGATTTTAACGTCTTGTGCGAACAACCTTTCGCCACTGCTGCAGCGATATTTTATAATGATGATTGTCAATTGTGATGTGACAAGAACAAGAAAAGTCGTCTACAAATGTATATTTTCATCCTTTAATACATTATATTTAATGTTATCTTTCGATATGTAATATTATTACGAATTAATATTTTATAATGAACGGTATTTATTTCTTCAACGACCGTCAGTCTTAAAACTTCCTTCAAACTTGTAAGTAAATAAATAAACGTGAAAAGAAATCTGTTTCCATTTTTATACCCATATATCTTTTTACATAAATCGATTTCGTGACATTGCAGGTTCATAAGTTGTAGAAGATAGTTCCCGACGCGAGCGAAGTCACGTGACAAGCCCTGGATAGGTACCTATACAATTAGCATATTCATCTGACAGGTTTGTTTTAGTTAAGCGCATTATTTAGACTACCGATAAATTACATTGCGTGTAATCGGGAGCCAGCAAACTGGCGCGTGTATGAGTCATTGTAAGCAACCTGACGAGGGGAACCGAGTATGTTTCGGTGGAAATGTAAATTGGTCTGCACACCACAACGAGGATTTGCAACTTCCGTTTGCACGCAATTTGAGAAACAAAGTATTTGCATATGGGCTTCGATATACCAAAATAACATTTTACTTTCTGATCGAGTTTTCTTTTAGATATTATTAAAAATTATATTATATTTGTCCTGAAGACACTAAGTCCTGATTTTTTTTGTAGTCGAACATACTAAGTGATTTACGCTTGTGTTATATGTAATATGAAAGGGACAAAATTATTATTAATTTTAGTAACTTTAGACCAGAGTAATAACGGATTTTGCTTTTAGGTTGCCCTAGCTTAAAATGAAGAGTAATAAGTTTTTTTTACTACAAATGGTCCACATTTGTGCAGAGTTCGTGGTAACGTGCTGACCGGATTCGGATTCAGATTCGAATAATAAATACATTATATATAGTGGTGTCTCTTTAAGACACCACTGAATTTCAGGTTTTATTATTTATATCTGCGATTCACGTTAATTAGGAGCAAATAATTATAATATTTTATACATTTATACTACGTACAATAATATTACAATCAAAAATATCAAGATTTTTGTATATAATTTTGGATAATAATTCCACTTTGATTAAATTAATGGTATTCAGCTGAGAACACTTTAAGCAAAAGGTAGCGCGCCGCGGCCAAGGCATTCTAATGTGAATATAATGTAATTCTATTCTAATGTGACATAAAGATTTCAACATGAAAAATTTGGAAAAAAAGTATTATTTACCTGAATCATATCCATTTTCGTCAACTCTCCAGCAGTACCCTGGGTTGACGACAGAGCGAGGGTGGTTGACGGAATAGTTCCACTTCAAGGGGGGCGCACACCCACCACTGCTGGCGCGCGATGTGTCAATGTCTACAGGGCTCTGACGTGCCCCTCGGGCTTCTGGGAACTTCTCTATCCATGTTGCCGGTCCTACCACAAGAAAGAAATGACATGTAGCATAGAGTCAAATTTACATAATTTTTTTTACTACTAGGGCGCGGTTTCAATCACGTTCAGTTCATATAACCCGAGAACACTAGAAATTTCTGGAATAGAAAGTGTCTTGTACTGGCATACAAAACTATATGCCTGCTTGATTTTGTACAGATGTTGATTGTCTTCATAATTTTAACGAATCAAATATATTATAAATTATAGTTTTTGATCATTTTGTATGAAAGGATAGTAGAAACGCGGTGATCTTTCCTTCCTCACATTGTCTACAGACTGACCAGAGTTCATCTACTATCAAAGACTATGAAAGGATCTCACTGCTATATTGTTTGGTTTGTGATATGAAGAACTCAAAACAAGCAGAAAAAATATCGCAATTAGGAAACATAAATATAGTAGAAGCAAACGTGTCAAGCGTAGATTAACAAGTTAAGCGTAAGACAACAAATGAGGCTGTATTTTTGCACTTATTTGCGTACTTGTCAAGTGTCATGAGATGAGCAAGTAAGCGCCGGATATCCTTGATATACTAGTGGAGTGACAGCTTATTTAATTTATAAATGTTGCTTAAAATTCTTCAAATATCTTATCTTAATAAAACACTGCCTATTTGGATGAAATAACTACGCGTAATTTAATGTACAAAATCAGACAGTCTGTATGACTTCCGGAATATTTTAATTGTTTCAAAGAAAAACCTTTATAAATTCAATATTGATAACGAACTTGGTTGAATCATTCGTAATCAGTTGACAGCATAAGAACTATAGGTATTAACTATAATTATTTTTAAGCTAAAATACGTGTTAATAATTTATTACGTTTCGACAACAACGTTGAAACAAATTTACTCTAATTATAAAATTAAAACCACAAATATAGTTATATAATAATTATTTCATCAAATACTAACGCTTTAGTACATAATTTCTAAAACTTGTTGTAATTAAGTACTACTTAAAAAACCTATTTTTGCAGACGCGTTAGGTAAATATTAATACAAACTAATATTTTGGTCCTAATTCCTCATAAATCTTCCAAAATTTTAAATAAAATTAATATATAAAAAACATTAATGCTTTAAATATTAACTCCACATAGCAGAGACAGCTACATAGATTTAAATTTCTTTTTGAACAACAATATAACCATTCAGAGTCGTGTGCTAGTACAATGTGTATATTTAGTTGTGTAACAATATCTTAAAAAGTATTTTATGGACACCTATTCAGTAATTACAGGTTCAATATCTACTTTTTATGTTTGGCTCACGATTTACAGAGTTTACAATTTACCTAAATTAATTGCCAGAATATTATTAACAATAGGAAGATGTATCGCTCTGTAGTGTATGTAAAGCACAATTTATCGTCGATAGCTTGAGTTTGGCAGTATTTGGTATTCTAGCACGCTGCCAGTATTCCGCTATCGTTCCCTAATGGTAGAAGAAAACTGTCAATTTTTTACCTTAAATATTAGTTGAAGTTGTTTTCAGCATTTTCAGAATTTTACCTATATTAGTCTTAAGTTTTATTGAGTAATATTATAATTACTCAAACACTGTCAAGTGTCGCCTGTATAAAAAATAGTCACAGTAAAATGTAACAGAACGATAGAGTTTGCTGTGTCCTTTTCTCTCCTAGATTTATGGCATGGCAAAATATAAATTTTGGGATAATACTATAAATTTGATAGTATTAAAACCAGGCGCCTAGTTATCGCGGTATCAGCCGAACCAAAGATACGGGCCTTCAGTCTACAGGGGGCCCGAAAGTGTGTAAGCAAAAATTCTTAAAACGTTATCCACAATCTTTTATAGATAGAAACGGCTATCAGACTTCTCATATTATATATAGGGTAGAAGCAGAAAATTTATAAAAATTGAAATCGTCTTCAACTATAGATGATTTGATAAATAAGTAAATACGCCACTGATTAATACATGAATTATATCTATGTGTTCTGTTTCACGTGTATTTCTTGCGGTTTTGTGGAATGTCTTCATGCCAGGCTCAAAGTCAAGATAAGCATAACTCCTAAATATTTTATAATGTTTGACTTATATTTTAATCTATAGAATCTAGCTATTCTGTTTTAATCTAGGATTAAAGCTTATTTGTTGTTAGTAATTAACAACGTAGTTAGTTATTTTATAGTAGGTGTTTCGGTGTGTAATTTTATATCATAGTCAGTTTTATATCAGTACTAGCTTCTGCCCGCGACTTCGTTCGCGTGGAATAGTTCAACAATAAGTAAGTTTAAAAAAACCCGCGATTTTGAAACATTCTTCATTGGTGTCCGCTCCTGTTGCTCTTAGCGTGATGGTTTATAGCCTATAACCTTCCTCGATAAATTTGCTATCTAACAGTGAAAAAAATTCAAATCAGACCAGTAATTCTGAGATTAGCTCGATCAAGCAAAGAAACAAACTTATCTGCTTTTTATATTATATTTATAAGATAAAACTCTCTCACCGACACCACACCCAAAATATCCGCTTCTATTATGTTACGTTGCAGATAAATGACTTTTAGTCTGTTAGAAGCTGTTTAAGTAATTAAAGCTTTTTAACTAACCCACGGGAAAATTTTAATTTTTCGGGATCAAAAGTATCCTATATGTTGACCAGGGATTTAAGCTATCACCAAACAAAATTTCACGTAAATCGGTCCAGTCAGAAAAAAAAAAACGAAAAAATCTGAATTAGTTCTATTTCACTTCTTACATCCCCCTGACACGGTTTTTAGCATTTTTTGCATTGTACAGAAATTCGACCTCTAATTTTATTATATGTATAGATAATTCTTACATATATAATATTTTATACTCTTATATGTTTATGAATGAATGAAATATTTGTAAGTAAATGCATGTCCTCTAATATTTATGTATACCACATTTGACCCATGTAATATGTCTTATTCCTGCCACGGGTTGTCTGGAAAAGATCGCTTCTTAGCGATAAGACCACCCCTTGTGCACATTTGAATATTTTTAGGCGATAAGTTTTTCTGGTTTTCTGTAATTGTGTACAATAAAGTGTTGTCTATCTATCTATCATCTCTGTGGCTATTAATTCCTAGATAAGTGAGAAATAGCTGCTCAGTATTCACATCGTTTACAAAAATCACATCCGGATATCCGATACGAGTATCGTATATGAATATTAATTAATTGTTCCTGTATAATCGTTTTTCATGCCATTATCGAGTTTTTGCACTGTCGCTAGCAATTACAATAAAATGACCTTGTTCGCATAAAAACTGACAAAAAATTTAATTAATGAAAGGTCGTCATGCTTTATTGCTTTAGTACCACGAAATACGTTGTTGTAGTGCACTAACACTATTTACGGCAATTTAATCAGTGAAACAAATTATTAATTATCTTATGTTGGAGATTTATCAAGAGGTATTGTATTGTACTATAAGGTACATATTCTGAACTTAAGAGGTCATGGAAATTTTTTTTAACTAGTAATTTAATTTCTCATCTTTGAATGATATATCAAGGTAAAATGATATGACTGTTTTTTGAAGATTTGTCGATTCATCTGCGTTAGTGTTTAAGATGTAAGACTGTGGCCGAATGCATCTTATTCAAAGCGTTAAAAAATAATAATTAAAAAAACTAAAAAATACGCTTTTATAGAAAACCGAACTAAAAAATAGAAAATAATTTGAATTAAAAATAGTGTGAGAAAAAATATTTTATTGTAAAAAAAAGCGTGCCACATTAGTATATATTCATAAGTTTCATGCAACGTTAATGACAATATCGCATCTCAAATGCGCATTACACCCATCGTCACATCTGCGTGAAACGGTCTATACCTTTACCCCAGACTAGCTTCTTCCCGCGACTTCCGCCGCGTGGAATATTTAAAAAAAAAGCAAGTTAATAGTCTCCCCAGTTTTGAAACATTCTTCATTGGTGCTCCGCTCCTATTGGTGACGATATATTGCCTATAGCCTTCCTCAATAAATGGGCTATCTAACTACTAAGTGAAATAAATTTTCAAATCAGAGCTGTAGTGCCTGAGATAAGCGCGTTCAAGCAAACAAACAAACAAACTATTCAGCTTTATATATTAGTATAAGATAAGATGAAGCCGCAATATATGAGACATTTTAATGTCTGCCTCGATTGTCAATTAACAAACTGAAACTAGGAAGTGAATATAAAATATCCATATTTTAATATTTTTAGGTTCTCAAATGGGCTGTCGCATTTTTGGATGAGACAACGCTGTTACGCATTACGCCAAATGCAGTTCGGTTCTACTGGAATAGAATATAATAGAAAAGAATAGAAAACACTTTATTGTTCACCAAATAAACAATTACAGAATAAATCAATTACAATAATGTAACGGCAAAACAAAAGGCGGCCTTTAAAAAAAAGCGATCTCTTCCAGGCATGGAAGAATTCTATCGACAAAGCTTTTGGACTCCATGGCCGTAAAGTCTCAACACGAAATTAATTAATCACAAATAGGTGTCCTGTGTCATTTAATTTAATAAATACAAAATAATATTAGTATTTTTAACATTGGTAAAATCTTAAAATAATTAGTTGCCGATTTTGTATAGAAAACTTTCTTCGTCTAATAGCCAATTATATTACTGATATTTTTATTTTGGCTAACATGCAGAAAAGAAACTCATAATTAAGTACAATTAATACTAACTTATGCCAGTCGTTCTATGTATTTAATCATATTTATTACCAAATTTACAAGATAATGACAATATTATTTAAATGATCGCGTATGAACCGTCCACTGTTAAGGTGTAAGTGAAGGCCATCAACCTTCCAGCCATCTGGAGTTAATAATCATTTATTTCGCATCTCTGCTATTTGTACGGAAATAAAAAACGTCAGTATTTTCACCGAATTGCGACTACTGTATTGGCAGATGCGTAAGTACCAATAACAATTGCCAGAAATAATATTTGTGCCAATGATCTCGATGAGCTATTTACGAGATTAATACCTAATAGCTGCGGGCGATCAAGTGTATAGTAGACCTCCAGTAATAATATATTTTGGATCTGACTCTATTTTATATAATTTTGACCGCATGATTTTTGCTTGTAATATCTTTAATGAAATTTATGATGCCTCAATACTCGGCCTAGATAGTAGTTATAGCCTAATATACATATATATATCAGTTGCTGCAAGTTTTTTAAGGAATTTTATACGCCAACATTATAGTTTTTTATTATTACAGGAGTTCAGCAGACAGGCAGACGGTCCACTTGATAGAAAGCGGTTACCATTGCCTACGGTCATTTGCTACACCAAAGGTGCTACAAATCGCTGCTGCTCTCTTAAGGGAGACTGAAACCTGGTCACTAATGCCGGAACACAAATCAAGGTTGTTATGGCGACATACTCTAGACCAGGGGTGGTAGCCATCCAGTCGGGCAAATGCCCTATCACCTGGCTGTGGGTTGTTTCGTCACCTCTTACGACAGGCCGCCCGACCGCAGGAAATTCTATTCTCCGTTCGTGCACGGATAGAGAATAGAAGAATTTGCCAATCTACCTTGAAGAAGCCTAGTGGGTATAACTTCGATTCTTCTGAAAGGATCGCCCTCAGCGTTGGGACGTAGTTCACTGAATATGTGTAGATCATCTATAGATCTTTCGTTGCATTATTCTATAAAGCAAAAATATAATTGAATAGATATCAGCTGAAGACATTACAAACCAACACAATATATTTAGGTAAAAAATATTTTTTAAATTTAGGAACCAATGATTGTTCATTAGATTAAATCATGGAAGAAAATGGTTATAATATAATGCTTCTAATTTAGTTATTCATAAACTGAGCTGTAAAGTTGGATATTTAATACCTATTTATGTATAGAGCAAGTATATAAGTACCTCTATATGTACATATATTAAGTTTATTATTTTAGAATTAGACAAACAATTGGTAATAAAAAAGTTTAAAAAGACGAGAAAGTTTGCATTTACATTGTTTACCGTCTGTACAAGAAGTAATGAGCCGAGGAAGTAACTGAGCAAATATATCTATATATAAATATAATATCCTAAACACAAAAATGAGTGAAAGTGTATTTTCGGTATAATACAACCTCTTTTATTTAAAACGATTGTGCAATACCTACGAGTACATTCGTCGGGTATGTATGTTCAAAGTCATCAAAGTATAAATATTTTTCATATTACTATGGAAAAGAATACTACTTCCATGATATTAGAATTATTTTGTTTTACATATAATTTTAAATTTATTTAAGTTATTTATTTAATTGTAATCACCTAAATTAGTGTCTCGACTATCGCGATATATTAATTATCCTAGCACTATTTCGCTGGTTGTACTTGGAGCGTCCGTTTTGAGTTCCGCGCGGATCCTTTCTATTTTTTCTTCACTTTGTGCGGTCTATAGGACTTAAAATAAACATATACCGTTTATTTTAAGTCATTTTACCCAAAAAATTTCCCCGCTCTATAAATTTAAATTTCCTACTAAGTGTTTAATTCTTATATATATATATATATATATATATACTAGGCTAGTTTATAGCTATCAGTAATATTTATTTATAATTTATTCCATCTAATATTCATGTTTTTGTTGTCCACAGAAAACATTTAAAAATCAAAAATATTTTTTTCAATGATTTATAATTTTTGTACACATTGCATTTTTAATTAAACTGTGACGTTAGCAATGCCTCATGCGTTGGAGCCATTATACGCAAAAATAGAAATAGAATTTTAAGCCATTGATATAAAATATCGTTTAACAAGCATTTGTTTAGCCTACTACTAATCGGACCTAACAGCGACGGATAACTAGATAAATATTCCCTAGATAGCAAGCATTCGTCAAATATACGGATATTACCAGCCCAGGCGACACTTCTGGTGCTTGTTTGCTATGTCATAGTAAATAAAAGTGAGTAAGTAAGTCACTTGAATTGTGATTAATTTATTTATCAACAGTTTCGGGCAAATAATGTTCAAGATTCATTACAGAATTTATGTAGGTATGACATTGAAAATTTATTTATATGATACGTAGTTCTATTAAAAACGAGCCTTTGTAATTCTCATTTGTATCAAATTATGGTTTACCTTATAAGTACTTAAAATATTTCAGTTTACTATAAAATCAAATTACATCTTAGTACAAAGCTTATGTTTCAATTTTGGAACTAAATCGTTATTTATTATTTCCTTATTGGAGTTAAAAAAATAACTGTTAATTTTATCAGTTATTAACCTTCATTTCCGTAGTGGAACGACATGAACGAGGTCAAAACGGGTAAGCTCGCGATCAGAGGCGCGGGCGCACGGTACACGCGTTTCCATTACTATTAATGTGATATTGTGTCACACAATACTTTTTAGTAATATTCACTTATTCCATTACTATTACTTAGAACTTTAGTTTGTTTAGGTGGCATCTTCGACAGAGCGGTGGTTGCATAGGTCATTAATACTCAGCGAATTATTTTGGACCTTATTGTCAGAGCCCAAGCATGATTTTCTTAACATGTATAAAGTACATATTTTAAAAATCTGACAATTTCTTATCGGGTTTTTGTTATTTGGCTATGGAATCCAAAAAGCCTGAAAATTTAATCGAAAAAATCTAATTTCTAAAAACCATTCTCGAGAATTTGTTCAAACCATTTGTCGTTGGAGAAATTCTTATAGCTTAAAAATTCAGTTAACAAAAATTGGTTACATTAAAAAAAAACTAATTTAATAGCTAACAAGACAGAGGCGGGGGTGGGGGTCACTTTATTGAATTTAAATTTATTTTGTATGTATGGCGTAGTATCTATAACTATTTAGCCTTTTTTGTAGGTATGGTACTATACCTTGTTTTATCTTGCAAGATAAATTTTTATACAAAAATTTACTTAAATTCTGTCTTTAGATGATTAATATAAAACATTTTCTACTGTAATATCCAACTTTAGACATTTAAGCATAAGTAAATCGTGTAATTCATTGCAAAAATCCTCTTTGTAATGTACGAAAATGATCTTTTAAGCATAAACAGTGCATACATACGTACATGGACAAACGAACGAGCGATACTAGGTCCACAGCACTACATTTCGTTCTTAGTTCCTTGGCAAAGACATAACTGATAAATTATTTACATACACATGTATATGATTATATGCTAAATATAGGTAGGTATTCAAAAGATCGAACATAATATACTGTTACGACCGACAAAGACAATGCACACCTGCAGCCCTGTAGAAACACATTTTATTAACTTTTCGGCATTTGGATTTCTTTTGTTTATTTTGTGTTTAAAATTTGTGATTAGAAAAACAGCCCATTGTGTACTTTATCTTTTATGGCAGTCATTAGCCAGGTGTGGTTCTAGGAAATTCGGTCCACATGGCCGAGCAGACATATTGCATCCGTACAGTATAAAGCAATGTCCCATTGAGAGATGAGGTAGTCAAACGATAACCACAAGCGAAGTAAGTAAGGTAATCTATTTAGTGACAGACTTTGCGCGTGTTATTTAATTGTGCATTACGTTTGGACTGGTTGTGTTCAGTTATATTTGTACCTGTGTTATTCGTGTTTGTATAGTTCTAATAAACTCTATAATAATTCCAACGGCATTTTAATTCGAGTCCTGCAACTCGTAACAATACATACATATATCAACATGTTGGTTTTAAATCAATTATCAAATTAAAATATTGATTACACTGGAGTATATATTTTGATATATTAATTTCTTAACTTAGTGAACGATAAAACGCCTAGAGTAGGTATAATAAAGGCAACTGCACATCATTGTTCAATAAGCCACTATCATGAAACCTGTCATTAGCTACACGCTATTACGTACTTGCAAAGTAATAGCAAAGTCAATACAAGGATCTATTTTCTTCTACTTGTTGGGAAAATATATTTTTATGTTTCATTGTGATCATTGTAACTCCGTCAATTTATTTGTAATTTTCGGAGTCAATTTTCTCACATTCTTAGTGATAAAAACTGTGTAAATTGTTTATTAACTCAAATATATTTCAATTTTCATTGAGTTTAGTCCATCTGTAAGTACCTGCAAATATACGGGTTCTGAAAACTCCTGTAATAATTTTTCTGTATTGTAAATGCCGCCGGAAGTTCTGTTTGGCTGGTGCATGATGACTCTCGGGTATGACATCACTCATCAGCCATGATGCGGATTAAGACTGCTAAGGTGATTTCGGTCAGGTGGTGTCCGTCTCATCTGGGTAAGAAAGACGAAGCCGGGGGCTCTGAGTCTTTCCGGCCCAAAGAGACGTCTGCCTAGCAGTGGCCTAATAGATATAACAAATCATATTACCACGAATGACTTTTAGCCCATTTCTATATCTTACCAACCGTTCATTTGCCTTAAAATCGGTTAAAATTCAATCGATAGTAAGGCAAGTGAATGTATAGTAAGATATCTGAACCGGACACTAAAGAAAACATTTCGTATAGTCCTTTTTTTAGGAAGGCACAAAGTTTACAAAATTCACAAATCATAGTAGTAAACTCTTACTGCATCTTTAAAAGCATTGATAAATTTCTTAGTGTTCTTAGCTGTATTTAGTTTTTTCTATTGTATTGGTATAAATTTTAATATTATATAACTCACACTTATATTAAAAATGTGGTAATTTCTTGGCTGTAATGACTTTAAAAATAAATACATTTTTAACAACACCAATCTATTTGATTTCTTTGTATGTAATTTTATGAATTTAAAAATCCTTAATAGTCATCACGATCTCACCAACAGTTTCATCACGAATATCTATAATCCGAAAATATTTAACTAAAGATCTTAATGGAAGCTATGTTGAAATGAAATGCTATTTGTAAAGTTGCAAGTTCACTTATTTATTGGTATTCGACTAAATTTTTAATAAAACAGTAACCTTATCCCTTAGACATGTTATATCTCAATGCCTAATTTATATTGAACGATATAAGATTACTTTGCAGAAAAATTCTGTTCCTAAATCTTACAATTAGCATCTGTATAACAATCTTTAGCTTGGCCTCTTTTTACATTTCTGATGTCATTAATGCGATGCTGAAATGATCATATATTGATTACGGATTTAGAACGAAAATCACGTGTAACCGCTCGTCATCGATTGTATTGATTGTGTAAGTAGGTATTGATAATTCATAATTGATTTTTTCCTTTCTAATTATTGGTAAATACGAATAAGTTTATTATTTTGCTATTAGTCTTTGCAAGGACTTACAAAGAACTTGGAGATAACACAACAAAGAGTTATTTAATATCAATTAAACAAACTAATCATTTTTAGAATTTGTTGCTACGAACTCTTGATTTTCCTCATAACTTCTCAATAGATTTTTTTTTGCATAAAAACACCATCTAAGACATAAAACTAAGTTACTCGATTAACCTCATTTTTCCTTTTATGTTTTACTTGCATTAATTAAAACAAAGTTTAGCATTAGAAAATTTACCCTATGGAAGTAAACGAATAATATTGTTAGTCATTATTTGTTGTTGGTGTTGGATTAACCATCTGGAACTATTTTTGTTTCAAACTTCATGAATTGTTTATTTTAGTGCCTATTTGTTTTGAGAAGTAGGTTGCTTAACGTCAAGAGATTCAAAGTTATGAGTATTTAAATTATAAATTGAAACGCGTTTGCCACATTGTTTAATTTCGCGGGATTTTTATACTGTGATGATTTTAAAGAAAAATATTTAGGATTGAATTGATTGTAGCGTTAATGAAAATTATTTTTCTAATAATAAGTAGTAACAGATGATTTGCAGATTTTTCTGCATAGGAATTATAAAAAAGGATGCCAATTGCCAATAATGTAATAGTAGATTAGGAGGTGGAACTGATACATTTATGCACGAGATGATTTGGCGCAAGAGTTTAGCGAGGGCGCTAATAATTCGAGTGCCGAAATAGGCCTTTCATCCGAGGTTAACACTCTGCTTTTTATTTCAAATATGAGGAAAATAAATTAAAACTGATTCAAACAAACAACTACTTCTTTAATAAAATCAGGGGTTAAATCTATATCTAAATCTGATAAACATATGAGCTAGTATATTTTTTGTCACTGATAGTAAATCGAGCATTGTAATTAATATATTCTATATACAACGGTTATGATATTTTCTTACATAATAGCCAATAACTACTTAGATTTGTAACTTGATGAAAAAGCAAAATTTTGTTTGCGTAGTACAATCGTTTAGAAGTTTTTATTAGTGTACAACACATTTTCCTTATGTTCAGTCGGTTACATTTATTTTGTATCTTACCAATTAATAATAATACTAGTTTACAGGTATGGATAAAACCCAATATTTAAACTTTGAGGTTTTTAAATTACGTATTTTATTACACCTAAGCAATATCCACGTTTGACCTGTTTCTGCAGATGATATATTATATTATGCGTGCTAGTAAAATAATAGTAAAGTATCGTGTCAACACATTTCTCATGGTAATCGTTATTATACTCTCTACGTCAAGTACCTTTATAGTGCGGGGGATAGAATACTTAGGTAATGGAGGCTCACAGACTCTTACACACACATATAGAGACGGATTTAGTGTGTATTAAATGCATAATTCATTTGTTATTGATCAGCTCTTTGTACACACATCTACAACGAGATAAACATACTAAAGTTCGATTCTAACTTCTATGTTTGTATGCTTCTAATAATGAATGATAAGGAGGTGGTTTAATTTCTCAGGGACAGACGTATATATTCTTAAATACAAACTAGTTAAAAGTTAATTAAATTACAGCAAAAGTTAAACTGTTATTTATCATTTCGAATAAAAATAATTGTTTAGTTCTTAGGTAACAAGATAGGAATTAATTGTGTATCAACATTGCAATGAAATTTCATTGACAGCAGCCGCTTGGAATTCTATTATTGCATCTAGTAATTAACAATGGCAACTTTTCAAGACTACTCTATCATTGGTTTAGTCAATAGTTAAATCCATGAAAGTATTTAAATTAAGGTCATTCCGTCATATATCATATTCATAGATTTAAATAATTTTGCATAAGTGTTTACAGCCATAGCAATAATTGTTCTTCCAAAACTGATTATAATGGTGTGACTGATGAGTTTCTTTTACAATTATTTGACACGCTTCACAGTAAGCTGTCAATTTGGTTGTCGGTCTATTCAGAAGTTCAGTGATTGACGGTCGCGAAAAGTCTAATTATTCACTGTAAAATTTAAAGTTAAATAATAAAATTAAATGCAAGAATTAGCTTTTGTTTCTAGATTTTCTTTGTCACTAAAATAGATTTTTAACCATCTTCAAAAAAGGAAGAGGTTCTCAATTCGACTGCATATTTGCTACGCGATTTCTTCGTCAATTGCAGACCGATTATGCTATTTATTCGCAAGAATATACTGCTGTAGTCTCATTGCCATCATGTCAGTCCGAAAGTGTATCCCACGGAAACTAAGAGCAACCCTCGAATATTCTAGCCACGTACGTGTTTTTTTTCTAAACCTATTCAAGTATTTACGTAACTAAAACTAACTAAACTAGAAGTAGAAAAAAATAACAAACTACAAAACCGACTACAAAAGTAACTAAATACGAGTACCACATCTTTAAGGCGGTGCGAAGTAAAAAATAAAAATCAACAAAAAAAAATTGCAAAATCTAACCATTTTTATGTTTAACTTCGCACCGACTTCAAGACGTGAAAATATTTATTTTTGGAATTTTAGTTACTTTGGAAGTTGGTTTTGTTTTTGATGAAAACAACTATGCGACTATTTTCGTAGAAGTTATATTAGTGGATATGAAACCCATGTGCACATTTAATGCATGGGTTAGACTCTTGGTTAAGGAGCATACACCGCTCAGGCACTATTTCTACTGTTATATGCATATTGTTACTGTTATCAAGTGCTGGCAGTCTTGAATACATAGAGAAAAAGCCTTCACCTCAAGATAATTAATATGCAAAATGCGAGAAACCACCTTGAAAATGCGTAGTGGTTACGATGTCCGTTTTTCTGAAATTGGGAGATCTCTACCTACTGTGGGACGCGTATGGGCTATATTGTAGAAGTGAATATGAATTTCTACGGCAATACACCTATCATTTTTTTTTTTTTTTTTTTTTTTTTTTTTTTTTTTTTTTTTTTACATGGGAAATGCGTTGCCGCACCGTCAGCCGCGCGGGGATCATGCGCGGCCGGTGTGTGGGGCTCCCCGACGCCGGTTCAATACGACCGGCTGCCGGTATACCCACTAAAACCCCATGGGAGCCTTCCTTCCGCCTAGCGCCGGGGTCGCGGTACATGCGTGAGCTTAACCCGCAACCCCGGCAGCGGCCGGCCGCCTCGTAAACAGAGGCGGCCTCTCCTGTGTGCGGGCCGGGGGAGATGGTGGTCCCCGGCCCTGAGAGGGACGCGCGGCTACCTCTCGCGCCCTCTCGCGGCATTAGTGCGGGCGGAGGTCTATATTGATCCCCCAGACCTCGACGCCCGCTGCCGCCGGGAGGGGGAGGCTGCAAGGAATACTCCTGCGCCATCACCCCTCCCTCTCCTTCCTCCTCCCCCGCCGCCTCGCGCGCTCAGCAGCGTCAGCGGCGGGGGGGAGTGTCTTCGCGATGGGGGGGGAGGGGGAGGCTGCGAAAGATTGCTCCTGCGCCAACACCCCTCCCCCCTCTTCTTCCACCCCGCCCCCCCACCACCTCGCGCAATCGGCAGCGTCAGCGGCGGGGGGGCCTCGCGATAGGAGGGAGGGGGAGGCCGCGAAGGATTTCTCCTGCGCCATCACCCCTCCCTCTCCTTTCTCCCCCTCCGCCGCCTCGCGCTCTAAGCAGCGTCAGCGGCGGGGGGGGCTTCGCGATGGGGGAGGGGGAGGCTGCGAAGGATTGCTCCTGCGCCAACACCCCTCCCCCAACACCCCTCCCCCCTCTCCTTCCTCCCCTTTTCCCGTCGCCTCGCGCACACAGCAGCGTTGGCAGACGGGGTCGGGGAGGATAGGTCGCCTGTCAGGAGGGCGGTGGTGGGGTGGACATCACCACCGCCGTCCTTGACAGCCAGCGGAGAACACCTCGACGCTGGCGGTCGCATCGGAAAGGAGGGGTATTTGGGGAGGAGGTTTGGTAAGGAAGGGCAGGCATTGGGATTTGGAGGCGGAAAGGTGGGACACCACTATCACGGAGTGAAAAGGGGAATGTGACAGTGGCGCTCGGGCCCGGGACGCATCCCTTGTGCGCTACCTGGACGGGGGGAGAAGTCCAGGGCGGCACCCCTGGGGACAATACACCTATCAGCTTCAACCGATTTTAAGTTATTGTTGCCGAGTTGAAGTCAGTAGGCGGCTACGAATACGGCAATAGAAGCAGAAGGTACCTGAATATAATAATTTGTATGTGTTGTTTATATTTTATTGCTATATTGGCATTTTTGTTTATTATTGTTTTTATTAAGATCAATGTTACGTAATATCTTAATTTGCAATTGCTAATATTTACGTCACATAGAAATGTCATTTCATATTTAATTACGTATTAAAAAGTGAAAGTTATTTGATATCTATCATGAGATTTTTTCTGACAGAGGCGCTTAGTGTAGGAGTGAGTAGGTGGATCTCACAAAAAAGTTCGATTGAAGAAGTTTGTTGTAAACCGGCTTACAGAATGGATTAAAGTAGGCCAACGATAGCACGCGACCCATACTTGGTTCTGTTATTAAAATTCATATTAAACCTATTAATCGGGGATAATAAATTACAGATGTAAAATCGTAGACAAATAATCTAGTCTTAGCCGTTTTCTCTCAGTAACTGGAACAGAGACTAAATATGAATTTGTGTAACTGGGACATGTTTTACTCGTAAAAATAAGTGGGCAGCTGATAATAAATGAAGCTGCGACCGAGAAAAAACGACTTATCTGCACTACTGCACAGAACAATGAATTAATTTAAACAATTAGAAGAGATAAGATCGACAGGTGTATTAGTGTTCAAGGAATTTTATTGGTTTATATTTTTTTTGCAAACGGTACTTAATATTAACTACATATGTGTTAAAATAAAATATACGTTTTCATAGAAATATGTAAAAGGGACAAAAATATAGATAAGTATTAGATATTAGATATAGAATTAGTTGCCGTTTCTTATTTTCAAATTAATTTTGATGAATGAGCATTTTAACGATGTGAACGTATTCAAAAGGACTGTTGAAGTGCATACCTACAATAAAAATAATACTTGAAATTTTATTTTGAAAAAGAATATTATTTCATTTCATTTCAATATTAATTATTTTACATAATATGCGTAGGATAATGTGGTTAAATGGATAGTATTAACTTAATTTGTCATAGTTATATGAGGAAGATCGGACCAGAATTTAAACGATGACCTTTTAAAAAAAATTACGTATTTACATACGCCGTAAGTCACGTGCCACGATGTAAACAAACCGGTCTGCGCTTAGCAATACTACAATTTTCAACTGAAAAAGGTAACTCACCGTTTTCACAGGTGTATCCCCAGTCAGGATTGGCCATTATCACTGAACTGATATTATACACAAATTATGTTGTTACTGGAAGGGGTGTCGGGGTGAATGTTTGTCGCGTGTCAACTGAGTGCACAGGGGAGCGTGGCCGGGTCGTGACTGCGTGCGAGTGCGCGCGACGCGACTGCTTTATACGAGTGACGGTGGACGACAGGCTGAGCGGACGCGGGCGCGGGTGCTGCCTACGAGCTGAGCGAGGAGTCGGCGAGCGCCGGGGTCGCGGGACGGGAGGCGCCGCGCGCTGCCAGCGGCCGCCACTCTACTAGGCCACTGCGCCCGCGGCGAGATCGCTGCGCTCGTGAATGGTGCCGCTAACATCATGCTGCCCCACCTCCTCTGCTTTCTATTTACCATGTGTAATTAAAATACATATTTACACATTACACTTTCGTGTTAATAAAATATGACAAGTAAATAAGATCTTGCTTGATTCGTATATTTAAAAAAAATATAATCCTTTTAAAAGGATTTTATTAATAAAATCCTTTTAAACGAAATAAATCGAAAACTGTTAAAATTAAAGTTATATGTCATTTAATGTTGTATTCATCAAAAGAACCGTAAGCGAATGTCTCACGGAAGACGATTCAAACGAATAGATTTGCGTTCAATTTTTGATTCTCATATTAAATACAATAATTATATATACTTAATCTGCCATTTTAAGTGCCTTTTATTGCTTGCTTGTAAAAAAAGTTAGATTTATTTTACGAGAATGGATATCCGCACATTAATCGCGATCGCGTATTTAGCAATCTGTTACCCTAATATTCGATGACGAATCTATACCGAAATTGCTATGCGTTGAACTCTTTTACTTGTTCCTTGATGATATTTGAACTAATCAGGTTTTAATTTCTATTTTTGACGATTAGAATTTGTTTGTTATACATATTTATAGAATTTCTAAAATATTGGCTTAGGGGAGTTTATGAAAAATACTCCGTACATAAAAATGCATCAATTTTCTATACCTATCTTACTATTCACTAACCATGTATAGAATTGGCATCTCATTGTGCTGGTGTAAAAAAAGAACTGTGACCTAAATAGACTGAATATGAGTGTATTCTTATTTTACAAAGTAATAGGAATAAGTCAGAAAATGACGGTATCTTTAATAATTTTATCTAGCATATTAATAACAAAGAAATTCTTCAATTATAATTTATTAAGCTTTATGATAGGCAGACCACTCAGACGTGATATTAGAAATATAATGGATATTTTTTTCATACGATTATACTATAACTAAACCGTTTGTTTATGATCTCGAGATTATTCATTATACACGTGTCCCAATGAATCCGCACACTTAAAAATATTGGCAGCAATAAACCTAGATACACTAGTAATTTCAACAATTTTCCGGACTTTCGAGCAGCAAATCTAGTTGATCTATTTTCATATGCTTTTCGCAGATCACGAATTGATTTTCTCGCTTCTTAGAATACATTTATCTCGGAAAGTATACTGCGCCATTACCGGCATTTTATCGTAAGCGACATTTGGACCTAAGTATATTTTTTTGTTTTAAAGTGTATTTTAAACTATTGTTTTGTTTTAAGCTTTTAGTTTTAGATTCAGTAAGATCTAATGTAACTAAAACTGAAAGTCTTAAAAGAAAATAATAGATTTAAATACCTTTTGCAATTAAAACTATACTTAGGTCAAATGTCGCTTACGATAAAATGGGGGTTCGATTAATGCAATGGTTTAATATTTTATTGTAATAACCATAGTACTTTTATAAACATAAAAATCCTTGTATTGGTAGAATATGAGATTATCACCAGATTATCTCAAAATTTTATGTGCGTTTTCAGGAGTTTTGTTTTATTAATAATATATGTGGGTATATTAAAAATCCAATGGCACTCCGGGGAGTAACCACTAATTATGAATATTATTACCATAATGATATTGATTTTTCTCATTCATATATATAAAGTCGCTGGCAAAGACAATTAAATACATGGAGAAATTGTTTTATTGCGTAAGTTCAGCAGATAGGCAGACGGGCCACTTGATGGAAAGCGGTTACCATCGCCTATGGACATTTGCAACACCAAAGGGGCTACAAATGCGCTTCTGCTCCCCTAAGGGAGACAGAAACCTGGCCACTAATGCCGGAACACAACTCAAGAAATAAAACAAACAACATGTTAAAATGATGAGCGATAACACTGCCCTTTGTGCACAATCAGGTATAATTTTAGTCGGTAAATTAATCAATTTCTGCATTAGTGACTTGGTGTACAATAAAGAGTTATGTATCTATAATATAAAAAAGTTTACCTAAGCCTCTTACTTGTACAGTTTTTGTTCTTTACAACACTGATGCGATAACAAAACGTATGTAGAAACTAGAAAAGTATCTACGTTGATTAATATTCGATTATGTAATTACCTTGAAAATGGTTTTTCATTAGAACTTAGTTTAAATAAACAGCTATTATATTAATGTACTCTGTGAAACGTCTCTTGAATTTGAATTTTAAATGATTATTTGCTATAATTCTACTTATGTCATTGTAGTCAGAACTTGACTTATTACGTATTGGGACAGAACCTTTTCTTGATTTTGTTGTTTTTTATTGTTTCGTATAGGTTCAATCATGTGTTTAAAATGATTAAACAGAAAGTATTCAATTTTTAGGTGTAGTTGGTAAGAAACCCACTTGTTGTTCTTAACCGAATATTGTAGATATTGCACTTTATGTCTAAGAAGGTTTAGCACACAGACCTGACATCTGCGGTTAACCAACTTACGTCATAATAAACAACATATATTTTGGTTAGAATATTATTACATACTAGCTGTGCTCGCGACTTTGTTCCCGCGGGACTTACAGTACGAACAAAACTAAAATGCGTGCTTGAAGTTCTTAGTCGTCATTGTGCAGAACACAGTTATAAGGTTCAAAAATAAAGCAGAGAGGGAAAATTGTTGCGCTCTCGTTCGATCGTTTTAAAATCTCGCATGCCTTCTCTTCTGTACCATGCTATGTAATGAGTAGTAAACGTTAAAATTTGATGGGACCTGCGCAAACTCACGACTAACTTCACTCGAAGCGCATTTAAGCTTTCCGCATACTGTACATCTGCAAGATATCGAAATGGAAGATTAAAGAAGATTTTAGCTCTACTTTGATGCAGACAAACCGACAGATGAAAATTGAAAAAAAATATTAATGATTAATAGGCATCATAAGCAATTGAATTTTATTTATTAGTCCGTATAGACGAGTGGATTAAAACATAATATAATGTTGTTTTTAAGAGTCATAAGCGGTAGGAAAATGTTTATACGCTATGAAATATTGCGTTCGAACTCGGTAATTCTTCTAATTGTTAAAGGTATGCCTTTACTGTTTTTTTAAATGGAGAAATAAATTTGCATTTTTATTTATTTCTGCAGGCCACGGACCATAAAAATGACCCAAAATTTTGGAGGGCTTGTATGGGGCCATGGGAAAGCCAACACGTACAGCCCCTTAACAAATTTAATGTAAATGTGGTGTGACTTTGACCGGCGGTTATCCCTCTACACCCTATATAAATATTATTTGCACCCAAGGACAAGCCCCGGTAAGTATAGAACTGTTGTAGGAAATGAGAATAAAATGTACCAGACTATTGGGATGAACTACTAGTGGAACTAGGGATCTGGGACTATGAGGACTATAGCGTCTGCTCGTCACAATGTTCAGGGAACATGGAATAATGGGCAGACGATGACTCGCCACTCCCTACATTAGTTAAAAGGGGTCTGGAAGGTGGCCCTGTTCACCGAAGCTACTTCCGACGTAATCCCATTTATTAATTCCACCCCTTGGAGCTTAAGTCTTAGCTCTAGCGATCTCCACACCGTGCAGGCTGGTTAAAGCAAGTATGGAGTCGGGGCCTTGCCTTGGTCCCTCGGACGGGGTACTAGGCGTCGCTACTCACCTAAGGCTTCGCCACAAAGTCCCCGTGTTATATTAAATAATTATTATTAATCTCCACAAACCTAAGACTTGCCTTTCTGTGTTGTTTTCTACACTTTTCATTATTTTATAGTTAAGGAACGTTCAAGGATACTTTTGATAATTTAAGACTTCTTCCGCTATACATAGAAATCATGAACCTTCCGCCATTAGACAACATGCAAGGTTTTTTATTTTCCCCAAGCAGTTAAACATTGAAAAAAGTTCGGAATTCCCCGAATCAAATAGCTGCTATACCCACTTTAAAGGACAGTAGTAGATTAATTCTCGGAATACTTTTGTATGGTTAATAAAAACAAATTCAGTATAACTGTTAAACATAATTTTTTCAGATATAATTTTTAATAGTAATTCTAAAGTTAAGCCTTTCTCAATAGAAGTAAGAAAATATAAAATCCCCTAAATCTGCTTAGGTTATATATTCTTAATTGCTAAACATCCTTATGTGCTGTTGTACAATAATTTAGTCAGGTCCGTTTTCCTAGTTTCCCAAGACCACAGAGCTAAGAAAGTCGTCGCGCGTCTGTCGCCGCGCCCCTCCCACAGGCGATAGTAAGAATACCCGTAATAAAGTTGTGCGATAGGCGCACATCTGAGCGCAAGCGGTCGCCAGACTCAACTCGCACGTCGCAGACAAACATCCCCAAAATGGGCATTATGCCTAGTTGTGGAGTGATTTGGTGTTCTGATCAATGTAAAAGGATTACTGAACAAAATCCTCGAATATCATATAACAATTCAGTACCTAAGAGATAGTTTTAGTGTATCAAAAATGCGAGTCAAGGTTATTAAACATAACCTCAGAACAGAACCTCAACCGAGCGTAAGGCATTATTCATTAGTTCATCAGTGAATGCGATACGCCTAAACCAATTTCATGTCATGTAAAAAATATCGTCCTTTAAGATCCAGATGGCTGATCTAAGACAATAGGTGACTGTAGAAAGGGTGACGCCCATTGGCAGGTTCAGTTTGTATGGAAAATATTGCCATGCAACCTCTATAGGGGCCTCACGGCAGAGCTGAGGGGAACACTGTGCTCTGTGATAAAATTGAGGTCCGTAAATAAAGCGAGAGTAGAATACAAGAAAAAAAGGCGTAGGCAATCGGCAAAGAGCATATTGCATCTACACACAAGTAATTATTTCCTTAAGTTAAACATTTCAGAAAAGTTCTGATTGGTGTATATGAAATTTGAAAGTGTGTGAGTGGATGTCCAAACTTTATAAGCCGTTCGAAGCAAAAAGTTGAAGAACTGATCAAGGAGAAACTTGGTTGACCGTACATCCGCGTGTAAATCTCTTGTATGCCTGCCTATATTTAATTTTGGTGTTTTATATATAATTACTGTGCTTTTCTTAGTCCTATATGAAAAGGATGGTCCAAAGATTCAATAGTTATTTAACTCCCCGGTATTCGACCTCGTTGATAACCTGTAAATTACTGCATCGGATGTAATATATATTTCAGCGGATGAATAACTCGTCCTGTGACTGGCCGATAATCTTAATAGCGAGCAGTTTGTTGACTGACTTTTGACATAGGTACTTTATAAATAGCTATGCTTTATAATAGCACTTATGTTTGTTACTCATATCCATGATTATGTTTTATATACAAAGGTCGAGGAAATACGATGACTTGAAGTTCAATTATATCCATCGCTGGTAATATTAAAATTAATATTACAATAATTCATTTGGCAAGATAAAATATTATATTACATTATATTATATTTTGTTCACCTGGAAACTTCGAAATATAACTTTCAGATACTAAACTATTTTCGTGATAACGATACGTAGGCGAATGAAGTAAATTTTTATGTGTTTGAAGATATCATCGTAAAAAACGTTTTACACGTTTGCAACTATATAATGTATATTTCTTTCATCCGAAGTTCAAAAGATAAAAAATATTGTGATAAAACTAAACAATGTAAAATATTCATGATTCAAACTATTTCTGTAATTTTAGGCCGAAACTTTAGCGCGTGTCTAAACAGTACTGCCGACAATTTTGTATATATATCAGACCGGAAATCTTGTATTTTTGGGTAGGTATAATTTCACTTGGTAAGGTACAACCAAAATATCAAATTTAAGTCATTTCATATCCATGGTTATGATTATGGCGAAGAAATAATGATAAACTCATTTTCATTAACGATTATAGTTTGGGTGTACTCACCATACCTATTTTATACAACTACGTGAGTTGGTTCGAGATTCATCAAGCCCCACCAATTAAGTCGTCTAATGTAAAACCAGGTTTCCTAGTTAAACTTTCCTATTTCTAACACGCTACTTTAGGGCTACCGTCAAAGAGTTTTAGTAGTGTGTTACATATTCCGTGTAGTTTCATGAAAAATTTATTAAAATTGAACATTCACGTTGTCATGCATAGAACGCGGTTAGTATTGGGAGAACGTCCCAGCAGACAACTTTCTTGGGTTAATTCCATATAGTTTATTAGCATAATGTGTCACTACAATTATATGTAGGTATAAAGTTAATAACCCTTCAAGTACGTATGTCTTATGATTTCACGATCAGCATCACATCAATTTTGACTAAATGATGTATAACGATGATGTCAACTGTACCTGCGACTTTTAATTTATATCATATGTGATGTTTATAAATCCACCATTAGAGTTATTTCTATGAAAGTTACTAGCCTTTGCTTGAGCGATACAAACAAGAGCTGTATTAAGGAGGTGAATATGCTATCGTGGATATGTAGTGGCAGCAGGCGGAAAGACCACGTTAGGAACTTCGGCGTATATATTCGTGAAATAATGTATAACCACATGAAAGTCTTCTACGCCATATCCCTCGCACATTTTATGGAAACAAGCTAGTAAATTGAGGAACAAATTGAATCGCCTTACCGCCTTCGCTAGGTACCGGCAGAAGAAGACGTAGACCGAATATATGCTGACTTGACGTACTGAGGTATTATTTATAAGCGGCGCAGCACTTACCACCAAATGCACTGAATGTTTGAATTTAGAACAATGATGTTCTTTTTCGTTTGTTTTTATCAGTAAGTATGTTTTTCCTTCCATTAAAATCGTCATTATATACGCAAGTGGAGTTTTTTGTAATTGAAATAATTACATTCCACAACAAATTTATATTTAAAGAAGTGTTTACCAGTATGCGTGCTACAGCGCTAGAGTTGGAGAACAAAAAATAGGAACGCGGTCTCCAGTCTTCGAATCCCACGTTTCGATTGAAACATTAAGATAATGTTGATGAAGTTGTAATATTATGTATTTAGTTCTATTTGATACGCTCGGGCTGCATCTTGGATAATGTTAAAGACTACGGCCAAATGAGTCTAATTTATAGCGTTAAAATTACGCGGTTAACTAATAGCGGCATTAATGTATATTGTTACGGGTTGCACAGGACTTGAATTAAAATGCCGTTGGAATTACTATACAATTGATTAGAACTATACAAACACATATAACACAGGTACAAATATAACTGGACACAACCAGTACAAACGTAATACACGATTCAATAACACGCGCAAAGTCCGTCACTATATAACTTATCGAATGTACATACGTCCTGTCTCGCTTGTGGCCATCACTAGACTGCCTTATCACGCAGTTGGGGCATTGTTTTATACTGCACCAATACAACACAATACTCTACCGCATAGCAATTATTTCCAAGAATCACACCTGGCTAATGACTATCATAAACATTACAATACACAAAGGCATGTTTTTATAATTACAAAATTTAAACACAAAGTAAACAAAAGAAGTCCAAATACGGGAAGGTAATAAACTGCAGACATGAATTGGCCTTTGTCGGTCGTAACAATATACATACATTATCTGTCAATTTATAAGGTCATTCACAATTGATAACGCTATTGCATCTCACATTACGCATTAAACTAATCGCTACAGAAGCGTGAAAAAGTCATTAACTATAACATTATCCCAGATGGAGCAGTAGCATAATTTAATGGCAATGAAAGCAATAACTACAAAAAAAATAATAATAAACGTTGGTTTAAATTGTAGTGACATGAAATTTATTGCGCAATTTTGGGAAATTATAAATGATACAACGAGAATGTGAGTGGTATCTAAATTTGATTACTAGATGCTTGAACTCAGAGACGCGGACAGAAAGCAAATCACAGTTGTATATATTTAACTTTTTTTAGTATCCAAAGTTATGCTGGCAAATAAATTTTATTACTCGCGATTGTTCTATCAATTCTAGACGTGCTTTGTAAGAATGATCTGGAATCAAGCCAATTCGACATAAGTAAATTCAGGAATTTTACTATTAAAATTACAAAATAATTTGCATTCGAATTTTTGTAACATTTTAATGGGTTTTTAACTTATACAATATGATAATAAAATTTTGTGATAAGCCTTTGTAGGGGGGTTGATTAATTTTAAAACCACATTGTTTTAGACATGTTTAGGAAACATTAGGAATTAGAGACAAATAAATTTCATGGGGTAGAAAATTATGTTTATATAATTTTCGACTGTGATACTTGAATATTCTTCTCATATATTCTTATGCTATTTTAATCTTATACAATATTTTAATATTGTTATTTATTTTTCATTTCACAGAATGTCTTGTCGTTATAATAAGAAAATTAAATATATAATTATGTCTAAAAATACACTTAATTATAAATGATTTCTTACATCTAAATATACATAAATTAAGTATAAATTTATTAAGATAACTAATTAATGCTTATTAATTGTATTGCAGTTTTCCGTTAATCAAAGTTAATCAAAAGTAATGAGTAGAGTACTGAGCCTAAGACATCGAAGTAAATTGGTAAAGTTCCAAGAAGGCTGGCCATGTTACCTGTAGGAATCAACGCTTATGATAACAAAATCTATTAATTACTTTTTTCTCCCCAATTTACATTACCTACGAAGATTATATAAACCATTTACTCAACAAAGAGGTGTTTACTTAATTCAACTTCTATGTCCAAGTTATTTTTTAGTATATTTTTTAAATAAATTGAACACGTTTTGGTCTAACATCTTGATAATTCAATTTGGACTGTGCTGCTAAGTTGTGTGCTGTTTGGGCGACTGTGACGTGATCTACTCCTCATCCTTTAGATGGATGATAATTGAATACCAAATAGAGTCAATCTGATGAAGGCCGACCGGTATTATTTGGGTTCCATGATATTTTTTCAAAATTGCAAGCCACGAGAGTTTGGATTCTGTGAACATTGTTCGTTGCTTCCAAAAATTCTCTGATTTTGATAACTCGTACTCAATTAAACTTATTTGTATAGGTATTAATCTAGATTTTTAATTTTATTTTTGCATAATGTCTTTTTTCTATTTTAAATATAGTTTTACATGGTTTGTGTATCTCCTCTGTTTTTTTCGTTATTCATAACTACTCAATCTTGAGAAAAAATCTTTTAGCAAAGTCGAAGGATCAACTGGAGACTGCGTCTTGGTAACTTTAGTGTCGGACGCTCTTTGCCCAGTGGAACCGATATTCTGTGTAAGGTTGGCGATAGGGGTTGGAACAGACTTATCTAGACCTACGTCTAACAAAGGGCTGCTAT
The DNA here is from genome assembly GCA_012273795.1 of Dendrolimus punctatus. NCBI lineage: Eukaryota > Metazoa > Arthropoda > Insecta > Lepidoptera > Lasiocampidae > Dendrolimus > Dendrolimus punctatus. The sequence goes on from CM022528.1 coordinate 15,395,973, forward strand.
TGGCTGACATCAATAAAACAAAAGTCTGTGTATTGAGATTAACAACCTCATTTGTTGTTTAATGCAACAAGTCACATTGAAATAACCTAGGTGTAAGTAATCACCATTCCTTTACAATATAGCCAATACATTTTCTTAAATCTTGTCTGCACTTTTGTCTAATAAAATGACTGGTCATTATTTTTTAATTACTTACAATACAAATAATAGAGCCATTGTATACAAAAAAGCGTGCTTCGAATATAAAGGTTATATCTATATGTTATAGTCAAATCTCGAAGCTCTGGCACTCCTAGGTTTGACTAGTCAAACCTCAGGTCTGACATAAAGTCTTAATCAAAGTCCAAATAAATGACGTTTTCTGCCTTTGACTTACACATTTTTGTCAACTTAGAAGAGACTAATTTATAGAGTCGTTAAACATGTATATAACAAGTGCAATACGAATCGACGTTTGACCAAGTCTACCTTAGTCCCTAAGCAAAGACCGAAACAGATAATTCTACCTTCGACGTTTGACTAAAATGTTAGGTGCATCTAGGTTTCATTAAAAATACTCTAGTCAAAGGTCAAATTTGGAATTTATTTCGGGTTTTCTCGAAAGGCCTCGGCGAAACCTAGGATAAACCAGTTATTCCGGGAAGAAACTGCATATAGCCTTTGACTATAACATATACACTAAAAACAGATTTCTTGGTATATATTGTGTGTAAATCAGTTCAGCAGTTTATGAGTAAACAATCGAAGTTACATTCTATGGATTTTTTCAATAATTGATAACTCTTTATTTATACCAAAGCAGCGGTATGTCATGGGATGGAAGGTTGGGTTCCGCGCAAATTCTAAAAACTCAAATATACTTAACCACATAATAGTTCCTCAAAATTAGCTACAGTAAGCTGCGCAATACCCGATTATGTCTGGAAAATGGACGATTACAGCCATTTCATAAAGTATGACGCAGACTGTATAACAAGTCTGTTGATTATTTTACTTGATAAAGCTTCTAAAACATCTATAATAAGGCCCTTATGATTTTTGACCTGACTACTACATGGTAGAACTTTTTAGTTAGTTTAATAGCCGGTTTCTAGTCCTACCGACCGTTCATTTGCCTTCTGGTCGGTTACAATTTAACATATAATTTCCATAGTTATAAATTCTAGCAATGACAGGGCAAGTGAATGGCTAGTAAGATTTAGGAACCGGCTATACAGACTGTTGATTCCACACGTAGATGGCTCAGTACTATTAAAGAGAATTACTGATGTTTAACTCTCCCATACATCTCCTGTAATTCATAGACAGGATTATACGAGATTAAATTAATCTGTGGAAAATAGAATATTTTATTAAATAATCAACCTTTTCCTTGGTTTGCTGTTTGACATTCCTTAATAGAAATTGTTCCTTACAAGCTACCCTGTGATTTGGTGATTTGAATAATAATACAGGTTGTTAATTATTTCAAAATTAGCCGATTTCATTTCTGACAAGGGTAATTTCTTCATGTGTATTATTAATTTATTGTGTGCAATAAAGAATATTCTATTCTATTCTATGTCATTAGTTTCCGTCAAAATAGGCCACGAGACCCATTTGAGTGTTTGTCGATATTTAACATATATTAGGATTGGGTCCTGAAGGCCCACTTGAAAAATTTACCATATACGTGTTATGTAACAAGGTAACGTATATAGATGGTACTTTAGTGGAATGTCTTCTTTTCATAAATTTGAAATTATTTAAATAAGTAGATATTTGTATCTATTTTTAAGACAAGAGTGCAATAGGAAAGATTGTACCGTGATGTATGAATTAATCATATATTTGAAAGTAGGTACTTTATTTATTCGTGATTAGAAATCTATTGTTTTCCATCAGACTTATATCGTCTACCAGTACAACTAATAACAGCTTCAGTAAAAATATTTTCCCAGAGTTGGATTCTAACGAATGAAGTGGCAGCTAGGTATAAGGTATAAACGAAAGATTACCCGTCTCTACAGTGATAAATCAAGTGATCAATTTACATGAGTACGTTAATCGTCACATCAGGCATGCACGTCGCGATATCAAGTATCAATCACAGTTGAGTGATGCTTTACGCATTTTTATTGAGACGTACAACATAATAACGTCTATTTTATTAATCAATAAATTATGGAGATTTATAAGGAAGCCTCGGTAATGTACAGTCTGTTAAAAACTCCAATCATTAAATAACTAACAGATAATTCTATCAATACTGGTGATGGGTATTCTGCCTAATTATTTGCATTTGCGTTATAATAATCGATCGACATGTTCGTTTTAAATATTTTTATAGTTCGCTAAGGAACATAATAAAGTCCGTCTTATGCATTTTCATCAAGCTAGTCTGATCAATTACATATTAATTTATAATAAAACACAATAAAATATGCTCAGCAACTTATATTCAAATTAAAAATCTTAACCAATTATATTTTATATCTTAGGATCAAACTAATTGTATAAAATTGTCATAGAAAACGTAAAGACAATCCTAACAGCAATTATGTATACAAGTTCCAATAAATTATGTAGAAATCGTCCTAGCCGTAGTAACTAGTACAAGCTATCTGTGTAGGTATAAGGAAATTACAAATAGTCATTGCATTAACATTGTTCGATAATAAATAAATACACTATCTCGTATAAATTGCACATCTTAAGCGAAACGACTAGTTCATTATGTATTATTTAGTACTATTAATATATCATTATTGATATATACTACTCTAATTTAAATCATATTAATGGTTGAATTGTACATTTTTAGAATTTCTTAAATATTTATATATATTATTTATTTATATATATATATATCGAAATTAAATTAAATATCGAACCCGTTTTCTCCAACACCACTAAATCATTACAGATGAAATTTCGTATTTGGTATTTTATATACCGCTGCAATATGGTTCAGTGAATTTACAAAAAAATAGAGGTGGTCGTTACATGTGTTAATTAATGATATTTTTCAATACACGCTCTAGGCTTCTGTTAATGTTTAACAATCATATCAATTTTTTTATGTTTTTAGGAGTAAGATTTTGAGGTCGCAAAAAGGAAGGGTAGGTAGGACCCCTCATCCTATAATTTTGTCTGTGAGGTGGAAAAATTACACAATCTCTAGAAAACGGTGTTTAAAAAATACTTTCAACGAAAATTGTTCTGCGGCCAAATGATAAAAATACTACTAAGACAAACACTTGCCAGTACACGGCCTTTGTCTACAATTTATTATAAAATTTGCCATGATTATATAATTATAATGTCCGAATGTCTAACTTTTATATATTTCAACCTTTGATAATACTAGAAAAAACTAATAACTAAATAATACTGCGTAAAAAATCTTACAGAACTAATAAATGCATTACACACATCCCGTGTCGGACAATTATCTACATCTAAGGAGGGGCATTAAAAACAAGTTTCGGCAAGAGTACATTCTATGCTATCATTACATCTAAGAATTATACTGAGCCTATAATTACATTCGGTATTCAGTATCTGATGATTTCTTTTGGTGTATTTCTACGTAGTCTTCGACTTCCCAGTTGTCTTCGGGCTCGTCAGGTATGCTGGGTGGAAGAGCTGATCTCATGAGTGGTACACCATTGTCGTCTACAGAGAGGTAAGCGCGAATCGCAGCAGCAGCTACCTCATCATCAGGTGTAGATAGTGCTCTAGCGTTAAAAGCACCTCCTATGTCCTCACTCGGTAACTCCCAAATGTGCCATTGTGCGTTCATCTTGAAGTTCTGTGCAAAACAAAATAATAAAATAATGTTAATACTCATAAAGAGAAGGTGTATTGATCGTAACTGCTCTTCAAAATACCAGAACAATAAGTGGTTTTAAAATTTGAATGCTTCGCTGTAGTCGAAAATAGTTTATTACCAAAAGCCAGTCGACCATTGACGTGTTCACAATCAAATTTTTCATAATAAAGCTCAGTAATTGTAAAGCAGGAGTAACATATGGCCGTGATAATATTTACTGTGCCACGAGGATCGGTTGCTAGAGTTCAATTAATTAATTCGATAAAAGAATCAACCCAATTATCTAATTGGTAGGCGCAACAACAGACCGCATAAACATTTAAGTGTCTAAAAATGAGCCGTAAGACCGCTATACGATGTCCATTTTCCTAATAAATAGACTGCTGAAAGAAATCGACCAAGTGCGTGTGTATACACGTACAGTAAGGGTTTTACGGAGGTGTCCAATGTTCACTGGATTTCTAAGCAAAAAACCCTATACCCCTAAAATAAGATAACTAATCGACCTTAAAGCCTTGCCAAGATTAAGGCAACAACGGACGACGGAAATTGACGGAAAGACGAATTTATATGATTTTCGTTCTTGTTATTTGGCAACAGAACCTTAAAACCTACAAGAAAAACATATTTGTTTATTTAATTAAAACAACAAATCCTGTTAACACTTTTTTGTATTATATAAACAAAGTGATTCTAGAAGTCAAGTAATATACAATAGTGTTACATGCCGACAAAGTGAATGCATAATTGGTTTATTACCTTTTCCGCATTAGGACTTATTTTGTTTACTTTGTGTTTAAAATTTGTTAGTTAAGAATTGCACATCCTATTGTTATTGTACTCGTTTATGGCCACAGGTGTGCAGAATACGTTTTTTGGAAATTTTAGTCCACGCGGTCGATTGTTGTATCGTATAGTTTAGTATAAAACAATGCCCAAACGGAGGAGTGAGACAGTTAAGCGAGGATTACTATGCGAGCAAGAAGTGTAAATTCGATAAGCTATATAAAATATAGTGACGCACTTTGCGCGTGTTATTGAATAGTGCAGTTTGTACTGGTTGTGTCCAGTTATATTTGCACCTGTGTTATACGTGTTTGTGTATTGTTTGATCTAATAAATTCTATAGTCATTCCAACGGCATTTTAATTCGAGTCCCGCACTCGTAACAATATGTAGTCTGTCTTAAAATGAGCCTACACTGTGAAGGTATTTATGTTAATAGCTTAACACGTTATTATAATGATCCCTTTCATTAATCCGTTTGTTCTTGATTCACATTGATAAACATATTTTTTATAACTTTTCCATGTTGTTGACTTGAATGGCCCATTATGAAGTCCGTAGTAGGTATAGTATTTAAATTATGGCTAATATAAAACACAGCATTTTAGAAACATTACGAAACACATGAATCACGAACTATTTACTTTACGTAGATTCCTATAATTATATCAAATTTTTCTTCTTCATCTTCAAGAAAGCGAGTCAGGTGTTTATAATGGAATTCAATTCAAATCTTAAATATAACATTAAAGTTTGTAAGAAAATCTAGTATTAATATTATTCTGCTTCGTAAATATTAGCTCTATATATAAATGTTTGGCCAGTCAGTTCTGTCAAGTCTCCGGATAGTGATAACAACATAAAGTATAAAATAAACAAAGTTCTTTACGTTTTCGTAATTTTTCAAAACTGGTCCATTCTTAATTGTGAAATACGAATAGGTAATGGTATAAATTCATTTAAAGACAAATAACGAAACACATTAGTACAATCAAATAACACAGTACGTATATACATACATAGGTACTATGTATTCGATTGTAGTATTTTGTTTAAGTTTGTAAGATAATTATGTTTCTGACTTATGTGTTTGTAAGTCAAAAACATAATTTTGTAAGACGTGGTTCTATTATTATACACAATTATTATTAAGCATTAACAGTAAAATGGTTTGTTCGATCGATATCCTAAAATTGCAGTTTCGCTGATCTTCCTTCTATTAACAAATCAAAGTTACAATGCAAAATGACTAAGGCCGGTGTGCACCGACTTTTATCCGATGGTTAAAATAAAATAATTGCCAAAAATGTATGGAATAACAGTGATTATTTTTGGTTAACCGTCGGTTAAATTTCGGTGCACACCAGCCTAAGGCTGGTGTACATAGACGCTTAAGCGACGAATTTTTAGCGATTATTTTTTAAACATCGGTTAAATTCACATCAGCTTTAAAATACAATGTAGTTGCTTACACTATTTATAGTAAATAGTAATTTAATTTAATTTTTCAGTCAATTATCTAAGCTAATATTTTATCGATTCCATTAATCGGTTCTAAGCTCCGTATGGGTTAATACATACATTGTAGAATCAGATATAGTGAAATAGTAAAATAGCAAATATTTTGTTATAATTTAATTTTCTAATGAACACCTTTTACATTACTTTAAGTAGTTGTATACGAATGAGGTTGTATTTCCAACAAGGCCTGCCGCCAAGGTTTTTGTAGTAAGTATACTCGGCTGAGCACAACAGAGATACTAAGCTATCATCACCCCCATCTAAGCGAGTTCCAGACTCCCCACCGTGGTCCCTGAATGTGGGCAATCGTAACGTAAGTGTAAAAAAAACCGACTTCAAAAACTAAAAACTAAAATGTATAAAATAACTTATTTCTAAAGCTATTATTATTAATATATATATTATCTAAAACATCTTGAAGTCGGTGCTTAGTAATTTTCAAAATATAGTAATTTTTATGTTTTACTTCAAGATGTTTTAGATAATATATATATTAATAATAATAGCTTTAGAAATAAGTTATTTTATAGATTTTAGTTTTTTAGTTTTTGAAGTCAGTTTTTTTAAACGAAGTTTTTATTTTTTATTTGTTACTTTTTAGTGTCTAGCTATGTATGGGTGGACCTACGAATGGTGCCGCGCTTCTTAAAAAATATAGGTCCCAAGAACCGGGAACAAAAAAATGTTCGTAAAATGAAAACTGCTGGGCCAAACTATGTCAAATTTTTAGGGGACCATATGGCAGCTATTCCGCGTCGAACAAAAAGAACCACGTAAATCGGATCATAAATCACGGAGTAATCGGCGAACATACATAAAAAAAGGAACAACAAAAAAAAGATCCTGACGAATTGAGAAACTCCACCTTTTTTCGAAGTCGGTTAAAATTAGATAGATTTTACGTAAATAATATATATAAAGAATTTAAAAAATAACACCAGGTAAAGAGGTAAGTTTTCCTTATGAACCGCCTTTACCGAGAAACATTGATCTTTGTCCTTGCACTTTCATTGCCTCGTAAAGATTAATGTCATACCCAAAATGGGTAGGTAGAATAAGTAACAGATGTGACTAAAACTACTTTTGGAGATAGCAAGGTTCCGTCAAAACTATTGCACTGAAGCAATGGCGACTGGTCAATGCACCCGCGAGGAGAGCATTTTTCGACCGCATGATAATGGTGGAGGAAAACATCCTATTGAAACTTGTACATCTAGAAAACCATAATGTAGACCGGCAAATTAGTCCAAGTCAAGCGTGAGGGAATCATTCATTGCCTTAAAATGTGAGGCTCAAGTCCTGAAATTATGACCTTTAGGGACTGATATCATAACGCTGGGTGTCCACTATGTTCGTAGAAACTCGTGCGGTCCGCGCTCATCGTTCCAATAATCCAATAGGAAGCAGTTTTTGTGCGAAAACAAAGAGGAGCTCAGTCTGATCGTGCGTGTTTGTTGTGGAGATGCGCATACTGTATCATTCAAATCAGATTCAGATGCTCAGAGCACAGTTGGTGCGCGAACATAGTAGATACCCATCTTTAGAGTTTCTAAAAGAAAACATTGCTCACACATACTTTTAATACAAACAGCTATGATTCGTCCACAACTTCGTCCACGTTGGACGCAATAAGTTAATTATTTCGTGTCCTAATCCTTATATCTTAAAACCACTCTCAGGAAAAATCCCGAGAGATTCCAGGGATATAAAGTATCACAGATTTTATGACAGAGAATTTGCTATTGATCATCAAAAATATTACAACGGCATCCGAATAATTTCAACCGATCCACTTTAAACCGCTCCCAAGTAAATTTCCGCGGGATTTCAGAGTTAAAATTACTGCGGATTTTAAATGTGACAATTTGCTAAGGATTACCGAAAAACAGCAACGAAATCGGCCCAGTAGTTTTGACAGCGGCAAAAGAGTACACTTAACAAATTTTAATATTAAAGATATCAACTCTAAGGCATGTAAGATATACCTTTTATGCCCTAATGCTTCATTTGAGATAATGCTATATTTATTGTCCCTTTCACGCCGATGTAGCGATGGGTTTAATGCGTTATCTGTGATGCGATATAGATCTCACAGAGTTGACAGAGTGTCTAGTAGAGACACTTCGTTCCTTAACGGAGTTATTTTTAACGCTATAAACAAAACGCTTTTTGCCACGGTCAATAACTATAACATTATCTCAAATGGAGTCTAAGCATAAAAGTTTATACAGTAAAGTATAATATATCTTTATAACATCTAAATAAAGTAAGTAAGTAGCTTTTGTGTAAAAAGTAGATGAACTTTGTTGGGTATATTCTTGAATCTAAAAATCTATCTAGTAATAAAACTTGCTGGCAAGCATACTACGTAGTATTTCTTTAGTGTTCATTTTACGGATACAGTTGATACGCACTTGAATTAAGTGAAGTATGACTTAAAACAGTTCTTTATTTAATCTACGACTTAGGAAAATTGTTTTCAAAGACGTGACTGCATGCGTAGTCATATGTGATAAGTCTACTAAGATAATGTTTATTAATCACATTGGTTTGGGCAAACATTTGAGATGGGGCACGTCACCTGGTCATATAAAATAATTTATCACGGTCTAATTTAAACGTCTAGATAAATTATGACAAATTAGCGAACAATTTATGGTAAATTAGCAGCTAAACAATGTGACGGACAAACAATGTAACAAGCAGCTCAAACAACGTGGTCGTAGCGTGATAACAAAAAATGTCTAGTATACCAAGGGATTGTAGAATGTCGAAAGGAATATAGTACCTAACTATTAATTACCTAACTATATTAATACACATATGCATACTCACAGATGTGTTTGTGTATATTTAAAAGGGTTTAAGGAAAATAAACTAATAATACATATCACAGCGTAGCTATTGAGGGGGGCTGTCGGAAGCGCACCTGCACGAAACACCGCAACCTCAGAGATATGTTGCTGTTCTTTATAAAATAACGACATTATTCATATTGAGTTCTAACTAAATACGAATGAGACCGTAAGTCGTGAGGGGCGCAAACTTCAAGTCATGCCTGGGCGTTCATCATCATAACTGCAGCAATGACGATGAAACACAGTTCAAAATCACAACACTATCAATACAAGTTACAAAGACAAAATAACAGCAAACGGTAACATTGACGAGTAAAACCGGAAATGCTAACTACAGCTCATCTATTAACTACATGTGTATTATTTGATATTTGTGAAGGTATTCATTAGGCAGACGGCAGACGTAAAGCACGTGACATCGCTCGACCGCGGCAACAAATAAATAATGGGTTTAGACTTCTATTCGCGGTTATCTGTTTACAATGAAAACAATGCAACAATAGTAATCTGATTTTAAAACGTCTCGTGAACTCGTTTAAAGATAACGACGTCAACGAAAGGTCATGATAATATTTACAATCAAGGAAAACTCACTGCCTATGGCATTAATAAATTAAATACCCACTATTTGACTTTTAAAATATTTTTAACCTTATACCCTTTTGTTGCGTTTTATATTACACTAGCTGTCCCGGCAGACGTCGTCCTGCCCGGAAAAGATTAAATAGATCTGTCGACAGCAGCGCCACTTACCGCATCCAATTGTGAACTAACTCAGAAACCTCTGGCAACGACAACTTTGCTAAAGATCATACCATGATCAAATGTATAGTTTACGATTCTATAACGGACATACAGACAAACATTCATTTTTATATATAAGAGAAGAAGAAAGAAGATTTGTCAGCGACTGGATTGTTCGCCATGGCGCTGAAATACAAACAACTGAGACGTTGCACCTATACTTACATAAATCGCTTCTTTGCTTCAATAACGTGACATATCCCAATACTTACTTATTTCACTCACCTTTTCTTTCTAAATATATATATATATTGCTAAATTTATCATATATCACAACTTTCTCATATATTTCAAAAAGCTTAGTAAATTGACACTAAATTTAATTGTAAATAATAATAGTAAAAATGTATAATATGTTTGAGTAAAATCTTTTTTTGAAACTTTAAAAGTGGCGTAATGTAAAATTGGGTTTTTCAAGATACCACGTTATTGAAGCAAAGAAGCGAAATGAGTTTATTATTAAGGCTTTCTATCCATGAACGAGTAATGTCATGACTCGTTTAACGAGTCCGTCAGCAAACTTCGAGGCTAGTAACAAGTTCACAATGTCTCCAGCATGTAAACGCCCAGATGTAACCATAACTAGTTCCCATTATCTGGTCTGTTAGTTTGATAATTTAACACTGACACTTATTAATAGAGTTGCAATAAGTTTGAATCTGTGTTTGTTCCATCTAAACGGCGTTTTGAAGTGATCCAATTTTTATGAAACCTGGCAGACGGGTACTTTGGAGACGAACTAAGAATTATCCTTCTTGAAGATTACTTTCGGATTATAGAAGAAAACTAGTTTTCAAATATTAGCAAGCTAACAGACAGTCTACATGATGGGAAGTGGTTAGTGTCGACTATGGAAAGTTGGTCTCGAAAAAGTTTTTAAACGCCTTTTTTATAGAACCAAGCCTTAGTGGAAAAGGAAAAGTCATAATTTTGAACTCTAATTTATTAACTCACCTCTGGTAAACAGTGATGCTGCAAACAGTAATAATTTTGCGTGCCGTCGTTGTGGCACCACGTGCCGTCTGGAAAATAGGGGTCTAATCCTGCGTCATTTAATTCGACCCTTGGAGCGAAAAAGCCACCCCCGGATGCACGACGGCAGAAAATTGCACAACCCATCCACATACGGGCTGTAAATAAAGTAATAGAATTAGCACAATAATAAACAAAACCAACAAAAATCATTGATCTGTGACGAAACCGCTGGTGGAAAATAGCCCTAGTTTATTTATAGAGCAAGTATTCACACAGGATACATTGCATTAAACTTTTATCTAGGCTCAATTGCCCGCGGAAAATTTACTTCATTTTATCTCGGAAACTATCCTATTTTTCGGGGTGAAACTATCCTATGTCCATTCTTGGTATTGAGACCACATATACATGTATGCTAAAAAAATGTTATTATATCCTAAAATAAAATGTGCAAAGTGCTTTTGCATACCATATTATTAACATATAGAATATCACATTAGTTATAAAATATATAAATATTCTCTGATAAATAAATTTAAAAAAAACTTCACTAAAACTAGTCTAGCAGTTTTTACCTGGAAGCGTGACAGACAGATAGACAGAGTTACTATATTATAGTCTAGTTTAGTAATTCCTCAAGTTTCATTAGGCTATATCACAGTCTTAGATGTCCTAGATGTGTTCTACGAAAAATTGGGCAGCTTATTCATCATGAGCTACAGTACGTTTGAAGGCTTCTTTAAGAACCATAAAGACGTCTTCAAACTTACTCTAACTCAATATGTATAAGACCGTAAGTGTTTACAGTGTAGATACAATATTTTCAAACTACAGTACAAAATTAAGTTTTCAAATCAAAAATTAAATATTTATTATTTAAAGATACATTCACTAAAATTGATTAAAAATTATTAGATATTGTTTGTAAAATTTTACAAATGTTACCATTTATCTTCTGAGAAATGTTTATTTAAGATTTTTAGATTCTGCAATAAAAATATATGACTTACTAGGATCATGAGGGGCTTGTAGTCCACCTCCCCGTGGGTCTAGTGTGTTTAGTTTTGCGGCATATTCGGAACATTTCCGAGAAGCCAAATCGGATGCACCTACTCTGCTTTTCTTGCCACAGACCTGTAGAATAAGTCCAAAATATGTTCAAGTAATCACATCATCTTGAGAACTACAGAATCGATTTCGACGCCTTTTTGTTGATCAACAGTTAATTCTTAACTTAATTGCGTAATTTTTTATCCTGGGAATCTCGCGTGAATTTTTCTGGGAATGATTTAAAGTGGTCAAATTAAAAAAAGTATTGCCGTGTTTTCTTTACTGATAGATAACAAAATTTATGTAATACAATTTCAGATTTTTTACCTCGACATTCCCATGGGATTAGCCCGGGAGCGGTTTGTAGTTATTTTAGTAATTAGAAATTATCTTATTTTGACACAGTTTTCACTGAAACGATAGCTTACATTTTTCAAATGCTGCGGTATTTTGTGTCCCGGGAATCCTGCGGGAATTTCATGTCAAGCGTGGACGAAGTCGCGGGCATATAATATTATAACATTTTAAGAATGCCGTGATTATACATTGAAGCTATTACAAAAGCAACTGGAAAAGATTATATATACGATGGAGAACACGATGCAGATTTTGTTTAGATTTCTTGTCTATTTGTTCGGGATTCACGTAAATAATACTGCGCCGATTTTGGCTGATCGATAGCAAATTTTTAGATTTATTTTTTATCCCGAGAATCCTGCAGGACAAAATCCATTGGCCTAAAAATACCCTTTGATTTTAAATACTGGCAAAATAACTATAATCCACGTTACCAGTCAAACGTGGACGACGGCGCGGGCCAATCTTATTTATTAAATAAAATAATCTAAATTCATTAAACTGTCAGTAAATAATATTCAACTATATAATTATTAAAAGGAAAAGGGCTTATTAAGTTAATACACAGGTCCAGTAGACTAAACGTTCAAGGGAATTTCTTACAACACAGATTTCAATGATAACGGAAGGAAAACTAAAAAATAATAACAAGAAAATAGGTATTTATTATAATTAGTGATCCATATTTTATAATAGTGGAAGTTACCGTATTTCAAGCCGAATTTAAATAATTTGAACGATAATATAATTACTACCGAAATTAGCCCCATTAGAAGTATCTTCATACTTAAAAACGAATTCGGACGAATTAGTCGCTTCATTGAAAAAACATAGCTTTCAAATTAGACCTATATATTAAATAGTATTTTATTTTTCTTATTTATCAAACTTTAAATTCGATTATAATTATTGAAAAATACATAGACATTATAAAAGTCCTTAAAAATAGACTTTAATTATAATCAGGATTGCTTTATACTGTTACATGCCGACAAAGTGAATGCACGCCTGGTTTATTACCTTTCCCGCATTTGGACTTATTGTTTACATTGTGTTTAAAATTTCAATTAGACAATAGACTATTGTTATTGTACTCGTTTATGGCCGCAGGTCTGCAATTATGTTTTCTTGGAAAAATCCAGTCACGCGGTCGAGTGTTGTACTGTATAGTTAGTATAAAACAATGCCGGAATGGAGTGGTAAAGCAGGCAAGCGACGATTACGATACAAGCAAGACGCGTACACTGATAAGCTATATAGTGACGGACTTTGCGCGTGTTATTGAATCGTACAGTATGTACTGGTTGTGGCCAGTTATATTTGTACCTGTGTATCATCATCATATCAGCCCATAAATGCCCACTGCTGGGCTCGGGCTTCCCATTATAGGGGGTACGGATGGTATACCCACCACGCTTGTCCAAGGCGGCTTGGCAGGTTTGACATATCGGTAATCTCGATGTGCAGGTTGCATCACGATGTTTTCCTTCACCGTTGCTAGCACGTGGTAATTGTAACAATATGCACATTAGACCAGAAATCTGACTGCCCTTTGAATTAGGGGCGCGTGCGCTAACCTTCACGCTACCACGACTAACTTGCATATTATGGTTCTAATAAATTCGATAGTAATTCCAACGGCATTTGAATTCGAGTCCCGCACTCGTAACAGTACCTTAGTGTCATCACAGAGCACGACGTCATAGGCGGCGCCTTGGCAGCCGCCGGGCGCCTGGCAGCTGCGCCGGCGCTCGCGGAACCGCGGCTGCGCAGCGAGCAGCCCGAGCTGCACGAGCCCACGCTCCACGGGGACCAGGCTGCAGCCCCGGGGGCCTCGGGGGGCACGGGCCGGGAGCCCCACCTCCCGAAGACACGCACTTCCCACCTTGACACCACTGACATACCAACATTCCTTAATAACACAGCTGTGCAATTTCAATCATTTTTATACAGTGTTGTACTGTACTTATTATATTTTGAAATGGCATCGTTAAATTTAGCATTCATATGTTTTTGGTTTGGCAGTAGTCAGTTATAGACTTTTAGATAAGGTCTGAAATAAAAAAATACTTATATTGGGGTTGTCTGGAAGAGATCCCTTTGTAGGTAACTATAATAGAATTATTTTTTCCGTGCAGTTTGGGTCATAAATCATAGCTCGGCCTCAGCCCGGTTAAGGCGGTGAGCATGTTGCGCGGGCGCAACGCCATTATCGATAAAAACTCATTCTTATCAAAGAAATATTATCATTCTTATAAAACTCATTATTATCTTTTTTGCTGTTAATTTTAAACTTAGATATAAGTATTTATATTTATTTTTAATGTAACTTGTTACATTTTAAACTTTTGTACTTATAGTTTTAATACATAGATACCTAATTAATAATTTATTTTAAATCATTATCATTCTTATTTTAATAAATACGTTGTTTGATCTATTTTTTCTTTCGTTTTTATCACTAACCCACAAAATGATAAAACTAAATACACTATCGATAACGCGAATCGAAAACAATAATGCGCATCACTATGCCCGCCCATAAGGCCCTTGAGTGGAAGAGAGAGCGAAATACTCGTTTCACTGCTCCGATTATTTTATGACCCAAACTACACGGACAAAATAATTCTACTGTAGTTATAATTTTAGTCTTTAAGTTCATGTTTGTATTGGTGTACAATAAAGTGTTATCTATCTTATTGAAAAAGAACAAATGGGGACAGGAATATCGGTTATTGTTAATTTTAAATACATTTTAGTGTGTATAATAAATACCAAATCTTTTCCGCAGAGTGTGCCCGGGAGCGCAGGCCCCGCGTAGTAGAAGCCGGCGCGGTGCGGAGAGCGGCACACCAGCTGCGAGCATAACTCTGCTGCCGGTTCGCTTGGTGAAGCAGCGGCATCTACGTCGCGCAGTAATATCTGCGGACCGCAGACAAACAGAAATTCTCTCTCTAGAACTAATCTAGAACGTTTCTCTTGAGCACTGTGGGGATTTGAATGATCTCCCAGGCTTTCCCATAGCGCTACAATATGGGGTTTTAAAAAGGGTGTCATAAAATTTCTTCGAGGCCAGCAGCGTGTTAGTGACACCTCTGGTATTGCAAATGTTCATAGGCAGTCGGTAACCGCTTTCCATCAGGGCCGTCTGACTGTCTGCTGTACTCCAGCAATAAAAAAATGTACATGCTCAAAAACCGAATTTGGGACAAACACTATTGACGCACTTGGTTTACTAATCTATATATTTCTTTTTTCTTAGGAACCCTAAGTTATTATTACTTTATCTAAGTCTGAAATGAAATTACCTGGTATGTGGCAAGCGCCCGTTGATGCCATAAAACGAAACGATATACACAGAACAGGTAAATTACTTTCAAGGACAATTTAGTAATCATTCGTCATGTAGAATGAAAGGTTATAATACACTTGTTCTATTAAATTGTCATTTGCACAATATTATGTGTTAATTTAAATTTAGTACAAAAATGATCTTTATTTAAGAGATATTTTGCATTTAAATAATGAATGATGACTGTACGACTAGGTGAAAACTTACCTCGCACTGTTTCTTTGCATTCCAAATAGTGCCAGGCGCTCCGCCGAAGCGTTCGTGCCGCAGCTCATTGGGCGCGTCGAGATCGTCGCCACCGTCCAACAAACAAGTAGCCCATCTATGATTTAAAACGATCACACACGTTCATCTCTGGAAAACTTCGCAAACCAGTATTTTTCGTAACTGTTAAGTAATGTTTATAATTTGTGAGATGAAAGCCGCACACGCACCAAGCTGTGAAACTCACTAATCTTCCTTGGATAAGCGTCGAAAGTTATTTTTTCCTTTCTCTAAAAAGCGACCTATATATCGAGGGCTTTATAACAAATGGGCGTACAGACAAAAGTGCAGTTTTACACAAGGTACAAAATTGTGCATAAAACAAAACTAGTTGATTGTATAAGGCTGAAATTTGGAATATCTTCTTTTAGGTACACTTACATACTGGTAAGACTTTCTAAATTGTAAAATGCATAGTTTATAATAAACAAAAAAAATGCATTTTTGCTTATACGCCTATATTTTATGAAGCCCTCGATATTATAAATCGATATGATTACAATATGACAAGTGAATTAATATTGCGCCTGAATTTGTGTTTTTATGAATTCCCATAATAATCATGCCTCAATTATTCTTAAAAGAAACAACAAGCAAAAGCAAGCATTTAAAACATTGGCTGCAAATTTGCCAATTATCCACAGGTAACTAACAAACATTACCGTGTAAGCTTTACAGATTCGTCATATAAGTTTGCTTTGCAAGTTGTATGTAATAGTAGATATTAAGCTTTATTCTAGAAAATACTTACTGTAATTCGGAAACTACTTTTGCACTACAACTGGACCAAGAAGCCTCTCCATTGGTCCCCCTCGAAGGAGACATTATGTATCCGTCGCGTGCGCATGTATTTCCAGAGCCGTCATGGTGCATTCCTAAGCTACAATTATTAACATAATAAAATTTATATAAAAATAATATTAAGAGACTGGAGTAGCGAGTCACCTCTGTCTATTTTTCCATGTTCCCCAAACATTGCGATGGGCAGACGCTATAGTCCCCATATTCCCAGATTCCTAGTGCCACTAGAAGTTCACCCCAATAGCCCGGTACTTTTTTTCTCATTTCCCACAATAGTCCTACACTGGCCGAGGCTTGTCCTTGGGTGCATTATTATATGGTGTAGACAGGGATAATCGCCGGTCAGTGTTACGCCACATTTACATTAAATTTGTCAAGGGGCCGCTATGTGTTGGCCTTCCCATGGCCCCACGCAAGCCTACAAAAGTCCGGGCCATTTTATGGCCCGTGGATTTGAAAGACATTTTAAGAGAAATTCTTAAACTTTTCTGCTTCTCCTGATCTCAGTTTTATGCATATAAATACAGTGTCATGTTTCTAGTCAATACTAAAATTCATATAGATTTGCCATAAAGCCAGCAAAACCCTTTTGCTGGCTTTGCATTTTGTAAGTACCGTTATCTTCCTGAAAAACACAAAATTAGTATACTATAGAATTCTATACCGTTATTAACAAGAGATCATTGAATAAGCCCGCATTTACCCAGAGTACTTCGGAGTTCATACTCATTATGCTTATATACATAATTATCAACTAGTAACAATAATTATTGTGAGTAAACTATTGCCATATAACAGAGTGTGTTAATTTTAAAATATTGCTATATCCTATGTTTTAATTTCCTCATAAAGCTATCAGCTATCATCAGTTCTCAGAAATATTTAAGATATTGATAGAAAAAGGGAAATCCATTCTAACATTAGATGTTTAGTTACAAAAACGTCTGAGTCGAATATACCACGTAGCAAGACATTAAAGCCTTTTTTCTCTTGCCTTTTGATATACGGTAAACTATACCAGGATCTGTTGCCTATATCTACCTATACTAGTTAGACTGGCAGAAATGACAGCAAGCCAAAATTCCACCAAGGTTTGTCATGCTGTGAATTTATTCATAATATTAAGACATCTTAATATTTTTGATATTTTTTTTAATAATATTATTTTCAATTAACTTACATATATACAAAAAATAACCCAATACAATAAAACGAAACTTATTTATATTGTATACTACCCACAGTCCCTCAAGACTATAAGTAGAATACTGAGCCTAAATCACCGTTTTCTATGGGTAAAGTGCCCAGAAGGCTGGCTACGATTCCTCGCTGGATCGTCATACTAATCCGGCGCCCGAGGTAGGCACCAGCCTTCTGATCACCGAAGAGTCAATGAGTCGTTGTGATAATTTTAGTAGTGGCTCATTGTCTCAGGACACCCCAGTCCAAGCGTTTCAACAGCAAACGGCACAAACATATAACTCTCACTTAGGGCCCTTGAGAGATTCAGCTGTTTCCGCCGCCGAACCGGCTGATCTAGGCGTTTTAGTAAATGGGATGCTGCCAACGTGTCACGCAGGTCGTATCCCAGACCAAAAGCTTGCCACGCTTCCAGGTAATTAGAGTCATAAATAATAACAGCCCTAAACGTCACATTTGCTGGGCTTGGGCCTCTCATTATTATAGGGAGAACGGACAATATACCCGCCACTCTTGTCCAAGTCGGCTTGGCTTGACACATTTGTTATCTCGATGTGCAGATTGCATCACGATGTTTTACTTCATCGTTAGCACGTGGAAGACGTAACAATATGTACATGCCGTCAGAAAAAAAGTAGTGCTAATTTCTGGCTAGCTAAGCTACAACGGGTTTTATCTTTTATTTGTACAATCATGTTGTTATTATTATTTTATAGCTACAAAAAAAATTGTTTTAAACAAATCAAGAGAGCACTTATCATTGAGGGA
Organism: Dendrolimus punctatus; assembly: GCA_012273795.1. Lineage (NCBI taxonomy): Eukaryota > Metazoa > Arthropoda > Insecta > Lepidoptera > Lasiocampidae > Dendrolimus > Dendrolimus punctatus. The sequence continues at coordinate 15,414,523 of CM022528.1, forward strand.
AAGCTAACAATGGTACAGTTTACCTTAACAAAACCCAGCTAAACTTTCAATTATTAAAAAAAATATTTTTAGATAATTTCTTCCATGGTCATCATATTTAAAAAGCAAAGTCAGACAAATAATTTTTTAAATATTCAAATTCATTTTTTTACAATTTTTTTAAAATATTTAAATGATGTAAGATTGATTTAAATGTAAAGAAATATTTGTAGGGCCCTCTGGAAATGTAGGGTCTTATATTTTCAGTTACATTTTTCATCGATGACTAGATAGAAGCTACGCTAAAAGATTATTGTTATAAAGGATAAAGAAGTCTGTGATTAATTATTAGGGAACCGACTTGTGTCCGATCTCGTGGGCAAGTATGTAGACGGAGGTGAACCCGGCGGAAGGGTAAGGTCTGCCGAGCAGGTCCGAGACGCCGAACTCTGCCACCACGCAAGAGTGCGCTGGCAGGCACACGCCGCCCACTGGCGCCAGGCCCATGGTCACCCCGTTACGTTGCCCGCTGTCCATGGAGTAGAAATCCAAACTGAAATTAGATTAATTTGCCGTTTCAAAGTCAAATTCAACTTTTTGATTTATTTTCGTGGAAGGGCTATGTTGGAATCTTGACAACTCTTAGGGGCGGCTCAATTGATGTGATACCACGCTCTCACAGAATATCGGCGTGAAACGGTTAGCCTTGAGTTAATTTAATGTTTCGTGCGATGAGTGAGAGTTATGATAGTCTACTTCCTCCCCGTCCCTAGTCTCTATCCCATTCCTCCTGATCGCTCTACCTCATCCGCCAATTTCTCCTAGAGACCGGCAACGTGTTGCTGACCTCATCGTCGGTATAAAGACGTCTATAGGCGATGGTATACACTTTCTATGAGCTAGGCCCTCTGCCCGTTTGCCAGCTTCGCAATAATAAAAAGAAACGGACATAAAGGATAGTAAAAGCATTTAGTAGCACTATGGAAGAAGAATACTACTTTTCCATGGTAGTACATGTTCTTCCTTTTGACTTTTTACTTTTACATTAAGTGACTAAAATGATTACATCAATTACGTATCGATTTAAGATCTTAGTGTAAAAATTGGTGCTGTATTTTATTGTAACTTTGATGTCTAATTACATATCATTAAAACTCGTTTAAGTATGTTTTTTAAATTGGTCATAGAAAGTGATTTTAAGAATTAGATCGAGGTCGCCGACGCCAAATGGTCTTATTAATTAACGGTGAATGTCACTGTTTTAATTTATGAAATACACCAGATATGTCCACGATTTCGTCCACGCTTGACTTGAAATTCCCGCGGGATTTTCAGGATAAAAAGTAGTGCAAATTTTAAATCTAAAAATTAGCTGTCGAACACCAATCCGCGTCGAAATCGGCCCCGTAGTTTTTACGTGAATCCCAAACAAACAAGAAATTTAAAAAAAAAACGTGTTCTCATCTTTATATACTTATTTTTTTTAAATCATCATCAATATAGAGACACATATTTATAATTTTGTAATATTCTAGATAGATTCATAGTACCACCTGCCATACAACAGATCTTTTAATAACTTGAAATATATAATTTTACGGTAAAATACATTTCATTTTATATTTATTCATTGCAATCTTTAGAACAGTTGCATCTACAATTATGACTAACTAGCTAAACTTTAACATATTTCGCCGTGACTCAGTAAATTTTTTTCACGTCATTTTATTTAAATCTTACACAACGATTAGATTCTCCTGTTTTCGTAGAAATTACGGAATAAGAGGCATATAAAACACTCTTCATTGCGATACAGTGTTATACGACGTTCACGTCAATCCATCGACTATTTATGATTTTTGTGGGCACAAAAACACGGACCTTGAATTTCCATAAACGTGAAGAGTTTATATTTGCAATAATCTTATCATGACATTTTGTTAAGATTATATTGCCTATTCTATCTCTAAATTCTCGTTGGGGTAGAAGCGTCCACTTCAGCCCTCGACCTCCTTTTTGTATTTTTTACACACTTTTATTTCTAGTGTCTAGCAAATGACTCGAAGAGCCAAAGATGATAGATAAAAAATTATAAAACATACCCAGATAATAGCAATGCCATATCCCAGTGTTGGGGTCATCGTCATCTTCCACGTTAAGAGAACGCTGGTAAGTACAGAACGAGTCGAGAAGACGGCCGCGTTCAGCGTGGGTGGTCAACGCTGATGGCTGCGCCGGAGAAACGTCAAACGGACTAAGGACAGCTGGACATGAGTGCCCACGACGGATGCTGATACAACGCTTGAACCTGTAACAGAATAGAGTTTATAAAAATGTAATCCTATACGAAAGTATTCATTGCAAAATCCAGTAGTAACACGTTACGCAGCGTTGTATACAGATTACAAAATAGACTTCATTATCGATCTATAACATTAAAAAAAAATATAATTGAAACCCATAAAAGTCGTGGCAACTGAAAAAGTTATTTCACTAATGTTGTTAAGATTTTCTACATAAGTACCAAGCTTTTGCAAAACGTAATCAATAACCTTGAACTATTGTTAATTTTAATCAAAAATAAAATCCTACAGCAAGACACTTTTCAAGTTTTCGCCAAAATTTCGAGAATATGTAAAAATTCATTAAAATTCAAAATCACGTATTGGCGCAACAAATCAGCAATGCCATACAGCGTAGCAATACAGCCAGCCTTCTGGTCACGATTCCCTTTGGCAGCGATTTGTTACACATTTATATTAATTTATTTAAGTAATTATAGTAATTTAAGTTTATTTTTAATATTTGTGTTTTTAAAGTCATTTTAGTACAAAACTATGTCAGTTTAACAGTTTAAAATTGTTTCTTAATAAAACAAGAATAGAACAAATGTTATTAATTTAACGAAAATAGACTGTCTTATGTTCTCTAATACCGACTTCTTTCATATATTATAGCCTTGTATGTACAGAACACAAAGTTTATTGCTTATTAACGTATTTCTATGGTATAATATTAATAATAAGCCTTAAGAACAGACGAGCGTGCATGACAATAACTATGAATGTCAAAGAAGCAAGTGAGGTGTGTAAGAATAAGCCTAAAATGGCGCTCTGTTGTTCGTGCCTACCCCGCAAGGGACCTGGCTTGAAGTTATGTATGTATGTATAATATTAATTTATTAATTTATAATTATTTATTATCTATTGAGATATATGCCAAATACTACTTTAATACAATAACAAATGGAAATGATTATTGAAATTCAAAAGTTTTATTAGAAAAACGTACCACTGAAGAACATTATTTAATGTCACATACGAGTTAAAATTTCATTCTACTTCATATTATATGTAGGTACAACACTTCGTGAAGCGGCAAGAAACTCCCCAGCAATATGCCTTGCTACACAAAATAAATCTTCATATTAATGTATCTCAGGCCCTTTTTTAATGAATACTGAAGTATGTTGTAGAATTATTTTCGAAGAAATAATAGAATTGTAGTAAACAGTGCATACTCAATAAGTCAGAGACATACCAGGAGAAGAGAAAAATGAATATTCAATACTTACACCGTTAATATAAGCAAGTAGCATATCCCTTAAATCAGCTTCGTTATAATTTAGAAAGGGGTAGAAGATTTTATAAGCAGCTTCATCCAAGAACAATGCTAGTTCTATAGTGTAGCTGACGGGTCCAGTTTTTTGGGGTAGTTTAGATCTCGGTTGCCTTCTGATTAGCGGTCGGAGGGGACGCGCGTCATCGCCCGGCGGCGAAGGGGGTGGCGCTCGTCTTATCACATGAGCTGTACGCCCATTGACGTTCTCTGCTCGCCCGACACCAGTCGGCAGTGGACGGACTTCGTACGTCGAGTTCTCCACGACTATTAGGCCATGCTGAAAGCATTAAAGGAATCAAGTATAAACATTGAACAGGTGTGCATTACTTTATGTAATGAAGAGTTTTCTTACTGAAAACGTACACTGTTTTCGTTGCTTGACTATGGATAGAAGAAAATACTATTATACTGCGATAAAAGAAGTATTTAATTGAAAGCACTCCACATATCAAAAACTATTAAAATGGTCTTTTTCAAAACCAATTTCATTGAATTTATTTGTAGAATACCTACAAGATAAGCTTTAACACAAATTTTCACCCTACATTTTATTCAACTACTTATGTATTAGCATTTATCTAAGTAGCACAATCTATGTCCTACACAGATTACACGGTGTAAAAATATCCTAACATAATAATACACTTCATGAAAAAAATACATAATAATATATGTAAATTTTCTTGAATAATGGTTGTGTTATGGTTAATATTGAACAGAGTAAGGCCGAACCCATATACCCAAAGTAGAGTACGCAGGGGAAAGTAGGTACGTCAAATAATAATAAGTGTGTTTACTTACTCTTTGTTTAAAATATTTTAGTATTGTCATGAAAGAAGAATACTATTTTTCATGGTATAACTTTCAACTATTTCTCTCTGCCGATCCTGGTGGCAGGACGTTTCCTGTCTGTTCTTTGTTTCCTCTTTTATTTATATATACATGTACTCCCTATCTTTTCAGGATAGCTTTCTAATTTCTTAATTTTGATCATGGTCAGTACTCCGCCATCTAGCGAGTTAGTTTGATAGTCTTCTTTCGTCTATCCTCACTACTTGTCCGAATCAACTTAACATACACTTATCGGGCGATTCTTTTATGGTTTAAAATTGTAATTTACTTTTCTTTTGGAGTCACATATTACCAAAACATTTACTCATTTTGATGAAAAAATACTTAGGTAACTTTAAGTAATGCCATTTACGAATCTTTGTTATAAATGGGCTTAGTCACAACAAGTGACAACAGGCAATAAAATGAACAATGGATAAAATTACCAATGCGTGATCCTTGCAGGCGGAGAATGCTGCCACGGTGCCGGGTCCTGAATGCAGGAAGTGGCAAGAGGCGTCCACAGCCGAGAGGGGCGCCTCTTGGCCGCGTTCCGACCATACTCGGAATTCCGGAGACAGCAGACGTCGGTTTGGCACCAATTGTAGGTCGAAATTTCTACCAATAACACGTTATTATGTACACGCACTTACAGAAAACAGATATATAAAATTCTTTTGTTCGTGTGAATATCACTGAACTTCTCCTGCTGGACCAATTTTGATGATTTTTTATTTGTGCTCAAGTGGGTGTTTAGACTCACTATTTGACCCGATAAGTGGAGCTATAATTGGGTTCTACATTTTCTTTTTTTAGCAGGGCAACGGCTACTGGGCCCGCTACTAATAGTTATATGATAGTTACTAATATGTATAAAGACAGTTGAAACCAATATTTGGAGAGATTGAACGCAAGTAAACCTTTAGCAAATTGGTGCTAAATGCAAACTTCGCAATTAACACCATCGCAGTGTACGTATTTAACATTAACAAACGCGCAGTCTCGAAGAGGATATTACACTGCCCGTGTTAAGTTAACGATATTGACTGGCAATTGCACCAATTGTTGTGAGAAATATTGTTAAGCTACAAGCAATTACATTGTATATTTATTGTATCACGTGTATTTAATAACATAACATTTATTATGATTTCCCTTTTAACCCTAAATTTACATAGGCGTATATGAGAGAAAATAAACAATGAACCAAAAAACATGTTTGAACTTTTTTATTAGAATTCGAATATCTATATAAAAATTGGCATTGGGAATTTTATAATCTGTAGCATAATTAATTAAACATTGCAAAGGGAGTTTTTGTCGGAAACTAAAAGGAGATGTTGTGCTGTGCAGTTTTATTTTCTAAAATGTGTAAAATTACTCTAAAATGATTGTAGAATATTCATAGTTTTTGAGTAGTAATTATGTGTTTTTGTGAAAATGTGAACTGTATAGTCAAATGTGGCCTTTTGAGTTGTCACAAGAACTCCGTTAAATAGCTTCAGTTGATAACCTACAGTTCAGTTGAGAATTACGTATAGGCTTAAGAGAATGAAGAAACTATATTGTAATCTAAGATCTGGCTTAAAGGCCTAGCTGCCAAGCCATAAACCTAAATAAATAATAATAACATTGCAAAGCAGACGCGAAACTTTAAAAAACAAATTGAGGCTAATATATAAAAAAATATGTTATATAAAATATATTTTGAAAAAATATTATCTCACCGTCCAAAAGCGTCGAAAGTATATGGCAAGGGGATGTCATCGTAAGCTTCGTCAGATGCCGACTGCGCTTCCCGCGGCAACAATGCCGGCAGGTAGACTACTTGGACGTCTCCGGAGGATCCTGAGCCCCGACCCTCTAATCCCGTCCACCAGCCATGCACAGGAAATAGATCCTGTCGCGCATAATTCGGAGCAGATAAAATTATCCATATACTTCCCGGGACATATCTTGAGCAGTAGGCGGAATAGTAAATATTTTTACGCATTGAGCGTAGCTAATGTGATGTTATTTATCAATATATCGAAGCCAGCTCAAGATTCGTGCCGGGAACTATACTAATATCATACATGCAAATGTGAAATTGGTTTGTTACGCCTTGACGCCTTAACTGCTGAAGAAAAGTATGGAGAAAGAAGAGGACAAAGTACCTTACCAAAAGTGATAACTCACGAGAGATACTAAAAGGGCTTTTAGACGATGGCTATACAAATAGTTGAATATAGTTATTAAGTTGTAATTGATTAACTAAATCTAGATTAGCGCGAGTACAGACAAATTAGCTTTGAGACGTTTTTGCGTTTCTAGTAATTTCATTTATATTATTTATGTACTTTCAGCACATAAATAAATAAATTAATAATTTTATATATTTTTATAGCAGGTACTTAATATGAAATTATTTAATTAAGTAATTTAATTTTAAACATAATTTTTAATGTCTAATTTCCAAGAAATTTAATTACAAATTTAGAAGTCCTGTAAATACAGAAAAACTACTACAAACACTAAGTCTCTCTTCAATTCACCTGTATAAACTAGTTATTTATATATTAGTCAGTAATACACTAACTACATATCAGAAGGCGCTATTAGAACGCTATTCAGTATTCTTTTGAAATATATAATGAAATAACTTCTGAGGGACACACTCATTTTTTTTCAGAAACTACTGTCTACATGGATGAATTTTACAGGAAGGTGTAGTCTGTATATGATAAAACTATTTTTTACATAATCCTATAATCGTAATTATTATCTCGGATACCTATGCTGCTATATAATAAATTTGCTGTATCCAAAACAAAAATGTAATATTGTATTCTATTAGATTCTATAGATCGAAAACCAAATTCAAATTCGGCCTTGTAGATTTGACTAAATTAAAAACCAAACACCACAAAGCAGTTTAAAGCATAAAACGACGTGAATATGTGGAAATATTCCCTTTTCAGATATTCACATAGCTTTCTGCTTAAAACTGCTGTGTATATATAGATAACATTAGTATCAATGTGTGTATACTATAAAGGATGTTTGGATAGCGAAGAAATAAGGAGAAAAAAGCGATAATTATAGCAAAGTGGGTCAAGTGGAGGACGAGTGACAAGGAGCGTGACATCTCGTGGGCGCTTTCACACCATTGTTAGAGGCTTGGTGCCGCAGACCGTGGCCACGCCACATTCCCACATTGCTTTTATTAATGACTAACTCTGCCAGTCATATTGGCATCATTTAATAATCATAACGACGTGACACCAATTTATGCTCGTCCTCTTTAATTGCTTGAAATTGTATGTTTACATTAGAATATATAAAACAGTCCAAAACAGGCACAGAATGTTATATTACAAAAATAGAAGACATTCCACACACTTTTACTCGCAAGCTATGTTTCATGGAAACTATTTTATTTAGCGGGACATAAAGTGTATAGTCATTACGTACGTAAATCCTGGATTAAAAATATCTCCGTATGTAGGTATACAGTATATTAAACACGACAAAAGAAGCGGAGCGAAGAAAAATATTGAAGAAGTCTAGAAGTGTAGGTACATATTATGTACCTACATTATTATTTTGTTTAATAATAGTTTGAAACACCTGTACTAACAAAAAAATATTTAGGTGCAAATGTCGCTTACCATAAAATGGCGGTAAAGGCTCGATAATAATATAAGCATATTCATTAGTACGGTGTAAGATATTATATTAAATATATTCTATTTTATATGTCTTGGATATTAAAAATAGTTACTACGAGTAGATCATGGACTGACGTATATTTAAATAGGTATAAAAATTGAATTATGTGTAGACACGAAAATAAACATAATAGAAAATAGACAAATATTATACAAATCAAGTAGAACAAGAGACTACAAACTAGTATGTAGGTAACTACGCCTAAGGCTGACGACGGCTGACCTCCATACATAATGTTCAAAGACGAGGTTAATTCATTGCTGTTTTCATATTTTCAAAAACTACATACAAATGGATGATTGATTATACGACAAATCAGCACTCAGCTAATGTAAATAGTGTGTTTGGTTAGACGAGTGATTGTTTATTCAGATAGAGGCATCGATTATGGTGTGACCGCGTCGTAGTTAACAGATTCAGTCAGTCAGTAGCACTGATAAAGTGAAACCGAAATCAACACCACGTGAGTCACCGTAGGTTCGACATTAGTGAATGTGAGTGAAGTAAAGGGGAAAGTAAAACTATTTGTTTTTCCTTTTGTTCGGCGCGTCACAGAGCGAGTTCCGTTGAACAAATGATTCGCAACCAAAGTAGTACCTTAAAGTGTAATTGCTTTAATTTTCAAACTAAAGTGGAAGTTACGTTGGCATGCGGCTGATGATGAAAGTTACCGGTATTGATCTAAATTACATGGAGGCTGCGAGCACGTCGCGACGTCGCGGCCAGCCCCAGCACCAGCTATGAATCACTCCAAATCGATTGAAAGACTACGTGATGTCAAAGCTTGTGTAACTTACTACGTGATCGAGTGCGGTTTACTATTATATTATGTAATGTAAATGCCAAAATAAAACTTTAAACTGTTAACTATATAATTTTGTGAAAGTTTAAAACCAGTAATTTAGTTGAAATATGTGGTTCTGTAGCTGTACTACAACAATCATGCACGTGCTCTTATTATGACATAAGTGGCCTGAATCGGGTAGATACGTAGCCTACATCGTCGTCAGTCAATCTGCTTCTAAGAAAAACAGCTTTATTCTACCACAATCATAATAAAAGCGTAACTGAAAAAATTACATTAAGCAGTCTTATCGCTATTAGCGATTTCCTCAAAGAAAATCAAATTCACAAGAATACATTGTTTTTCCTTAGAAGATCAATTTCGTACATTACAAACAGTATTTTTGCAATGAATTGCACTATTGAATGCTGTTTAAATGTCTTCGACAACTAAAGCCACATCTACAGTTACATATTACAGTAGAAACTTTTTATATGAATCATGGACACACATAAATTACTTGATTAAAATTTTATCCAAAAAAATTATCTTGTGAGAAAAATAAGTAGGTATGTATGTGAAAATATTACGAAATTATTTTAGAAATAAGGTGTTTACAAATTACTTCTGCTATAATTTGAAGTTTTAAAAATATTACGTACAGGTAAATTTAGCTTCGAACCGTTTTTGCGTTTATAGTAGTGTACTGTCAGCATATAAATAAATAAACTAATTCTTTTATATACTTTTATAGGCAGGTACTTAAACTAATAATATTAAACGATATTAAAATAATAAATAAAAATAATAAATTAATATTAAACATAATTTTAAACGCTTTTCAAGGAAATTTAAATTTTATGTTTAGAAGTCCTGAAAATATACAAATACTACAAACGCAAAAACGTCTCGAAGCTAATTTACCTGTACTAAATGTACTTATCTAACTTGTATTAAAATATGGTTCACATTCATATTCAAACCATAAATTGATTGCATTCTGCAAAACATTCTATTATACACTTGTTTGTCAAAAGATTGCATTAACTGCGCACACTTATTATTATTTTATATTTGTGCTATGCAGAAAATTGTGTTGTAAACAATCAAAATCTGTTAACTTAAACGAATTCAGCTATATGTTTATGTACTAATTCAAATATGTAATAGTGTTATATTTCTTAAAAATCTTTTTCGGTATATATCATTTCAAACTAGGCCCTTCAAACTTACGTGATGTTAACAGTATGTATAATTATTTTTATAGAAAGTTAGAAAAAGTATTCTTCTTCCATGGTATTATTATGATTATCATGAAATCATGACGTTAAATTTCGATCAACTACTTCGCAGCCCGGAGTCCGTTCTCCCACTCTTTGTAGGACATCCTCCAGTTGCTTAACAGACCTCTGCTAGTATGTATAGATACTTCCCAACAATCGCTAATATTGCTAAAGTACTCCTTTAAATTATGTAATCTAATTTTTTATAAGCGATTTCTTTAAACTCTTTATGCTATTAGAATTGAATTGAAAAAATTGTAGTACAATAAAATATATTCTATTCTCGATAATCCTGTAACGGTAACTATTGAAAGTATAAGTATTTAAATAGAAAAAAATATATTGCTTTAAGGAGTTACGAAGGTCGGTTATGTATATCTATTTTAAAAAGTTATTGTCAAATATATAACTTTAGTTAACATTCATATTCATGTGAATATGTTAATGGGAAAATAAATGAAATTGTTTAACGAATTTGCAAGGTACGAAAGCTTAGGCGGCGCCCGCCCTCGCATCAAGGCAGTAGCTGTACTCACGGGGAATCGCGCAGGCGCACCGGCTCGTAGCACGAAAAGCAACGCTACAACTATAACACCCGCTGTCAGCGCCATGGCCGTATCACATCGCACTCGGCCAAAGGCTGAATTGCTGTTTCACAATCGCGGCACTGCTTATAAACACCGATTCGGAAGTGGCATGCAGGTGATTTGAATATCGGAGCCCGAGTGATGCACCGTGACAGCCGATCGACCACTGTTGCGCACGTTTAGAACGCGTCGTACACTTATGAGGCGCCAGCTACCGAATAAGCAATCCGAGCCCCCGGAATAAAATGTACACCTTTCGCACCTCCGAGAGAAAGTTGGAGGAAAGTGCAGATTTTGACTGTCAAGACACCGCCTACACGCGTCCCCGGAGGAGCCTTGTCGCAAGTCATCCATCATTCGACCTACGGACAATCGACGGCCGCCTGCCGCCACCGTCGCTAATCAAAACAAATAAACACAATGCATGTATTCACTGATGATCGCGGTCAGCCGCTCGTAGTTTATATGTGTACATACATAGGAACACAAATAAGCTCACATATCACAACTACCTAATTTTTTATCTTTTTCTTTAGACTCTTATAACAGCCACGAAATCATTAACATTCCATCCATCCATTCTTCTACGAACATTATATTACCAGAAGAGTACATCAATTTATAACTTCCTAAAACAACTATAATTACAACAAGCATTAAATAGGTTAAACTTATTTCTTTGTTAGCATACTGTATACGATTTACAATACCAAATCGCCTTCTAAGCTGTTTAAGGTAGGAATGAAATATCTTTTGTGAGTCATGACAATGTGTGGTAACTATATTGTGTAGTAATTAAATTCACGTGCATTTAACACAAGTGTTAAAATATAGTTTCAGATACATTAAATAGAGAACATTGTCACGGCAATTTTAACTCAGTTGGTAGGACTGTTAAAGGCTCGTTTATTGATCTAGTATGTATATTGTGCCTAAAATTCTTTCGCTATCCAATCTAAATTCAAATTATTTCCACGACTACACTACTAAAAGCAATTATAACTAATCAGCTCCCCCAATGGAACCTACTAGTGATTATACAAAATAAAATTATTTTACATTCATTCGTATAAATAAAGAATTTAAATTGTTCTTTATAAATTAAAGTAGATTCCTAAAAACTAGACGCAGTATAGGTTGAACAATGGACGCTCATATCCAGTAAAGTCGTTAGGGCAGAGCGTGGTCAGGCGACCGCCCAAGGGCTCCAAATATAGGGGGTGCCTGAAGCGACGACATGGGCGCCCCTCTATATATTTGAATTACAAATTACAACAAGAATCCAGCTGGAAGAGCTTCAGCTGGCTGCTGCTTGGTTCTTGGAAAATGGAGAATCAAGAAGGTTGTAGAGGTAGAGAGACCTAGAAGACATATTGAGGATATTCTCATTAATAGACAAGAATAATGAGTACATTGTAAACACTTTTTAGATATTTTATCCACCTGTCCCTTTACCTAAGCGATTTGCATATCAATTTCACTGATACGAGAAAGACTTACAGCCCGCATTACGTTTATCAAAGAAGGGTGAATTATGATATGAATAAATAATGACAATAAATTCTGTTACAACGACAAGGTTAGATTTGAAACATACGTAGGTAAATAACACACGATTATTATCAAATGTTGATATTAGACGGATCAACCAAAGTTGAAAAAACATAACAGTATTCAATGACATTGAATGATTCAAGTTTATGTTTATAATGCTGATATTGGACGGATAGATCAAATTTAATTACTTTGGTTGAAAGGTACAAAACTAAAAGGACAAGAGGATAACCAATGATATCACCAAGTTTATTTATATAAATTGAAAAACAGACGTTAGTTGTACAACGAGTGAATAACAAACTCACGATTTTCACAAGATTTGAATAACGGTCCTGTGTGAAAACGACTCCAAATCCCTAAATTCATTCTTGGCGCTACAGAACCCTTCACTGTGAGCCACACGCACTTTGCCAATTTTATTTTATCTTTGTTTTGTTTATGAATCATCGTGTGGGAGAACTGATTTTTGATCATTGATCTAAATGTATTTCTTAGAAGATAAAAGGTAAAGAAGCTTACATATTTTATAACCTACTTTATACCCATTATTTGTAATGAAATCGCGTTTGTCATTCCGTGACTCATTCAAAAATATGTTTCTACATGTACCAAATAAAACAAAAGGACCTTTTTCCGTTATGTTTTACTTGAAAATGTCAATAAAATACTTGTTTAACCCTTAGCGATGCGCGTCACAGTTACCTTTTCCTAAAGGTTTTAAAAGCACATGTATGTTTGGTACTATAGTAGAATTATTTTCTCCGTGCAGTTTGGGTCATAAATAATCGGAGCGGTGAAGCGAGTATTTCGCTCTCTCTTCAACTCAGGGGCCTTATGGGCAGGCATAGTGATACGCATTACTATTGTCGATAAGCGTTATTGATAGTGTATTTAGTTTTGTCATTTTGTGGGTTATTGATATAATTGAAAGAAAAAATATATATAAAACAACGTATTCATTAAAATAAGAATAATAATATAAAATAAATTATTAATTATGTGTCTATGTATTAAAAAAAGTTTAGAATGTAACAATTTATATTAAAAATAAATATAAATACTTATATCCAAGTTTAAAATTAACAGCAAAAAAGATAATAATGATTTTTATAAGAATGATAATCTCTCTTTGATAAGAATGAGTTTTTATTGATAACGACGTTGCGCCCGCGCAACATGCTCACCGCTCTAGCCGGGCTGAGGCCGATTTTGATTTATGACCCAAACTGCACGAAGAAAATAATTCTACTATAGATAGAAGCTGGAAGAGACACGAGTTAGTGTTTGTACAGAGAAGGTGAAGAGATTAATTTTTACAATGAATCTATTGACACAGTCAGTTATATACGGAGAATTCTATATTCAATAGAAACTAGCCTGTAGCATATTAAAAATTTCAAACATCATTCGATACCATCGATCTTCACATCGTAGGTACCTAATACCCAGGCTCAGATCGCACACACCCTTTTTAAATTTGCAGCGATTTAAAGGCTTTCTTAAAACATCTGCTGGATTATCTTCCGTGCATATATAATCCAGACGTTCAACGTTTCTAGCTATACAGTCACGGACATAATGTGCCCTAATGACTATTTTTAGTACGCCTATACGCTAGAAGGTTATATGCTAGCTTGATAGCATTGGTTATCAACATATATACAAATAGACAGTTCATCACCTCCTACAAACTATTTTGCTGCCGCAAGTGTCCAGCCTCTTAGTTGCCTCTGACAACGCGACATACTCGTCTTCAATCGCCACTAGTGCAACACAAGTTTGTTTCCGGCGGTCCCAACTGATCAGACAACTTCCGCATCTAAAAAGAAATCCAGATTATGATTTTCAGTCTTTTATATTGTTACGAGTTAGCGGGACTCGAATTAAAATGCCGTTAAAATTATTATAGAGTTTATTAGAACTATACAAACACGTATAACACAGATAAAAATATACCCGAACACAACAAATCCAAACGTAATGCAGAAGATCCTTATTCAATATAAAATGCGCCAAGTCCGTCACATGTCCCTGAATGTACACACGTCACGCCCGTATCGTAGTTGTAGCTCAACTGACTCCCCTCTTAATCAGGCCGTAATTTTATACTCCACGATTTTGACGAGATAGTGATAACAGAATGGAGTCCATGTTCATTTAATTTAAAAGGCATCAAAAAGAAACGTCGATATTTCCCAAGACCTGACTAAAGTCCTCATTAACGTCATGCAATAATTATACTTTAAAAAAAACATTCATGAGTTTCATAATTAGGTAAGTGGGGAGATGCTTAATATTTTTTGTCTATTCAATATTTTTAACCCACCATTGTGTAGCCGCATATAAAATAGATCGTTCTGAAATTTTATATCCCTTTAGACCACATTTAAACGCAATAGTTGAGAGAAAACTGTGATATACAATACCAGTCGGCCAAGAGTATTACATAATGGTTTCGTTCTTGAAAAATGGCTGCGGTACTATAAAATTTCTATAATATTTGCGTAACAGAAGTTGCGGAAAACTAAGTAAGTTAAATGCTCCTCTAATATTAGTAATCTTGTGTCGATATTCAATCTGAGTGTGAAAACAATCCCAAAATGTTGATTTAGTTATGCCGTCTATTAGAGGGCGCGGTGATTTCCACGCGCGGTCACATCTCTCGTAGGGCGAGTTACAAACCGCAATACGATGAATTTGGGAAAAATGACGCCGGGGTCTGTGCTCCTCGCTGACAGTGTACACAGCCCCGAGGTCCCCACCTACCAGGGCACGTTGAATGAGATCTTCCGCTTTTCCAGCAGCCCTAACAAAAGGCGAAGGAAGGAATACCGAGTTTTAGTAGGTCTCCTCGACTAAGCAACATAGTGAATCCCACAGGCTCCCGCCGCGTGTCCCCTAGGCGGTTAGATTTCGATCAGATATTTTCACCTCGCTAAAAATAACCTTATTAGTGTTATGAGCTACAAGACTCGAATTAAAATGCCGTTGGAATTACTATACAATTTGTTAGAACTATAAAAACACGTATAACATAGGTAAAAATATAACTAGACACTACCAGTACCAACTGCACGATTGAATAACACGAGCAAAGTCTGTCACTATATTGCTCATCGAATGTACGTCTTGTTCGTATCGTAATCCTCACTGCCTTACCCCTCTGTTCGGCTATTGTTTTATACTAACTATACAATACAACACTCGACCGCGTGGACTGGATTATTTCCAAGAAAACCTAATCTGCAGACGTACGGCCATAAACGAGTACAACAACAATTGTCCAATTTCAAATTTTAAAGTCAATGTAAACAAAAGAACTCCAAATGCGGGAAAGGTACTGCGCTTTATGACAGGCAGGTGTGCATTCACCTCACCATGTCGGCATGTAACATTAGCATTGATAGATACCACATTAGTTGATACTTGTGCGTAGTTTATATAAAATTTTAAGAAAAAAATACTCATCATTTTTCCCTAACGCGCCTAAAGAAGTATAACTTCAAAAATCAACAGATATCAAGCTGCCGCACTCCCAGCTGGAGATGATCCAGTAACTCTCAATAGCGAAGACATGTCTCTCTCTTTAACTTTCCTCTCACCTCTTCAATCATTTGAAGCCGGTGTGTTTTTTCTTCCATACTCCTTTAACCTTTTTTTTTTTTTTTTTACATGGGAAATGCGTTAACGCACCGTCAGCCGCGCGGGGATCATGCGCGCCGGTGTGGGGCTCCCCGACGCCGGTTCAATACGACCGGCTGCCGGTATACCCACTAAAACCCCATGGGAGCCTTCTTTCCGCCTAGCGCCGGGTCACGGTATGTGCGCGAGCTTAACCCGCGACCCGCGGCGGCTTGCCGCCTCATAACCAGAGGCGGCTTCTCCTGTGTTCGGCCGGGGAGATGGTGGTCCCGGCCTGAGGGACGCGCGGCTACCTCTCGCGCCCTCTCGCGGCATTAGTGCGGCGGAGGTCTATGTTGATCCCCAGACCTCGACGCCCGCTGCCGCCGGAGGGGAGGCTGCAAGGATTATTCCTGCGCCATCACCCCCCTCTCCTTCCTCCTCCCCCGCCACCTCGCGCACACAGCAGCGTCAGCGGCGGCGGGGAGGGCCTTCGCGATGGGGGGGGAGGGGGAGGCTGCGAAGGATTTCTCCTGCGCCATCACCCCTCCCTCTCCTTTCTCCCCTCCGCCGCCTCGCGCTCTCAGCAGCGTCAGCGGCGGAGGGGGGGGCTTCGCGGTGGGGGGAGGGGGAGGCTGCGAAGGATTGCTCCTGCGCCAACACCCCCCCCCCCGCCTCGCGCAATCGGCAGCGTCAGCGGCGGGGGGGGCCTCGCGATAGGAGGGAGGGGGAGGCTGCGAAGGATTTCTCCTGCGCCATCACCCCTCCCTCTCCTTTCTCCCCCTCCGCCGCCTCGCGCACTCAGCAGCATCAGCGGCGGGGGGGGCTTCGCGATGGGGGAGGGGGAGGCTGCGAAGGATTGCTCCTGCGCCAACACCCCTCCCCCCTCTCCTTCCTCCCCTTTTCCCGTCGCCTCGCGCACACAGCAGCGTTGGCAGACGGGGTCGGGGAGGGTAGGTCGCCGGTCAGGAGGGCGGTGGTGGGGTGGAAATCACCACCGCCGTCCTTGACAGCCAGCGGAGAACACCTCGACGCTGGCCGTCGCATCGGAAAGGAGGGCGTTTGGGGAGATTGGTAAGGAAGGCAGCATTGGATTTGGAGGCGGAGAGGTGGAACACACTGTCACGGAGTGAGGGGGAATGTGACAGTGGCCGCTCGGGCCCGGGGACGCATCCCTTGTACCGCTACCTGGTCGGAGAAGAGACCAGGGCGGCACCCCCTTGGGGATACTCCTTTAACCTGGCGTAATAATATGCAGGTCCTGTTACAGGAAAATTCATCAAATGATCCTTTGCAATCTTTCTTTTTTGCCCTACAATTATTAGAATACCTATCAATTAATCTTCTAGTTTCAGATTCTTTCTGTCATTTTTCTGTAGATAATTCATGTTTTGAATAAGTTACGAGCATTGCTTAGGTGCAAATTATTTTAAAATACTAAAGTGTTAAATACTCTATCACAAAATTTATTCTTGTAGCAGGTTAGTAGCTCATGCACGCGGACTCGAACTGGCGTTTCAAATTCCGTGGGTTAGAGTCCTGGCCAGGTAGCACGCACCACTTACGCAGTGTTTAGGCCTACCTTGCATTACTAATTACAATTACTACCTGCTTACAGTTAAGGAATACATCGTGATGAAATCTGTAGGAACATAATCAATGTGTGAAACCAGCCAATCCGTCTTGGATAAGCGTAGCGGGTATACTCTCCATTTCCTATTATAAAATAGAGACGCCCGAGTTCCGCTCAGTAGTAAGTCTTTTAGGCTGATATTATTCAAATGTATCTATCTATTCTTAAATTCAAATGGGTATTTATTAATCGCCTTAGCACTCTGCGAAAGAAAATGCTTTACTTATTACCCAACAACAAAGAGGCATATTATAATTACAACATTTTGTTCCGAATTATTTTATGTTTGAAGAAAGTCAACGCTAAGTGTCAGTCAATTAACAGTTGAAGAGCTAGTAAATAGTTATGAATGTGCGAATGCCGGTAGTGAGTTACGAACTTGGAATATTAATGCCTTTGCATTTTGCACACATACAAACACACATGGCCCTTTTATTACAATAATTTGCACAATGGACACACCGGCGACGTCCACTGAGCAAGAAAGTGTTTAATTTTGCAGTCGACTTGTGCGCGATATTGAAGTAGCTAGCCGGGAATACTCGGCGTTGTTTACGCATAAATGTAATGAGTTTCATTATATTGGTACTTATCTAAAAAGATCAATAATACCTTGTGCGTGTGTTTCTTTTGCACTCTCTGCTGCACATGTTCATACGGCGATGATTCACAAGTGAAGAAAAAAAACAAGGGACGCGGCGGAGAACGCGGGTGACGCAGTGTCCGAGTCATTGATCCCTGTACGCTCCCGGACTGACGACGCACGCAATGTCGGAGCGCGCGCAATTACCCGAACCAATTCCGCTACTCGCGATCTCCGTATACATCGCATGCGTCGCTGGTAGTAGCATCCTAGCTAACTTCTCGGTAGTGGCCGCAATACTGAAGTCTACTAGAAACGGTGACTATTTGAATATGTATCTATTTAAAACATGCAGTCTGGTAATTAAAAATAGGCGGGTAAATAATAATAAAAATATGTTGGTTACAGGTTTATTCTGCATAATCCTGCAATTGGCCATAGCGGATATTTTTCTTGGTATTGCAGTAAGTTTAGAATTATGGTCTTCAAACGCGAGGACTTGGTTCTTCGGTGACAGCGGATGTGTGATATATAGAGGTCTTCATGTTTTTGCCACGACTGCGTCCTCTTATTTCGTGGCTACAACAGCGTTGCATACGCTAGCTACAATAAATTTGGAAGAGAAAGCGTTGTTGCGCCGAAGTAAAAGAAGAAATCAAGACGAAGATGAAGAAATTAAATCGTCACGTCACAGTCTAGTCACAAGCAGTGATTCTTCTACTCCACCTCGAACTATGAATGTGGACTACAGACTTACCGAAAGAAGAGTATCCGTTAATCAACCGATAATTTTTGTTTGGATTCTTTCAATGTCACTGAGTATACCGGAGTTTGTGTTAGCCAATGCACTTCACTTGGACCACGGTATCATCTTATGCACTATAGTTGACTCTGGTAAAAGACTTTACATGTATTCGATACTAGCTCTTATTAACTTACTGTTACCAAGTACCATAATGTTAATAGCTGGCTTTTTAGTATTTCGTAAGACAAGATCTAAAAAGATAATATCGCGAAGTGAAAATAGCAACATATTAGGATCGTTGAAGTTATCACTATGGTTAATTATAATTTATATAATATTGTGCGCTCCTCGATCGTTTCTCTCCGCGTACGATATTTATTCGACATCTTTAAAACGAGACGACTTGTCCTTCATTAAAACGGCTCACCAAAATGACTATTTTATCTTAATGAAAGTATGTTTAAGCTCTGCATATTTGGTATCGGTATTACTGCGCCCATTACTTTGTATTTTCTTACTACCACGTGTTCGAAAGATATTTTCCTTTAATGCTGTAAGAGTTGATGAACCGAACGAAGTGTAAAAATATGATTGTGTTATCGTAAAAGTAATATTTATGTCTATATATTTTACCTTATTTTAGTAGCATTAAATATTTTTTTTACTTTTGTGTAATTTTTATTTACGATATTACAAACACCTACATATGTAGTTGTGTTGATTATTTTTTATTATTAAATAAAAATTAATCAACACAACCCAGGATTGTATTAGAGATGGGATGAGAGATGGATTTTTTTCGCAGCTTCATCTTTATCAGTAACTAAAATTGCTTTTGGAAGCTGTGACAGAATCATGAGTTAGAGTAGGTAATCAGTAAGATTCGATAGACCGTACAGATTTTATGGAAAACGACTGCGACGTACAAAGACATATGGACCCATGGACAGACCAAACTAGTCATTTTCAGATTATCTGATATACATATTATCTTAAAATTAGCTGCTAATTCTAGTGAATAAACAACTAAACAGCAACAATATCAGCGGGAAGCGAAGTTGCGTTGCGCGGTACTGGCCTGAAATCACCGCGCGATCCCGCTTGCCTACACACCTTTTTCCGTCTTAAAACCATATAAACGTCATATTCAAACTTAAATTGATTCTTGAGGAATCTTAACATCGACCAATTTGCGTATCAGTTCAATGATAAGTCTAACTCATAGTATAGAACGTCTATTGTTTTTGTTCTTTGGCTACGGGACTCTCACCTACTTCACTAGCCAATTGGGCATTTAGTTTATAATTCCTATCTCATAGGTGTTTTTTTCTTTGAGGCGAAGGAAATTGCTACCGATTTACCCACTACTGGGTTGTTGCTAGGGAACGACACGCGTCGGTCGGGGGAGGTATCACTGCAGCAATAGTATGCTCTTGGCAATGATCCGCCCGCGATCGACGACTTCAGCTAGTGTGGAGACTCAGAGGATGCTGCATGCAGGCAAGCAACCCCAATACCCACTAAAAACCCCTCCTCCCTGTCGACCCGGCGCTTTAGTTTGTGAAGGAAAGGCTGAGACTTAGAACATAGTTACGCCCAGCCGATCCAGCGCAATAAAGTGCCTGGAGTGTGCCCTGGGAGAACACACCCCACTTCGTTACACGGTGGTCGATACCTATCTCATAGGTTACACCAACTACGTCCATGATATAAACAGACACGTTGTTATTTAATTACTGCTTGATGCCCGAATTAAATGCAAACTTCAAAGTTGAATTTACTTGCAGGCTTTTTTTGGTGTACCTACATCTGGAATAATATATTGCTAAATAATTAGCAAGATTATAACTGAGTGGTCCATGTACGTGCCAAAAAAGTCTGTCAATACAGGAAACCTTCGGAGATGCATCTATGAATATGTTTACGTTTTACATAGTTTCAGTAGCAGTAAAGTTTCAGTGGCGTAGCAGTTAAGATTTTTGTATAGTCTTAAGTTGAATGGTAAATTAAGCAATAATTACATACACACCGCGTCTTATTTTGTACTCCATGGTTATAATTGGTGTATACCTACATCGTTTAATCCATTGTCATGTGTCTCGCTATGTGAAAACCAAATATACGTTTTTTCTTTCTTGATAAGTCTGACTAGTTTATACCTACATATTATAAACACCCCCTTTTACAAACCCTTAGACATAGATTAAGCCCAGTCTAGAAAGGAAACTATCTATCTACACTTGCAATTATTGTTTGACTAGTGATAATACATCATAACTATACCATTTTAATTATTCTTTTCTTTGGGTTATAACGTGATTTGTGATGCCGGGCAAGATTCTTGAGCGGTCCCCTTGGTCTGCGCTGCTGTATTGTCTCTTCAGAGTAAAGAGAGACAATACCGCAAAAACATAATATTAACAACTAGGATATGCACGCGACTGCATCCACGCTTGACTTGAAATTCCCGCGACACAAAGTATTGAAGCAATGTGTAAGCTATTGCTTTAGTGAAAACTATGTTGGAATAAGGTAATATTTATGCACCCGTACAATAAACCGGTTCCGGGAAAATTCCTGGGATTAAAAGTATAACAGAAAAATTGCCATCCATTAGTGAAAAAAAAAACATCGAAATTAGATTTTTATTGATCTGGCCATTTTAAAAAATTTCCCGCAGGATTCCCTGGTTAAAAAGTAACGCAGATTTTAAGTCTTAAGAATTTTTCGACCAGAGAAAACCGCATCAAAATCGGCTCCAGTAGTTTTTACGTGAATCCCGAACAGCCAAGAAATCTTTAAAAAAATGCATCTATTCTCCACTGTTTATATAGGTATACCAATTGTTTTTTTAAATAGCTTCTATGTATAGACACGGCATGTTTAGAATATCATAATACTATACCTATAGATATGTTAATGAACTGTATTACGTCTAGACTAGATTTGTAAAGCGATCCCTACTATTCCGCCGATTGTTCAAGAGCCATACTGGAACTATAAGTAACCTTGATCAGTGAACTAGCTTATGAAAAATTATTTTACTAGTTTTACTTGATTAGGTGTTCAAACATACCTTCCTCCTGTCGGGTTATAACAACGACCTCATGACTATTTTGGTTGAATCAACCATTTCCATATAAACTTTAATCATTCAATGTCATTATATACCGTCGCGTCGTGTCCTTCCAACGAAATTGATTCCATTTGGTTGATCTGTATAAAATCAGTATTTAACATATTATTAGTTTAACTGCTGGTTTAAATTTGACGAACTATATATGACATACAACCGTTCGTTGCCAGCTCTGAACTACTGATTTTACATTAAAAATACAGTCTGAAACCACCATTGAAAATAGAAAGTTACCTCCCCAATAATCAAACTTTAATATTAGCCCACACCAAATTTTATAATTATCTTCTCTAGATTACTTGCTGAAAAGCTGAGCAGTACCTGCATGTATGCAGGTTCCTATGGTACATGAAAGCAGACATCATTCGATTTTATCTTGGAGTAGGTTCTTTATTACCTATTTAATTGTTGTTAAATATAGTTGGTAGGTATTAGAAATGTGCAACTCCTCAATAAAACATCTACTTAGTTGGCTACAACTACTACGAGCCTTGATCAGACAGGGTATCTCTTCTATTCTCTTCCAGTAAGATTCGTTTTATAAGGTAGTGGTGAGCTTAATTAATTTATCATAATGGCCAACTACACAGAGAACTGGACTATCTATGTTAAATCTAGCTACTCTCGATCCCAATGACCCAGAGTCTGCTGTGGATTTACTTTATGCAATGACAACATTATTGATTATCTAATAACCGACGATATAAACGAGTGGAATACTCAAGACAACCTAACTCGATAGTTTTTTTATAGGTCGTCTAAAGTGGTCTAAATTCATGAATATGTGGAATATAAATGTGTTGTGAAAACAATTCCCTCATATGAATGAGGGAATGGAATTTTCTGTGGCGTCATGCCGCCACAGAAAATTCCATATTACCACTTTATCAATATAATAATATCAGTTCTCAACTTTTCTTTCATCGTATCTCAATTATTGGGAGGTCTGCACAATGTCTTTTCCTTCCACAACCCTCTTTTCTGATATACATCGTCTGTACACATATCCTTCCCACACAATCCATCAATCTTTTTCTGGTCTACCTTTACATTTGTACCGATCGATCTTGTAGTTAAACATACTAATATTAGTTAATGGTACCAATATGTCTAGCGCCACAATACTTTTGCGTTGTCTTACACGGGATCTTTATTAAAATGTTATCTGTACACAACATCGCCGTAGAATTTAAGGAAAAAGGGCATTGGAATTTGCTTTTAAATTCGTTTACTTTGACATTAATCGACGGTTAAGGGTTTTTTTGTACAAAACCAAGGTGCGCCTTACGGGTTTGGCTTTCTCACATTGTAAGTGTTATCGATTAATATCAGTTAAAACATCTCTTGGGGTTGATTAGGTGGTAGTTTATTTAAATATTGATGTCTAAAACTAAAAATTGTATTTAATACAAAAGTTTATTGGTGAAAACATGAAAAATATAATAGATTAATGGCTGATAAAATGCAGCAGAATGTTACAATATTGGCCATCACAAAAAAAACTATTTCGCTAATAAATGCCTGAAAATTCAGTATTCTATTATCAATAACTGACGGGCACAACAAAATGGTTAATGTCAACAAATAAAGTATCCTTTGGTAATTGTTTAATTTTGAGGACGTTACAAACATGAGACACTAACAAGTTTTTTGTGCCCAATTTTTTTAGACGGCCATTACAGTTTTGTGGATTTATTAATAAGAAATTCTATATTTAAATCGGGTCATTGGGCGCACTTTAACAAATTTAAAAAATAACTAATCGCATAATTTGAAAACAACGTTCACCATCATGATCTCCATTTCACTGCGGACATGCGGCGAAAGGAATGTTAACTTCGGGGCCGACCGTTTAACGACTTTAAACATGAAAGGAAAACACTTTTAACTTAAGAAACCGTAATTTTAATAACTTAAGTTATAAATATTTATATTCATCAGGTCAGCTCGATATCTGTAATCCAGTGTAAATACAGAAATACAAAACCGTCAAAGATGACACATAACATTTAATTTTAGACGGAACGTGAAGGTCCGCTGCAAACGACATTTTTAACATTTTTTACAAGCGACGGCTCGCACCGGGAGCGGCCTTCTCGAATGTTACTCGTTTCCTTATAAAACACCAATGAGAAATGCGCGTGTGCTGGGGCGCGGCGGCTGGCGGCCGGCGGCGGCGGCGGCGGCGGCTTAGTTGTCGCCGCCCTCTGCGGGCTCGTCGCCGTCGCCCTGCGTGTCCGACGTCCACAGCGTCAGGTTGTCCCGCAGCAGCTGCATTATTAGCGTCGAGTCCTTGTACGAGTCCTCGTTGAGTGTGTCCAGTTCCGCGATCGCGTCATCGAACGCCTGCAACACCAACGAGCCGCTTTACATCTCTATTCACACCATACTCACTTACAAGCACCCAATGGTGCTAAATTATTCAAGCAACAATTATAACGTTTATTACATAATAAACACTCTGATGCTGGCTGGATCGAGTATTAAATTGTTAATGGCTAACACACGGCCATGCTGACAGGATTAGTGGTTTAGGAACGAATTAACATCTCATATAATTATTATTTGTATGTTCCTCATGCATCTATCTAGTGTAGAGGAAATGGATGCTATTACTGTTTTTGAATACTCTACATTAGTATAGTTATGTAGGATAATCACACACTTGGAAATCAATTGTGCAATTTAAATAAACCTGTTTCGCTAAATGGCACGCTCTCGCTGGGGAGTTGATAATCTCGTAATAAAAGACGGAAAAGTTGAGCGCTAGACCAAGCCTGATGGGGTGCGTTGGTTGCATTTTCGCTTTGGCGATATCGAACGCCTCCTGATAGGCTTTCTGCGAGTCCTCCACGACGGCTGGGGACAAGCGAGCACATTAGTTGGCCTCAGCACCTGCCTCATGCCAGCCAGCACAGAGCCTATGCATAACTGACACAAATATTGACCTGTTTGGCGAGCTGACACGCCTTATCTGGTGAATTTAATATCTCATAATAGAAGACGGAGAAATTTAGCGCCAGACCCAGCCTTATTGGGTGTGTGGGCTGCATTTTCGCCTTGCTGATCTCAAAAGCATCCTGGTATGCTTTCTGTGAATCCTCTACAACAGCTGGAATATTAAGTTCATATTAAGACACTGGACTCTAGGGCATTGAAAAATCAAAGTAAAAGTAAATAATCACTAAATGACTCAAAAATGAAATTTAATAGTGCATCATGTAATTTAAGAAAACTTACAATTTCTGGTTTCTCCTGTGGCCACTTCTGCAAGGTACCTGTAGTAATCTCCCTTCATTTTAAGGTAAAATACTTTACTTTCTGGATTACTAGCTTTAGGAATAAGGTGTTTGTCAAGTAAACCCTGTAACAGAAAACATTAAACTGCATAACTGTCCTTCAGTCAACATCAGTAAAAAGTAATTATATTATATTCAATAGTCATTTAATGATGCATTATCATAAAGGCAACATATTAGTCATAGGAAAATTAAGGAGACGGGGCAATGTACGAAAACGGGATAGGAGCGCGCGCAGTGACGCGGCGCAGTACGTCACCCCACCCCTCCCACCCCTTTTGCAAAAACGCCGCACCGCGCCCTCCACGCTCGCACCTATCACCTCGCACGTGCTTCCACCGAAATCACGCCCATTATTAACAAAGCACTCTAAATGCGCAGAAAATGGTAGTAGCCATTGACTGGTCTCTTGCATCGCCCCCTCCAATTGGCGACGGGCAATGCTATGACGTCATGCGCGTAGGTAGCAGCACGAGTTATAGATGATCCAATGTCCAATGACCAATTTGGAATAAATTACCATAATATCCGCTCCACTAACTTGCCTATTAAATAAAGATCAAACACAAATAAAGTGCATAATCTACAAAGACTAATTATCTTACCAAGACATCGTAGCAGATTTCTCTGAGCTCCTTTTCTACTTTAACCCTATATTCTTTTGCCATCTGTTGTTTTCTTTCGGAACCTTCGGTTTTCTGTTCAATGGAGGAGATAACACGCCACGACGACCGTCGGGCGCCTACTACATTTTTATAGGCGACGGAAAGAAGGTTCCTCTCCTCGTTGCTGAGTTCGACGCCGGTTTCCGTCACCTCTTTCATCGCAGCCGCCATGTCGTCATATCGTTCAGCCTGCTCCGCAAGCTTGGCGCGTTGCACCAGTTCCTCCTTATCGACGGACATCGTGGACGATGGGAGAGGACTGTTTCACTGATGCCCCTGCAATCAATTAAGATCCACATAAACTAGAAGAATTAAACAAAACTATTAAATGTAAAGAGGGGCTCGTAATCAGAAAGACTAATCGTTTGGTATCATGTTCACCGAAGTGAATCCCTGATGGGGTTGTGTCATCATGGTTGACGCACCTTTGCTAGAGGCCCACGAGCGCACTAGCGCAAAGTGAAAACCCAACGAAGCTCAAAGAGCAGCTCTCACACAAAACGCGACATCGACGCAGTGTCCGCTCGGTGTGACAGCATCTCACAGACTCGCCTAGAGCAGCAAGTGAACAAGGCACGCGCCGAGTCGCCGCGCCGCCGCTTGGTCACCGCCACTGCGCCACCGGTATTGATCCAGCGACGCGGGATAAACACTCCAGACGAAATACGACTAGCGCGACGATTGCACACACCCCCGCGCCGGCCCACTCCCACACCCCACCCCGCACTCGCGCAACCCGTGTGCACCGCGCCCGTCGGCCCGGCGCCTCTACCTCGCGCCAGCTAGCTACCCTTTTACTCAATACCGCTGTTGCTAGGCAATGCACTCGTCATTTAATTTATTCCACTATACACATATTAAAATACCAAAATTATATACTTAATTTTTAAATCTAACTTGAAATACCATCTGTAAATTTCATTTTACCTTTACACAAAAGAACATACTAGGCACTAGCTTTTAGCTACACTTGCTGCCAGAATTGTGTCCATATTATATACTACATAATTTCATTTCAAAGTCTCAAATTCCTTTGTAGCATCAAAGGATGCCTTCTTGTATTTATTGATTTCTTATGTCTTTTAGCTTTTGACACCGAACCGAACATTAGAATGAAATTCGGAAAAAAGATGTTTATTTGGACATCGTATGCACGAGCGGAAAAGAAAAAACGACATTGTTATACAGAAGTCTACAGGGGAACTTGGAATAAATCCCGCTGAGTATTCTATAGCTCTTTCTTTTACATTGACGGCCTAACTAAACCGATCCTTAAGTAAAAAAATATATATATATCAACCTATCTAAAAGATAATCTTCTCATCTTATTGAAATAATTAAGAAATATTTATTATTTTACCAACTTC
This sequence comes from Dendrolimus punctatus, assembly GCA_012273795.1. NCBI lineage: Eukaryota > Metazoa > Arthropoda > Insecta > Lepidoptera > Lasiocampidae > Dendrolimus > Dendrolimus punctatus. Next base: position 15,441,925 of record CM022528.1, read on the forward strand.
AGATAATACGATGTTTAATAATCTAAATAAAATCATTAAAGAAAATGAATACATGAACTATCTTTCCTTTTGGTATTTAAAAATGAGTCACGATTCCGTCCACACCCGACTCGCTGCTACGACGATCAATAAGTGTTCAAAAAATATAGACGGGGATGCTGTTCTACCTGTTGGGTATGAGAGAAGCCGTAAAATATTGTATTTTATCGGAAAAATTTGTTATCGTATAATACAGCTCCGCTGATTTCATTAAAGCCTTAAATTAGTACGCGCACATTTGTTCTTTAGAACCCCACTGCGTATTAGGAATTGTTAAATAATATATTTGTATGAACAAATAGTAGTTTTAAGGTTGATTTTAACAGTGTGTTCTAGATACGGTGCTTCGGGGTATCAATGTAATACCTACGTATTTATTTGAGGAAAATCCGTTAATTGCCGTTTTAAAATTTTAAAAACTGGCGTGAATCGAAATTTATGTCTACAGGACCAGTTTTCAAAAACTCCGACATGTTAACCAAAGAAAACATTGTCTAAAATGATTATATGTTATGCCAATCAAGCCAGGTCCGTAGAAATTACATGCACAAATAATTGCAATACCATATGGAGTTTTCCTTTCTTTCGTGTGCAAGTCTGACTAACAACAGATGTTGGTGGGTTCACCTTTAAAATACAACGGGGATATCAAAAGCTACTAAAGTTTTCCTGTCAATTTTTTATATATATGTTTAAATTATCAAACTAAAATTACTTCGTATTGATGCGTGTCAACACCAATGCGTTGGCTCTTTTACCGGATCTCGTACTTTATAATTTAATTCTTATTCATCAAAATCCTATAGTAGTCATTACACTTTGAACATTTATTCCCGAGATAATAATCTGTTATACGTACAATAACATAATACTAACCAGAGAAAACCCGTAAGGGTTTAACCGTGGCGATTACATTGAAAATTAACAAAAAAAAACATTAATCTAAATGTTAGAATCGGTAGAGGGCTAAAAGAACTATAAAAATATGAACCCCCAATCTTATCCCCAGTTTTGTCTATGTGAAATATCTGATACACAAAGAGAGATTGGGCCTAGGGAAGATGAAGTGGAATAGTACAAAGCACACCAACCGCCGATCAGAGAAAATTGTTTTCTCATTTTGATTTTCCCTAATGTTCTATATATACCCAATACTTATTATAGCTAACATTTTATTCTTCAATAGAGGATAATGTATCGATTTTGGTTTCTTATGTGATTTGGAGATAATGTTAATAATAAAATTACACGCCAAAATAAATCCAAGTAAAATTTAAGATAAGTAAGTATGATTCAGATTTTCTAAATGAAGTTTGTAAATCTATAATAAATTATAAAATTGGAGTGCATGTTAATTGTAGCTCTTTAATAAAACCACTGGGATAGACTACGTAAATAGATTTCTTGTCTGCTTGTTCGAATTCACGTAAATACTACTACAGATCTCGATGCTATTGTCGCTGATCGACAGCAAATTCTAGACTTAGTAATTAGCCTAACTATAACTTTTTATCCCGGGAATCCCGCTGGAAAACTCCTGGGAGCGGTTTACGTTGTTGGGTCCATAAAAATTAGCTAATTCCAATAGTATTCACTATTTTTGAAATGATAACTTCTTATGGAAAGGTAAACCGTTTCGTTACGTAACGCGTTACGGCCCCCAAACTCGCTTCCCTTTCTCACGCATACTGCAGCGGTAGGTAGGATCTTCCTCTCTGTCTAACGCACGTGTTATATACGTAAAATTTTAGTAATAACCTAAGCTTTTCTCATTTTATATAATTTCAATAATAAATTGTTCAACTTAGATTAGTAAAAGTTATCAACTTCTGTCGGGCGTCCCGAGACGCACGTTTTTTTTAATATCATTCTTTTTTTAAATGCTGTGCTGCTTTGTGTCCCAGAAACCCCGTGGGAATTTCAAGTCAAGTGTGAACAAAGTAACGGGCATATCCTAGTAGTTAGTACAGATAAGATCGACATTTGATCAAAAGCCAAAAAATGCCATTGTGGATCATATGGATGAACATTAAGGCTGATTTGCACCGAAATTTAACCAATGGTTAACCAAAAATAATCACTGTTTTTCCATACATTTTTGGTGATTATTTTATTTTAACCATCCGTTAAAAGTCGGTGCACACCAGCCTAAGTCCGCTAAATTTAAAGGTCTGGTCAAACAGCGGACCGGACGGGACGTGAAGAGTTGTAATATATTAGTTAATATAGAATATGTCACATGTTATTTGTTTAGATGACGGAGCAAAACATTTAATTCACAAAAAGTTCAGGCTTGCTGGTATGAACATTTGCCAGGTTAAGTATTTGGTAATATAACAATTGAGATGTGTTGGATATGAGTAATCATAACAACAAAGAACACTAACAGCATGTACACTTTTTCACATCACACTAAACTTAAACAAAAACCGATAAGTTTTTGATAGTCTACACCCAATGAAGGTTCTGTAGAGTTGAGAAATGTCTTCAAACTTATGCACACCTCTCTCTTTTCTTTCACCATATCCCAATTTCTTGGGGTCGGCACAATATGTCTTTTCCTTCCACACTCCTCTACTCTGACATACATCTCATCCACACCATAGTTTAAAAAATTAGAGAAGGGAACACTATTTACACAATTTTGGAAGCTAATACCTCAGCATCTATCACCATAATTAAACAGTTATTAAGGAAAATTGCCATTTTTTTCATTGAAAATATTTTTTTCAATATTCATTTTTATCATTTTTTCCTATAAGTACTTGCTTGGTGGTCAACTCTTAATCTTTTATTTGCTATTTCGTTATATGTTTTTTTATTGCACGACTTCAACAGACAGGCAGACGGATGGCAACTTAACAAGCTTGATCACTATGGTGTCACCTCCACAACTTTTGTATCTGATTCATATTTGGTTTTCATAAATATGATCATGTCACAGAATTTTGTGTTAAACTACTGTCTGTTCTATATAATGAATTATTTATCGCAAAAACTCCTAATTATGTGTTTAAAATAACTAAATCCATATAGTCATACTCATCAGGTGAGATCATAGGAAAACATAATATGTGTGATTCACCGGCACCATGTGGTTATAAAAAAATGTTTGCTATTGCTTGCTTCTCTCCACTTATTATTGATTTTATATGGATAATATTTATTATTACACTTTTATTTACAATCAAATTCCATATATGCAGGTAACAGACAGCACAGTAGTAGTATAGTAGTTTTTAAATGAAATTGTTATGATGTATCTTGGCCTCCTAAATATAATAAAAAAGGTATATCCATTATTGAATTCTAAGGAAAAAACCCGGATTAAACTATCTCTATCCTTTTTCCTACTATGTATGTAATTTTTTAATCCATCTAAAGGTTGTCTGGTAGAAATAGCTTTTAGTGATAAGACTGCCTTTTATATTTAAATTGTGATACAATAAAAATATATACTATCTTTCTGACAAATTTAACTTATGCAATCTAAGTAGTTTTTGAGAAAAACGATTGACAGAGGTCACATGAATATGATGACTTTGTAAGTGTTCTGTTTTTGTAAAATGACTACGGGACTCTGACAAATGGTCATAGTGCAGCACTGCATATTGTGCTAGTTAAAACACATACTGGTATAATTTTCAACCATTGATCAAGTCCAAACTGCTGAAAGTAGAGGTTTGTATCTATATTCACAGATCTTAGATACAAATTATCAGTATCTATAGATACACATTTTTGACTATCTGGGACATATCTAGCAGCAATATACAAAATTAGTTAATTTTAGTTGTTAGTTTGACATTAAATATTTATTATTGACTGTGTCATAATGGAAAGTATTATTATACTTAGACTATTTCAATAATAATTGCAACTGTAGTAGAAATGTAAAACCAATAACTTGCAAGGCAATGAAAACCAAGCAATCTGTTAGGTTTTCCTTGCCTTACAGGATTAAACATTTTCATATATATTATTGTTACTTAAACGACCCTGACCGGTTATGCTTCAAATAATACACCAAACCCATAAAGACGTAATAATGTATAGTGCTATTGTGTATTGTGTGCTTTGACTCAATGTCGTCATGCACGTGTCTATCTCGTTAAAAGGACATTGCTAAGCAAAGGGCCTATCGCCCTAATGTCGAATAGTTATAAAGTTATAACCTATGGTAAGTAACGAAATTATACAACGAAATCACGAAGGAATGCATTCTAGTGATGCGGTTCATGCGGTGAAAGGAGGGCCGAACGCTAACTTTAGATTTGAAAGTTACTAAAACACATTTTTACTTACATACTACTTCATTGACAGACATTACATCGTTATCGAATCGCGTACGATAACGGCATGACTACGCACGACGAAATTAAGACGCACTAGTTTGATTGCTGATTGATTAAACGCCATAAACTAATGTTAGCTCGATGTCAGATAATTTCAGCTAAATCTAAGTAAAGTCTAACAAAAATGACATCGTTTTAAAATCAATAAATACACGATACAGAAGAACAATCCAAAAATATATTAGCAGGCACTACGTTAGGATAGGAGATCAAAAAACCGACTTACTGAGAATTCCAGTCTTTTGGTTGGGACAATAATTTAAAAATATATTTATTTATTTTCAAACGAAGGCAAATATAGTAAGGGCAACATAAATTTGGATTACAAAAATTTATAATTAATCCAACCGCGCCGTGAAATCGTGTCGCCGGTTCGGGCAAAATGGCTGCTGCAAGGGGCACTCCTTCTATGCGTCACAGTCACAGATTTAAAGGTAATGCGGCGTTTAAACATGGACACTTTAAAATAAACACGAAAAATTACATTCACTCGGTAAAATTTTAATGCACTTACTTGTCGGAAGGGTAAAAAAGTAATTAAACCAGCAAATTCAACACAATTTCAGTTTTTCTCTTGCGGTGAACGATAAATTACACTGACGGCAGCGGGGACAGAGGGGAAACAAAACCGGAACGGGGTTCACATACTAGGTCGCCATATTGAATTACTAGAAAAGGAAGTACCCGTAATGTCACTTAAGAAAATATGCACTACTATACACAATTCCCTTTGGTTTACTAATTATGATAAGGATAGAAAATATATGCTAAAATTCTAAAAGCTTAAAAGTAACAACCTGAATTGCAACAGGAAGTGAATATTTTAAGCGCGAATTTTATAATTTACATTAATATGGATTTCAATTATACAATATTTTATTTTCGTGACACAGCATACCTACATATTTATTATAAAGACTTTTTATGCAGAACTAAAATATAAATTTCTCACGTTGAGAGTCATTTCAAACTTTAGCTAAAGTCTGCTCAATAGTCTCAATCTCTGATTTTGTATGAAAAAATGACTATGGCACTCAAATGAAAATGCATAGTCATCTATTTTAAAATAACTTATTTTAACCTCCTAGCGCCCACGGTCCTTAAAAAAGTACCTCAATGAAATAGTGATTAAAGCCCAACACTAAATCCAATTTCGTCAAATTAATGCCCAGGGTACTATTCTAAGTACCCCAACTTTAACCATTGTTACTAATTTTAAGTTACCACCTTTTTAAAATGTGATATCTCTGAACGTATGTTCGAGGTTTTTGCTTGTGTATGACCAAGCACCAGTGCCAAAAACACAAAAGAAATTTGTCTTTCTTGACTTAAAATGGAACAAGATCATCGAGTGTGAAAATTAATCTTAATTTATTCATGAAATCTCTACGATTTGTATTCATATGCTTATCAAAAATAGTTGCTCATGTACTATATTTGCTGTTTACATCAAAACTTTATATGGATCTGAGATATAGTGAAAACGATCATAATTCAAACTTTAAGATCTTTTAATAGGCCTTTGGTTATATAACGACTATCATGATTGTTTCGAATGTTTTAAATAAATAATAATAAAATATTTTTTTCTCTTCATTTTGAAGGATTATTTGTTATTAAATTGGTTTTTAAAGTTAAATTTTATTTTAATCGTTTTGAAGATAGTTGAAAAAAAACTATGTGATAAAGTTTCTTGTTTGTAGTCTAGTGCTTTTGACCCAAAGGCCTAGCAAAAGGTAATCTATTTTTACCCTTTTTTTGCTTTTCCTCATTCACCTGATGTAAGGAAAAAAATATCATACTTGTGCGATTACTGTAAGATAAAAATTTTAAAGTTCAAAGTCTTGGGTTTTCGCCATTGAAACCTTTTTTAAGGACTTTGGGCGTTTACTTTATGAAAGCGTTGAAGAACCCGGGCGTCAGGAGGTTAAAGAAGATATAATGGGAGTGTAATATATACTGATATTAGATAGTTCTATAAAAATGAATAAGATTGGTTGAAAGACATATATTGTATTGGAAGGCCACGACTATAATAATACTTAAACTGGTAATAATATTACTAATCTGTGGCCTCGATAACTATATTCAATAATACTGGCTTAAAAGCCTAGTTGCCAAACCATAAATATATTTAAAAATTATGTATATATTCAATAATATTTAATTATTCAAGTTTATGTTCAGGTCTTAGACCATTCAACCAACAGGTGTATATAATCAGTTTGAATGAATTACTTATAAATTAGAAGACCAAAATTTGTGTCTGGCCAACGAAAGTTGACCCTGAAAAATGGCGGCAAAATTAAATAATATATGTATGGCAACATCAAAATTACTAGGAAAAAGTTTTTTTTTAAAGTTGGATTAACCTATTTTGATACTTGGTAGTTACTTAATTATTTATGTTGTGTATTTTGTATGACAATAAATAAATCACACTCGTTTCTAATGATAATATTATAAATACGAAAGTTTGTTAGACTGACTAAAAGTACTGAACGGATTTTAATGAAATTTGGAATACTTGTTATTACTAATCCTTATATCTTGAATCTAGAATGACCTACAATAGAATATAGACTATCTACTTTTAATTCCAATAGGTATCAGGAAATCAGTAGTCATTACATTTTTTGAAAAATAAACTGCAATATTCGGGAAAAACTTAGTTTTATCCGCTACAATCAAAATCAGATTTCAAAAGTTCCATATTACAAGATTTAAAATCTAAGTTGGCTTTTAAAAAAGCGATTACAATGACTGGTGGAGGAGTTTTGGCACCTAACCCGCCTGTTGAAGATCAAATTTGGATGAAGGCCATCTCCCATGAGCTTACTGTGGGCTCTAACAATTATAATAGTGGTACTATTCGTATTAAATAAGTACATACAAGTTTTATAAATTAGTACATTCAATAAGAAAGAGTCACAGTCTCGTGCTATATATTTTCGTATTGCTTTCATTTTCATTGCCACACAAAGCCGTAATGGATTAATGGTTAGTGCTCGTGTCCTAAACGCAGTGCACAAGTTCGAATCCTGATTGGAAAGCATGCACCACTTAGGTAGTTTTTAACCTAAGGTGCATATTGTTATAAATATCATATATTGACGGAGATGGAAAACTGAGATGAATTCTGCACGTCAATATAATCAATGTATCAGACTTGCCAATCTGACTTGGGAAAAGTGTGGAGGGTATATTGTCTCTTTCTCCCCCATTTAACTTGGGGTGCCTATGCCCAGCAGTGGGCTGCTTGGTGACGCGAGATCTCAATTAGACGCGTTGAGAGATCTCGATCGATATGATGAGTTTCAGGCGCCACGGCCCCTAGACTCGAACCGAAAGCCAGAAATACGTGCCCACTACCAATGGACACATATTTGCAACATTTCAGGGCCTCCTGGTGTGCAGCAGCAGCCCTGGCTGTCAAGGCTGTGCCCGGAAGATGGGTCTCCACCAAAGTATTAACAAAGGCAAATCCACTCACAACCAAACGAAAACCGCCATCTTGTTTGTCAAAATTGACGTTAACATTCGTATTAAAGTTGCCATGTAAAAAGTTTGCAAATAATTCCAGGTTAAACTTTCGATAGCCAGACTATAATTATTTATTCGTGTAAAAACACTGTGAACTGTGTTGAAATGTGGCCTCTAAGAAAATGAAGAAATTATATTATAATCTAAGATTTGGCTTAAAGGCCTAACTGCCAAGCCATAAACTTAAATAATAAAATAATCGCTAAACATAACCTTACTTTTCCATGTTAATTAAAGTTAAAACGTGACTTTTGAATACTTTTATTTAGGAAAATTATAGTAACATGCCTAAGTCTAAAAGAGATAAAAAAGGTAATTTTTGCTTTAAACATATTAATTGTTTTAAAACATCTGCTAATTTCAATTGGTTTACTTTCAGTGTCTCTCACAAAAACAAATAAAAAAGGGCTGTTGTTAAAACAAAAAACTATTGAAGATGTAAGAAACTCACTAAACAAATATGAGCACATTTTTGTTTTTACTGTTGACAATATGAGAAACACAAAATTAAAGGATTTACGCAACGAATGGAAGGACTCGAGATTCTTTTTTGGTAAAAACAAAGTGATGGCCATAGCCCTTGGTAAATCAAAAAGTGATGAAGTAGAAGACCAATTGAACTTGGTAAGTAATAGTTTAGGGTAATTGCATTATTTAGACATAACATTTGCAATATCTCGAGGTCTATCCGACGCTGCTACGATGACAGTTCCGAGCAACAGTCACATGGGGGATTCATAAAATCATAAACAAAACTGTTTACCGAGATGATAGAGTCCACTTTGTAAACTAAAATTATCATAAATTTGGTAAATATGTTAAATACTGGTTATGAATGTAAATTATGTATATCATTTATTCTCTAGTGAGAATTTCTCTAGGGTACAAAGCTCAGTTAAAAAGCAATAGGAGGAAGATATAACAATTATATTATTATTTGTTTCAGGGATTCAATTGGTTAATTAAGGTTATATTTTTATTGTTATATAAAACATGTTAATTTCATTCAATATATTAATAAGTTTACATAAAAGTCAAAATGGAGATCCTGATATTATTTTTTTAAGACCTATGATGTAACCATATTTATGCAAATAAATGATTGATCTAATTATATCTAGAAACCCAGGCCTTATCTGCGATATTATTATAGTTATTGACTGTGGCCAGATGTATCTTATGAAATAACACCATTAATAAATGTGAGACTTGAGTCCCACACAGAGTTGCAGTTTATTAAGCTGTAACTATTTTAGGCGAAAATAATACATTTGTTTGAGCCAGATGCAATTTTATATGTATTTTATAATACAGTGACAGAAGGAATAACAATTAAGTCAAGTCAATATGTGAATACTTTTCCAAAAGTCGTCAGTGCTTTAATTATAAGAAAACAGGTTTTAACAATAAATAGCCGCATTAGTCTTTACATAGGTTATCTCTCAATCTTTAATGTCATTAACAATTAATAACACAATTGCATAAGAAATAATGCATTAAACCCATCAATCACTACATCTGTATAACTGTCATTAATTATAACATCATCTTATTTGTGCAGGAACAGTACAAGAATACAATTTTCTGTGGCCAGGTGGTCTGTCATACGAGGTGACAACACAACCCACAGCCAGGTGGTAGGGCATTTGCCCAGCTGGATTGCTACCACCCCTGGCCTAGACTATGCCGCAATAACAACCTTGAGGTGCAGCAGCATATTTGTAGCACATTTGGTGTTGCAAATGTCCATAGGCAACAGTAACCGCTTTCTATCAAGTGGGTCGTCTGCCTGTCTGCTGAACTCATGCAATAAAAATTAAAATATATTATTCCAGATGAATCAGTAACATTAATAAATCTAGTTATGTTACATTATTCGTTAATGCAGTTTCAAATTTTATATGTGCAGCTATCAAAAAGGATAAAAGGTCAGTGTGGTCTTCTAATGACAAATAGAGATGTGCCAGATGTTTTGCAATTTTTCAAGGAATATTCTGAACCAGATTATGCTAGGTCAGGTTTTGTCGCTACCCGAGATGTAGTTTTACAACAAGGGCCACTTGAAGACTTTTCACACACAATTGAACCACACTTGAGAAAGCTAGGCCTTCCCACATCACTAGAGAGGGGTGTTATTCATCTTATAAAAGAGTATCAGGTAAATTAGTGTAATACTTATAATTTTACAAAAGGACCCTTCACAATAATATATTATGTTAAAGTTTAAGATTGTTCAAACTTAAATATCATAGACTGAAAGTGGAAAAACCCACTATTAAGGAGTAAAATGACATATAAATACATTTTCATATTTTCCTTTACTATAAATGATATGCCTGCATATCCTTTGCTAATAAATAGGCAAGCAATTATTTTAGAGAAGTTGATTTAAGAAATGATTAAGATATTTTTTTAGATAAAACCTTGAATAAAGGTTTATTTTAAAAATTAAAAATAAAATTTTATAATGTGAACATTGTCAAATTCTTAGTCTCAAATTAAGTGAATAGTATTTAATTTTGTAATGAGCTTCTTTTGCCCTGATTTACAGGTTTGTAAAAAAGGAAATGTTCTATCGCCTGAACAAGCAAGTATATTGAAACTGTTAGGCATTCAAATAGCAAAGTTCAAAGTGGTTATAAAATGTCACTGGACTAAAGGCAAAGGTTTCCAAAAAGATGTGGAAGTGAGTGATGATGATGAGGAAGTTGAAAATCAAGTTCTTGAAGATGAATCCATGGAAGAAGATGAAACATAGCTTTAGAATTATATTTTAATAAATATTATCATTATTTATTAATATTTTCATTGTTCAGATTGAAGGTTATGGCTAGATTAACAATGGTAACAGTCTGAGGGCCTAAAGAGGGAAAATTTGGAGGATGGTTACTGAAATTAATACATACATAACTTCACGCCAGGTCCCTTGCGGGGTAGGCACGAACAACAGAGCGCCACACAGGCCCATTCTTACACACCTCACTTGCTTCTTTGACATTCATAGCTCTTGTCATGCACGCTCGTCTGTTCTTAAGGCTCTTGACATCACCTTTTGGTAATACATGATCAATTTTGATTAAAAAAAAATTAATACATGTTTAGGTATAACTAATTGGCGTGTCATAGCATAAAGTTCCACTATATTTTAATACTTGTAATATTAGTGCCTAGTATGAATCTGCGAAAGCGACCGCTTTAGGCCCCCTTATCAGTGGGAGCTTAAAACTTATAATGACAAAGATCCTTTGATAAATAGAATATTTTAAAAATTTGCTGACATCTGAAGATCAACCTACATAAAAAACCACATTTTTGTTAAATTACAAAACAATATCGGAAGAAATCTGTTTATAATGATTAGCAATTAACTGAAATGATCTGTTAAAACTGATTAAAAGTTACGTGGATTCGGTTAAAACTAATAATATCCTCTCGTAAAGATTTTGTATTCTAAACCTATAATGGCGCAACCATCAATTGCTGCAAAAATAAAGATTGACGCAGATTAAGTTTCAACGGTATGGGAAAAATACGTTAATAGGGAACAAACGTAAAATTATTATCAAATAGTAACAGAAACATAGTTTTATATAATTAAAACTAATATTTATTTTGCAGAAAAGTCTGATAACTCAACAAATTACGTTTTATAGATGTTTCAGTAATATCATCCTTTTTGAAATAGACCAGCGATACACAACCTGTTTTTTATAAGGGCCACATAGATATATAAATAGACAAATTGTTATTTCCGAAAGTATTTTATTAAAACAATCACAGAAACAACCATAAGTTATCATATAAAATATACCAAATTCTAACTAAACAGAACCATGAATCCATGCATTAAATCTAAATCAATTATATTTTACAATGACAAATTAATGATTTAAATTTCAATTATCTATAAAATTATAAACACGCCATGCGTCTACATTGAAGCTATTTATATAGTGTATTCCAGTTGATTATTTTTAACATCAAGTGGAATACACTATAAACGGTGGAAAACACGATGCATTTTTTTTAGATTTCTTGTCTGTCGGTTTGTCTGTTAGAGATTCAACTAAAAACTACTGGGCCGATTACGTTGATCAACAACAAATCTTGGATTTATAATCTGCGCTACTTTTTAACCTGAGAATTTTCCCGAGAGCGGTTTGAAGTTGTTCAGATGCGTAAATATTAGTTTATCCCGACACAGTTTTCACTGGAGCTTACATTCTGTTTTATATGCTTTGTTACTTTGTATCCCGGGAATCCCGTGGGAACTTCAAGTCAAACGTGGACGAAGTCGCAAGCGTGTCCTAGTAAGTTATGTTAAATTAAAAATCTATCAAAGGCCAAGCCCCTGGATTATGTTAAGACCTTGTATTTGACACAAATAACTTAGCCCATACATACAAAATGATAATCACAGTATAAAAATAAAGCATTGTTTCATCAGTCGACGACATCACAGTTTATACAATCGGCAAATCAAAACAGCCAGTTGACTTGTTTTCATGAAATCAGCTAAAATCAAATTGCATTCACGCCACTATTTACCCTGGGCATGAATCCATATACAAATTGTACAAAATAATATTAGGTCTTATAAGAAAATATTAAAACTTGTTTTATGTCTAAACACAAACGTTCAAAACTAAATCTGTTCATATGACAAATTCAGATATAATAATAAATAAATGATTACCAAGACGGTTAATGGCAATCGTTAAATGTGCGGCGATTGACAATCGTGATCGTCGTTTACAGCCATTAAATTTAATTTTTCAATAGCAGTATATTATGTAGATACATACGTCAATTAATTGGATCAGAACTCCCATCTGCAGCGTTGAAATGAAATTATTTCTTAACATAGGTTACAATTCTTTTACACGACCTATATAATTCCAACCGGCAGTTTTCGTTTGCACAGAAAAGTGCAACCGGTTTCCGACATGTGAATAATCTATAAGTCTTGAACTTTATTCGCAAGCGTAAATGGCAATGTTATTTGCTATGCATTCTTACCTCTGTTCCGCCTACACATAGTTTCTCGCACTAATAAAATCGATCTACTGCGCTGGTACATCAAAAATTATTGGTTGTGTAAAAATGTACTTTAAAACCAAATTTTCATTAGGGAATATTTGTCCATTTGCGTTTTACCTAGTTGTCTACGAAATGTGTGTTGGGCAAATCGCCCCACATAGTAGGCGATATTTACGTGTCTCGGGACATAATAGCAAGTTAACTCTCGCAGAGCATAAAAGCTGACATCCAAAACCTTATAACAGTTTTACGACAGTACCTAAGTAAATAAGTCGGCCGATATGCTTTGTTCTGCGAAATGTAATAGTATCGGGATCACACGTAATATTAGCGATCACAAATGGGTAGCGTGGCCAATGAAAATGTTCAACTACTTTGTTCCACAAAGTCGCAGAGATGCAACATCTACTACGAGCCTAAGAGTAGGCTTAAATATGATAATAACATTTTGTTGAAATGATTGTATTAACACAATGAACTAATATTATTAATAATCACTTTAACTAGACGGAAAATAATTTAAATCGGAAATTATTTGGTTTCACGTTTCTACTATCTACTCTATTCTAAATAGTTTGTATAGATCGCAGAATAACTAAATACTTAAGCAAAATTTTGTAATTTCATTTACGGCGTCATATTTTCTACATGCATGCCTGAAATAATAGCAAATTGGTTTGCTTGACTAAATACTAAGTACAATCTAATATTAATTCAGAATAAAGCTGCTCAAGTTTACACCTACTTCCGTTTAATCAAGAAAGTAAACGGTAATAAACCGTTTTAAGACTAATTTGTGTTCAAAGAATTTTGTCATACAAGCATAGTGTGTAGAACCTTATTGATTGGTATTTTTGTATTTGAATGTCGAGGGCTAAAACTGCAGTTTTACACAAGAGCCTAAATTGTGAATAAAATAAAACCAGTTCATTGTATAAGGCTGCAATTTGGAATACTCTTCTTTTTATTTACACTTGCATACTGGTAAAACTCTAAATTGTGACATGCAGTTTTTAGTACAAAACAAAAAAAAAAACCAGATACACCTATATGTTATGAAGCCCTCGATGTGTTAATAAAACTTATCTATGGTGCATTTAATCTGTATATTAATATACAGAAGTAGATCGAGAGCAGGTCAATAATGAATATCGGGTAATATTAACTTTTATTACTACAAATAATATGTACCATACTTGTTACTTGAAGCAATAGAAGAAGAAACATGAAGAATTGATATACAGTTGGGCCAAACAAGCTCATTATGGACTACACAAAAACAAATATCTTTTGGTTATCATCAGACCAATCAACCTGTTAAGCCAAATTGTATATATTATTCTACGATACTGTTGCAAACATACAATAATATCTTCTACTTAAGCCCTATATTAGAACAATATTCACGCGTAAACGGATTTTTTAAACAATAATATTCGCCATGTCAGTTACACGACGACGAAGTAATTTTTATTCGTAAAATTCATAAGGTTGTTGCGTAGGAATATAGTTCTATAATACGCGATTACAAGTTGCTATTCATAATATAAGCAATCACTGTTTATTGGTAAGCAGTCATTAATTACAATGAAAATTGAGCTTCTTACGTTCTAAACACGAGCACAAGTAGAAAATGTTTACTTGCAAATTACTGGTATATATAACTAAAATTATACCCCTTGTTTGGATGAGCAGGGTAGCTAGAATAAAATGTTTTTAATCTAAAAATACAGTCCTACTAGAAACTTACCATCTCTCTTAAAATGGTCATAATAAAATTGTAAATTTATGATTTTGTATTGTATAATAATAATAATCAGCAGACAAACGCATATATTGTATATCTCCAAATTAAACAAGTTACGCATGTGTTATGGTTGATATACATCGGATTACTTTGCGGCCGTTCTCAGGCACCCGAACCATAGTAAATAACTGAGGAAATTCGTTTTCGAAATTTACCATGACAAGAATCGAACCCGGAGCCTCTGCGTTGCAGTAAAGTAAACAACCAACAAACATACAAAAAATTCATCAAAATCAGTCCACCTGTTTAGGAGGAGTACAGCCGAAGTTCAACTAATAATTTATCGAAAAGGAAAAAAATATTTATTTGAAAACGTCAATTCTCTCCTTTGAAAAGTTTTCTTCTCGACCTAATACCCTGTTCATCTAGAACAATGGCATACATTTTTACTTGCAATTGTATTATCAGATAAGTGGTATATTTGTAAGTTTCGGCGTGCAAGCCACTTGCACAATTCGATAGTATGACGATAAAAAAAAAACCCGTATTACAATTCGACAGTACGAAATACAAGTTATTTTAAATGTCTTACAAAAGGTGGATATTACGTAAAAATAAAGAGTCACTTGACATCAAAGTGTTGATTAGAATAATCAAATCTCGATCATAATTAAAATTACGTTTCACCGGTTATAAGCGCGGTATTTTATTTTATTTTTATTTCGACGTTTCGGACACTTTTCAGTAGTCATGATCACGTAGCTTATAAACGTGGAAACGTAATTTTAAATATATGTGCGGTAGTCGCGATAAATTAAGAAAATATTAAATCTCGATCTATCAACTTTGAATCATCAAAAGATCGATCATTATATCGATCGATCGATCCAACTGATCGAGCATGGCGATCTGGGGCCCAATTCTGCTATTCAATATCTCGGCGTTGCGGAGAAATGCAAAGGACGATACAATTGCGGGTAGTGTCAAAAAATCATATTCTACTAAATCAACAACTTCTTTACGATATCGTTGTGTAATAATAGTAAACAAAAAACTGGTATTACCATTATCAAAAATGGTGTTAAACGAAAAAGTTTATTTATTTTTATGACTTGCAACATTGTAATTGCATTTATGTCCTTCTGTTTGGATTGTAGCCGAAGCAGACGCCTTCGCATATAAGTATCTTATTACAAGTTTTCATCCCGTAAGTGTTTTAACTTCCACCACTACATCGACCTGGGTATCCTAGGCCCACCTCATCAGCGTGCAAACAATATTTATTATATGTGCAACGAGCTTCGCACAGTCTTCGTTTTAAATCCCTTTTTACAACTTGATTACTGTTACAGTTTTTTGAGTTTATACACGCTTATTGTCATCTTTTGTTATTGTGTGTGACATTGAAATGAAATGCTTAAAGTATTTATAAACACAGAATACCGAAATCAAGCAAATCTACTATTGAGACTGATAGTAGTATCGGGCCCCTGAGTTTTATATAACCCCTGTGTATAATATACTCATTTTGACTGATGTAGAGTTAATGGGTCTTGACGGGCGGTGGGGTGACGGGCGGCAACTCGACGCTGGGCAAAGGCTCCCGCCAGAACACCGTCTGCGAGAACTCGTCGCTCGGCTCGCACTGCGTCGGCGGGAACACCTGGTCCACCAGCACCGACATGTGCGAATACCTGTTGACAATATGCAACATACTATACATGTACTCCTTTATGTAAGGCTAAGGCTCAGCTGTGGGGGCACGCAGTGCCTTCAAAGGAAACTTCGAAAACGTTGAAAATTTTTCATAAAAAACGAAAAATAAAACAAACAAAAAAAGGATTTTTAACAGATTATTTGGAGTGGAGCTACAAATAAAAAATTATAGACTTACAACTTTCGAGATTTAGCGTGCCACAAAATGAAGTTACAGAGAAAGGACACAATGAGAACATAGAAGACATTCATGTTCCAAACAAATAAAGATTGATTTGATTTTAACACGCAGCATCACCTGCTACTATCGCGCAAAAATTATCCCATTACTAAGGGATAAAGATTATCCTACATTAATCCCTTTTTTTTAGAGTGCAAGAGAGTCTACATTTTACCAAAATGGACGATTTACATTGGGAACAAATCACTATTTATCTATGTTATCACTCGGCTGGCTTGAAATCGTGAGGAATTTTATGCCGCTAATGGTCTCATAATAAATAATCACCAACTGCGTAATTAAAGGAGAGAAAAAAACACTCAGAAAACAACAGATATATCAAATTTCATGAAAATTAGTTAATTCTCTAGGCCGTAAAACAACCAATCAAAATCAGTTTTTCATTTACTGACGTAGATGTATACTTAGACATGAAATCATACCCCGTTGCCATGACTTGCCCAGTGGTTTATACACAAGGTATGGCTAGATTGTATCCGAAAAGAATCCTACGGTTGATGATCGACACGTGGTCTCACTATCAACTCCTATGTGGTTAAATTCACTCCTTGACCAAATATTTTAGTTTCCTTATAAATCAGATTAACACAGTCCAGTGGTAAGTATATCATTAACCGATTGCAAATGTTTAGTATTAATCTAGAATTAACTGTTGTTACTGTGATTAGTGGTTAGAACATTTTAAAATTTATAATATTAGTCCAAATTAATTACCTAAACGATTCTTGCCCAGTGAACAATTTTAATTCTCAAAAAACCTCTAAATCCTATATTTCTAGAGAATAGTAGAAGTCCCTCTTTCATAACATTACAGAAACTCCTCACTTAACTTTTAACCAATAATTTGTTTAAAACAAATTTTTTGGTTTAAGTAACCAACTTGTTGGTTGCAATTTAAGTTTCTTTCCTATATCAGAAAACAAGTGTATAAAGATTTGTGAGACATCCTTGAAAAGGATTCAGGGACCTTTTCAGATATATTTTTATCGGGCAATTCATTTCTGGTAATTTACTCCCATTTCTATTCTTAGTTATAAAGTTCTATACTACCAGTCCACCACATAGAACCAAATCACCAAACCCATTCCTTACACCCATTTCCAAAATAGCCCTTGTCCAATATACAAGTTAATACAGTAATAACTATTATAGCATACAGAGAACATAAAAGTTCATATAGAAGGACAAATTATTAGCACAAGTCTGACAGACGACATGTCGATGACTGACAAATGTTATTTGTAAGTAAACAAGGTTGCACTCAGTGTAGTTATATGATAGTCCAATGTGATCACTATCGGTATTATTGTTGATGAATGATCGCGTGGCCTGACTGAATGAAGCCATACAATACATGCCATTCGGCTTACCGAACTCACGTGCCAGCTATAACAAACAATTAACACAACTACGCCTATATTTCGTGCTAGCTTTTAACCACACGTTCACGTTTCTGTGGTGGGAAGAAATCATCGACCATGTCGCTTTGCACGTTGTAGCTGAAATAGAAGAAATATTGAACATATTACAATGCGCGTGGAATGTGCGTGGAATGCGAGTTAGTGACGTCACCACCGAGCGGACTCGTCCAAGCCGAGGGGAAGCTATTGTCATATGAGCACTGTCAACGAATCGGAATATCACTCACGTCGATTGGAATGTCTGCGTCAACTCGTGCTTCAGCTCGCCTTTGTAGTTTATGGTGAAGATCCTTACGATCGGAATGCCGACCGCTTGGTACGCGCAAACATCCTATAAAGGAAACATTATTGTATTAATTAACATAATCTAAGTTCAAAGAACTTTTATTTCTCATAAGAACATGTAGAACACTAGTCACTTACAATGAGATTGAAATAATAATTATTAAGTAGTATAGTATAATTTCTTGACACTAATGTGGTCCTATGCAGTCTGCGGTAGAATTATATTGTGGTTTATTATTTTATATTAAAATTTGTTTTAATAAAAGGTTTTTTAGTTTTATAGTAATGTAGCCTACTTTCTGGGCATACTTCTCTTGGACAGTGTTATTCTGTTAATTCCAGTGGCGTGCCACTAGAATTAACAGAGTATCAGTTATAAGCGCAGCACTTTATTTTATTTTCATGTTTCGAACAGATTCAGTACACATGATCACATTGAAATGTAATTCTAATTATATACTAGTATAATAATGCTAGTCGGCGAAAAAAATAAGAAAATATTAAATCTTGATCTATCAACTTTCGAATCATCAATCGAGTGGCACGCCACTCAACTTTATAAATATTTATAAGCCGAAACTGGCGATATATACGATATACATTCATATTGTTGGTAGCTTTTCAATTTTTATTTACAGGTTCCCTCCCTTGAGAGAGCAGCAGCGCATTTGTAGCACCTTTGTCGTTGCAAATGTCCATAGGCGATGGTAAACGCTTTCCATCAAGTGGGTCGTCGCCCTATGCGCTGAACTCCAGCAATAAAAAATATTTTTCAATTTTCTTAGTTTTCCATTACTTCACATGCGTTAACTTCAAACCCACATCCCGTAAAAACGGTCCAGTTTTTCAGTTATTTCAGGATAGTAAAATGCATTAAAGAAATGCACATACATTAACTCTGTTCCCGTATCCAGCGTAGAAGGGGTTGGACCCGTGCGGGAACAGCGCCTTGATGTCGGCGAGGCACTGGATCTTGAACTCCTCGGGCTTCTTCTCGATGACCTCGCGGTGGAACGCGCGCAGCAGGGAGGTGGGGTTCAGGAGCAGGGGCCCGTCCGGGAGGCACACCTCGCCCTGTCTGATCGAACGGAGGTATTCCCTTGTCACCTGGTATAATGAAGTATAAATTATTACTTTATACTGCCTACAAAATTTATCTATACATAAAATAAAATTGTAGGTCAAATTTCTGTACAATTAAAAAAATGCTAAAAACCGAGTCAGGGGGGTGTAAGAAGTGAAATAGGACCAATTTAGATTTATTAATTTTTTTTGTTTCTCTGTTTGTCTGTCTGTTTGTACCGGCTAATCTCCAAAACCACTGGATCGATTTAAATGAAATTTTGTATGGTGGTAGCTTATATCCCTGGTCAACATATAGGATCATTTTGATCCAAAAAATTAAAGAGTTCCCATGGGATAGTCAAAAAACCCCACCACGCGGAGGTAGTCGCGGGTAGAAGCTAGTATTGTAGTAATATGTATGTGGGTGTATTTTTGACCAAAGTAGTTGTGCAGTGACGCAAATTTTTGCAAAATCTTCTTTTTTAATGGGATAAAATAACTGCTATCATGCTGGCAGGAAGTCCTACATAAAATAGTACATTTTCATTATTTTGTATTATCTTAAAAATTAACAGAACTTCTCGGTAGACATAATATTTATTGTATGTAAATTTTTATCACTTTACAATATCTTATATATAAAATTCTTGTGTCACAGTGTTAGTTACCATACTCCTCCGAAACGGCTAGACCGATTCTCATGAAACTTTGTGTACATATTGGGTAGGTCTGAGAATAGGACAAAATCTATTTTTCATCCCCCTAAATATTAAGGGTAGTCCACCACTAAATATATTTTTTTTAATTTTTAGATAATTATTTGTATTTTTATTTTTTTATGATACAGTATTAAAAAATACATACAACCCTAAATTTTAAACCCTGTACGATCAACCCCTATTTTTTAACAGCGATATTAGTATTTTTATAATTTTCTACTGGGATGATATAGATTTTAATTTGAACCAGGGAGATGGCGCTGCAATCGGGTACAAGAATTTAGGTGTTATTTTTGTTGTTGTATGTGTTGAAGTTCGTCCCGGAATGGTTTTAATAAACGATTGGACCCGGCAGGTGGCGCCGCGATACGCTAAACCGCTGGCCCTGATTTTGATGAAATTTTTTGTTTGTTCATGTGGATTTGAGAATAGTTTAGATTAACATTTGGTCCCGGTAGATGACGCTGGAATCGGGTTCTAGATTTTTATTTTTTAAAGGCAGGACAACGTCTGCCGGGTACAGTCAAGTTCATTAATATATATGCATTGACAAGGAATCAAAATATTGTATGCAGTAGAATGTTAAAAAATATCTTTACAATCAAACAAATCAATAATTTGTGGTCAACTTTTAGATTCATTTATATGTGACAGACTCCGTTCAATAATATGTGTGCATTACGATCATAATTATGTGTGCCGTGATGGATTCATAAATATTTTGAATACGGTTTACGTTTAAACTTGTCTAAATTGTCAAACATTTAATTTTATGAAACCTTTCA
The DNA here is from genome assembly GCA_012273795.1 of Dendrolimus punctatus. Classification (NCBI taxonomy): domain Eukaryota; kingdom Metazoa; phylum Arthropoda; class Insecta; order Lepidoptera; family Lasiocampidae; genus Dendrolimus; species Dendrolimus punctatus. The sequence goes on from CM022528.1 coordinate 15,462,881, forward strand.
AACTCTTTAGTCAAAGTTTGCAATTGGTTTTTGAACATTAGTTACCGGTCGAAAAGATACATTTGATTGTTTCAAAGATAAAGTGTTCATGCTTATGACATTTATCTAATATTTCTAAAAGATAAATTAAAATTTCATCTTCTTTATTTGTTATTAAAATGTATAGAATTGATGAACACACAAAACATAAAATAGTGTGTATGTGTCCTTCCTCACATATTTGGGTAATTGGGAATATCAAGAAATACTATTTCTTTATGGTGGATAAGGTGGCTGGAACAGAATGAAGCCGGACTTAGACTAAGCCTAGATCTTAACCCCATACACAATGTATGGGGTTTAATGATCCAAAATTGGGATAATAGTGGAGCTCGTACACAAGAAAATTTAAAGGCTCACGTTCATTCCATCTGAGATAATTTTAGAAATCAGGATTACTGCTACAAAATGATTAAATCAATGAGGACTCGCTTACAAAATGTCATTGACGTAAATGGAGCGTCACAAGATTTTAAATTAATACTCGCTGACTAAGCCTAAGATGTTTTTAATATATTATATGTCGTTCGACTAAGCCATATTTTAAAGCGGACAAAAAAGCGCTTAGTGCAGCCACTTGTCTTATTCATATTTATGTACCGAGATTATAAAGGTATCTAACAGATATAAAATCGATGCCTTTGGATTGTAGTGCTGGAGTCGGATTGTCAGAATTCCGTGGACAGCTCACAGAACAAATGTTTCTATACTGGAAGAGCTTGAGATCCGAGATCATCAGATGTTATCAGCAGTGTGCCAATAACGTATACTACTGAAGTACTTTGACCACATACCGCGAAGGAACCCAGACAACATGCAGAGACTTGTGGTCACTGGGAAAGAGACATTGTGGTAGATCTCCAAATAGATGGCTTGACTAGATTGCTGAAATGTTTACATTTCAATAAACTTGGCCAGCCACTATGTACACCGATACCGATCTCCGTGGAACAGAGTTAATGTTCTCACTGCTATCAAAGTCATAATCCTCAGCAATGAAGGAACAACTTGAAAGAAGAAGCTATTTTTTTTTATATAAAAATGTATTAAAGTTCATTGAAATGTTTTTATTTTGTTGATGTTCCATTCAATTTTTGGTTAATAATTTTAAGAGAAGTTAGTTCCTTATTAGTTTCGTAGTTACAGAAAAATAAATAAGTTTTCCAAAATCTATTTTTTTTAAATTCGTATACTTTATTTTGCAAGTACAGAGTTAAGTAATACAACGAGAACATTGATATTAATCAGAATCCTAAAAACGCTAGCTAGTTACGCGACGTTGCCCAGTGGGCAGTTGCACGTATTGGCAACGATGCATTTTTACTTGCATATAAGGTACTGCAAAATGAATTCTAGGAAAAAGTCAATTTGAGTGAAATTCCCATATCCATAACATATTTGTGAATATTTGTCTAGTCAGATATTTTTGAATCCTATGCTATTAAGTTATATTTGATCATATGGCTGGTCACAAATTATTGTAAAGTGTCCAGACATATATTATTGAACCAATTACATGATGATGTATTAATGAACTACAGACTGTAAAGATATTTTTTAACATTCTAGTGCATACAATATTTTGAATCCTATGCTATTAAGTTATATTTGATCATATGGCTGGTCACAAATTATTGTAAAGTGTCCAGACATATATTATTGAACCAATTACATGATGATGTATTAATGAACTACAGACTGTAAAGATATTTTTTAACATTCTAGTGCATACAATATTTTGAATCCTTGTCAATGCATATATATTAATGAACTTGACTGTACAACTAGTATTCCTATAAAGTAGTTAGTTTGTCGTCAGGTTTCGGGTCAAAGAAATCAAAATGTCTTCATTTTGAAAACTATATTGGTGTCTATTAACTTCTGCTTCTGTTACTATGACATGCCAATATCAATGCGAAAGGTGTTGCCAGAAAAAACAATGATATATAGGCAGTTTCTTCTTTGCTTGCTATATCTAACCAGTATCGATTCTTCGTAAATTTGTTATGATCACACTAATTGATTCATATGTCATTATAATTACTCCATTTAAAGAACGAAAAATTTTCACAGAATTTATGTCAATTATTAATTTCTTAACTCTGTTCTATAATTCACTTACCCTAGCCTGCCCGATGGCCCTTGCTGATAAATACAACAATTGGTAACCGTTGTTCTTGATTTTGGTGAACAACTGTGCAACACCAGACTGAGCCCAATCTTTGCCAACAAGAGGGAAAATGTGGCCTAACACATCAGACCTGAAACGAAACAAGGTTCAATATAAAACACCTAGCGATCGTTCATAACTTCGTTTGCGTTTCTCCTGAAAGTTCGCCATATGGACGCAACCGTCATTGTATTTGTCAGGAAAAACAGACTCCGGCAGATTATTCTACTCTTCAGGAGTGCACACCAGAAAAGATGGGAAGAAACGCTCGATTCTGACTGGTGATGTTTCCAGCATGTAACGGTGGCGATGTTTGGTGAGTGATAAAAGGTAGGAAAATGGCAGTTAAATGAGGCTTTAAAATCTTAACCATCAGATTTAATAAAGATCAGATTTAGTAAAGACATACCGTACACACGAGGGACTAGTCCGGAGACTGTCTATGACAAGAACAGCTCGACACCGTCTTTGTTGGAAGGTGAAGCGAAAAGATGAAGCGAAACGCTTGGTTCTGACTGGTGGTGTTTCCACTAGGTAATTTTTTTTTTATTGCTGGAGTTCAGCAGACAGGCAGATGGCCCACTTGATGGAAAGTGGTTACCATCGCCTGTGGACATTTGCAACGCCAAAGGTGCTACAAATGCGCTGCTGCTCTCATAAGGGAGACTGGAACCTGGTCACCAATGCCGGAACACAACTCAAGTTTGTTATGGCGACGTACTTCAGACCAGGGGTGGTAGCCATCCAGTCGGGCAAATGCCCAATGGAAATGATTAATTTTGGTGAACAGTGATGATTTGATTTATGTAAAACGGCAGTGGTGATAGTGGTGTTCGGAGACGGGAGTAGACTAACTTGGTGATGGTGCCGTCGATGTCCGAGATGACGATCTTGTCGTCGTGCCGCCACCGGAACACGTTGCACTTGCAGCGCGTGGTGCCCTGGTACGCGGTCGTCACGCTGAACACCATCTCGTTCATGCCCTCGCGCAGCTTCAACTTTTTCTGTACGAACCAAACGCACGCTCATATTAGGACTTACATGTTCAACAAATTGGTTTTTTTTAAAGTTTTTAAATAAAAGCTTTTGAGATCCTGGATATCATGTAGCAGCAGAGTGCTATCCAAGACAAGTAAAACGAGCCAAAACACGACGGGTCTATTTTGTTCAGTACAGTAATTCCTATGGCCACCTCCGTCTCCATCATCAGATCAGCTCCATGGTACCATATATATACGTGCAAAATTTTAGCTTAATCGAAATTGAGAAGTTTGTCAAATTTAACTAGCCCACCCGAACTTACGTACATACATCCATTGCAAGTTAAAGCTTGTAAAAACATTTTATAGTTGATATAATCGACATAGGAAGTCCGTCAGTCAGAACATTTTTTGATTATTTTATTGCAAGACTTCAGTGGATAGGCAGACGGCCCACCCGATGGAAAACGGTTACCATCGCCTGATACACTCTAAAGGAAGACTGTGACCTGGCTGCTATTGCCGGAATACAAATCAAGGTTGATATAGAGTCAAACTCTAGACTTAAGGGTGGTAGCCATCCAGACAGGCAAATGCCCCCGCACCTGGCTCTGGGTTGTTATGTCGCCTTTTAAGAGAGGTCAAATGGCCGTAAGAAATTGTATATCTCCGTTCCTGCACGAATAACACGGATAACAGATTTGTATTTTATAACAATCGAATTAGCCAAGTGTCCATTAATTCATGTAAATTAAAAGTTTCTATAAAGTAATTTTGAGATTTGGCTTTGAAAACTAAGAATATCTAGTCGAAAATACTTCAGGTTTCTAAAAATTACTCATTATACATTGTTCAAACCAGTTTTCGGTAAAAGTACTTTTAGCTCATAATTTAAACATTAGCGCGAGTAACAACACACTTTTTACAACTATTAATTTAAACAAGTTTCTAAGGAACATTGTTATGTTTTTTTCATATTGTTACGACGAATTGTCGACAAAATGAATGTACACCTGGTTTATTAACTTTCCCCGCATTTGGACTTCTTTGTTTACTTTGTGTTTAAAATTTGTAATTAGGAAAACATTCTATCGTTATAGTACTTGTTTATGGCCGTAGGTGTGCAGATTACGGATAACGGAAACTTCAGTCCACGCGGTCGATTGTTGTATTGTACAGTTTAGTATAAAACCATGCCCGAACTGTGTGACGCAGTCGAGCGACGATTACGATACGAGCAAGACGTGTGTATTACATTCGATATGCGATATAGTGACGGACTTTGTGCGTGTTATGGGATCGTGCAGTTTGTACTGGTTGAGTCCAGTTATATTTGTAGCTGTGTTATACGTGTTTGTATAGGTCTAATAGATTCTATAGTAATTCCACCGGCATTTTAATTCGAGTCCTGCAGCTCGTAACAATATTTATTACAATAAAATAAAATTGCATCATTCAAGTTACATATAGTTTTTAGGGTATTTTGTCTGTCTGGATGGGTACCATCCCTGATATAGTGTAAGCCGAGCGGCAGCACATAGGTAGCACCTTTGGTGTTACAAATGTTCATAGGCGATGGCAACCACTGTCCATCAGGCAGGCCACCCGTCTATCTGCTGAAGTTGTGCAATAAAAAAAAAGAAAGATATCTGTATACAACTCACGATTTGATCCGATGATAGCCTTAGTGTTTTCCGGAAAGAGGAGTAGCGGCGCGGCCTTTTCTGCACTTGCACGTCTTGTTCAGAGTCCGACGAACTGAGGTCTTGATGGTCGACTATAAAACAACGTTTCCTTTGTTATTATTGAATTTTCAATTTCGATAACATTTTTGTACTCAATATCAGGTCTACCGTTAAATAGAAAATATTGTTATTGTATAATACAGTACCAGAATAGTACATACATTAAAATTATCACGCGTGTTTCCCATAGGGGTAGGCAGAGACAATGGATTTCCACTTGCTACGATTGACATACATCTTTCGCTTTACCTACTTTCATTAATTCTTCATACACACGTTCATTATGTACTACAATACAGTAACTCAATGGTTCCCAAAGTGGGCGATAACGCCCCCTTGTGGGCGCTGCAGGCCTAAAAGGGGGCGGTAAGAGACCCAGAAAAAAATGGGCATTGGCAGGTGTAGCCCATAAGAGTTAACTTGAGACCTCAGCTCCGTTGTATAGTACCTACTGCGCTTAGGTCTCAAGTTAACTCTGGCGGGCTATAGTAAAAGTCTCGTTTAGAATGAATGTTTAATCTCCGCTAATATAGTTCACAATAATCAATTTATTACATTTATCGTTAAAGTGGTTTTTAAGTAGGTGAAAAAATGGGGGCGCTAAAAAATAATTTATTTTCAAAGTAAGCGGTATACAATATAAGTTTGGGAACCACTGCAGTAACTAAATAAGCACACCAGTTGCCAGTCAGTTATATTGTTTATTGATTATTATTTTTAGGTGGTAATTCAGACTACCACAATACTTCAGCATCGGAAAGCTTACTCTCAAACGCCTTTGGTAGTTCATTCTCGTTAAATTTGCCTAACAATATAAACTGGATGAAAACGAACATTGAAAGACGTTTGAGAGTAAGCCCTCAGCTCTTGTATTGCGTTCAAACTTATATGTATTATATGAACTTATATGAAACAGTAATAATAATATTCTTGAATAAATAATTATTAACTATTTATTCAAGAATATTATTATAACTGTATAACTATATACACGCGATTTCGTCCACGCTTGAGTTGAAATTACCGGAATAAAAAGTAGCGCAGATCTTAAATCTAAGAAATTGCTGTAATCATTAAAAACCGCATCAAAGTCGGCCCAGTAGTTTTAACTTGAATCCCGAACAAACAGAGATGAAATCTAAAAAAAAAATATTCTCCGTGTAAATAGCTTCAATGTACAGACACGGAATGTTTAGGATTTTATAGATAATTCGGACTTAAACAAAACCTCCCTATACCTTGATCCTGACTAGGTCGATTTTCTGAGATCATTGCAGGCACTTCTTCGGGTTCTGGTATCACTGGTTCATAGGGTTCGATGACGTCATCAACATTCGTGACCTCTTTGTTCTCGTCCATTGTTGTCTCTTCCACTTCCACCGTTTGACTTTTCTCACTTTCAAGGGTTAAGGACACTGGTTCTTGGTTTATCGTATTTGATTCTGTGCTTGTTTCTGTGCTTAGTAGATTTACTTGTTTCGTATCTTCGTCTTGTGACTTATAAGGATCAGTTCTAAAGTGAAAGATATACAAAAGTTTATTTATTTTTACATACATTATGGCGAGTCACAATATGCTTGAATGCTATTTGCTTTTAAGGGTTCTAATATATATAACTGATGACCCATTTTCCCCTCTTTATCCCATTCTATCCTACCCCATCCCTTCGCTTCGCCCCTGGTATTACTAACACCTATAGGCGAAGGCAACCACTTTCCATGAGGTGGGCCGTCTGCCTGTTGGCCAGGTGTTCAATTAAATAGTAAACGTAAAAAGAAATTCTTATGGTTGCACTGTAACATATATTCATGTGTGCCTTTGATATATACTCTAATATAAAAACCACACATGTAGAGGTCTTGCATATCTACAAAAATATATTGTAATTGCAAACAATTTTTTTTAAGAATGAAAGAAAGTATAACACCCCCCCCCCCCCGCTTGCTTTCGGTTAAATTAAAAAGAAATTATTAAGACTCAAATTTTAACTGATTTTAGCTGAAATAAGATTTATCTAAAATAAAAACCTCTCACGGGATGCAGAACTGAAAATTTTACCGAACCCTAGGGACATGACCTTTGCGAACCTTTGTGACCTTTGTGACTAGCATGTGAACATTAAATATTCATCACGAAAAACTGTTTGTTTGAAGTGTCTGTAAGTGTGAAAGAAGTGATGATGTAAGCTTGTTTGTATTATAAATTATATGTTGCCAAAAATTACTATTAAAGATCTTTGTATAAGCAATCAACACCTATTAAAAAAGAGTAGCTATATTCTACCATAAAAATAATGAGCTATAGAGAATCACAGAGAAGACATGGCGATCTTTTGTGTCCTTCTCAGTTGATATTAGGTACTTAATATATGTTACATTTTTCATGAAAACCATGATCTAATTTATTATACAAGGTCGTTTATATAGATTAATACTACAAAATAAATAGCCTTAGTGAGTCAGATTCGGAGTATACTCCCGAGGTGGTCCCATTGTCACCAAGTCAGGAAATCTGATGAGTGGCTATCAGGGAAATCGAGAGCATCCCATGTTAAAAAAAGGTCTGTATGTCTATACTCTTGGAAAGGCAAAACTCATATATATGCGTGTCAATAAGCACATACAGTAAGTAATTTTTTACATTCGATTAAAATATTATTTGTAAAGCTATTCAAGCAGCAAAGTAAAAAATATGTTTTTTGACAAAAACTAAACAGACTTCAAACTAAAAAGCATAAAATAAATATTTTCTAAAATTCTACGTCTTGAAATCGATTCTAAGTAACACATAAAAAACAACAACGAAATAGCAAAGCGCAGCGACTCCAAGATGACGCCGAAAATATTTCTTTTTTACTTTTTAGTTTGAATTTGGTTTTGTTGATTAGCCTTAAGTATCAGATTAGCAAAAAATGGAGCACAAAGAAAAGGTAGTGAATAAGAACGCCCCGATTTAATATAATTGTATTTTTATAGAATAATAAGCGTTACCTACCTCTTTGCTTCGGCATTGGACCGACGCCAGTTCCACCAGGAATAGGTGCGCGGCTTCGAAGTGCTGTCCGACGAGACCCGCTGCTGGGTCAACGAACCGTCCTTATCACTCTTCTCTAACGACTCTAGTACTCTCTGCCAATAAATTTTTCATAATCTATAAAACCAGGTTTAGACGTCATAGAGCTGTGCTGGAATAATTATCCTGATTACAGCCCGCTGGGCAATCTCGATCGGTGTAATACCACGCTCTCACAGAATATCGATGTGACATGTTAAGCCTTGAGTTAATAGTGTTGTGCACTTTGAGTTGGGCGATTTCCAGTAGCACTTTCCACTCACCCTTATCCCATGCACAAACTCTCGACGTTAATATTGATACATGATATTAATTTTCTGCCAATGGCAACAGTATTGATATAAAATAATAACATGTAAAAAACCAACATATATTGAAAAATCACTACATATACGCGCGTTTGCAATCTGCAAGAAAACTTTTCGTTTCGTTTCATGAAGATGAGCTAACTAGGATTTTCAATTTAATATTGATTTATGTTACAAAAATAGTTTTTGTAAAAATAACTAGTTGGTAGAAATTTTCATTGAGATTCTAAAAAAGAAAAACGGACTGAGGGTTACCTTTGTCGCAAGACTATATTACGAATTAAGTTTTTTACTCGATTGTCATTGCTTAAACTCCGTTTTAAATAGAACAGTATGAGAGAAATTACGTAAATATAAAAATAAACATTGTCATTCTAAGTATAAAATTTTAATATCATATATTTTATATACTTCAAATTAATACTTATTTCGTAGTAAAACTTACGATACCGTTACAAATTACATTATATAGGTGTGTTAGGATACCGTACTATTTGGAATAGAGTTTATTGTATTGCTCTTCCATGTCTCTATGTACTTACATTAGGCAGTGGCCGCCTGTAAGCCAGCAGCGAGAGCAGCAGCGGCCCCGCGCTCCGCCAAGGCATGTAGCGGTCGCCCATCCGCACCACGAGCCGCTCGTCCGCCGCCAGCGACGCGCCCATCGCGCAAAACTCCTCGAACGGCAGCGCCCGTGACACCATCTCTTCGCGGACATATATGCCCACTTGGCCTCTGTTGTAACATAGATAGTACATACATACATACATAACTTCACGACAGGTCCCTTGCGGGGTAGGCCCGAACATCAGAGCGCCATTCAGGCTTATTCTTACACACCTCTCTTGCTTCTTTTACATTCATAGCTCTTGTAATGCACGCTCGTCTGTTCTTAAGGCTCTTGACATCACCTTCTGCTAGTACATGATCAATTTGATCATGGAAGGTGTGTCGTGGCCTTCCGCGATTTCTGCATCCATCCACTTTTGCATTGTATATCCGTTTAGTCATTCTTTCATCAGATTCGTTCCACATGCTCGAATCACCGGAGCATTCCTTTCCTTACCTTCACCCGGACACTCTGTCAACATAGATAGATACGGTCTTATTCAGAGTTAGAAAGTTAGAAGGCCTATTCATTGGTCTTGAAAACAAAACAAAATGTGAATCACAAATCTCATCACTTTATTTATTTAGTTTATTCTTAATTCTATACTAGGATATGCCCGCGACCTCGTCCACGCTTGACTAGAAATTCTCGTAGGACAAAAAGTGTAGCAGCATTTAAAAACGAATGTAAGCGGCTATATCGTTTTAGTGGATACTGTGTCGGAATAAGCTAATTTTTATGCATTCAAAAAACTTCAATCTGCTACCGGGAAAGATTTGTATGCAAAACATTTACAAAAACACTGATATGCAATACTTAAAATTGTAAGGATATGAAAAACTTAATTAATTTTATACTTACTTGGCTAATATTTTCTCGTCATCATCAGAGTCGAGTATCGGTGGTTCAAGTGAAGCGGGGACTGAGGCAATGACGGCCCGTTGCCTGATTCGTACTCTTCCTCTGTAGGGCCCGCGTTCGCGTGATGTGTTTGATTTGGTGGGCCTACAGAGAAAGGACTGTTTAACCGCAGGTTACGTAAACTGGGTACATAGGGGTAGAAACTAGTTATTTTTAATTAAATTTTCATTAAATCTGGATTACCTCATAAATAATTCAAACGAGTTGTAAGTGAAAATACAAGAGTATAATTTTATATTAGCAAAAGCCAACTTACCAGCGCGATATCTTTCTGTGTGGTGTTTGGGGAAATAGAGATCGGGGTCGACCTGCCCTCGGTCCAGATCGTCCAAATAGACGCCTTCTACGACGGCGACGGGGTCACGGGAGGACATGAAGCGGAACATGCCACTGAGCACGCCGTGACGAGCCGCTCGCTCCTCGTCTGAACTGAGCGGCTCAGTAGGTGACGCCGGCTCGGCGGGTGACGCGGGAGACGGTGGCGAGTCCACGCACGGGGGCGACTCGGCCCCTCTCACCGGCGGTCCCGGCAACTCACCCCACCTCCATGACTGCGACGATTTATCACCGGCTGTTGTCCTTGATAATTCCACTTCTGTATCAGATTGTACTGGAGTACCGCTTCTTGAACCCCGTCTGTGGAATTTTCTAGACTTAATTGTTTGTTCCATGATTATGTATTACGGCCCGCGGTAAACTTAAAGCCCTTTCCAGATTAGTCGTCGAAGAAATATATATTGTGCAGTTTGACATGAACGACACGACTACTAAGCGTAGTTGATATTATTTGTACTACTTGAAGCAGATTTAAAATTTGTTAAGTGCCAGTACAAGTGATCATTATATTTTAATAGGGTTTTGCGACTGTTAGTACAATGACAGTAAAGTGATCAAATCATCACTAACGTGACCCATTAACAAGCAGACCACTTTGTTACGTTTGTCGATAACAATAACCAATAGCAGCTGGTGTTACGTGACAAACAGTAAATTAACCTTCCGAATGGATCAAATAAAATTATATCTTAAAATGTAAAGTTAAATTCCAAACATAATGAAACCACACCTGTTAGAACCGTTTACTAACAATTCATTAGGCTGAAACGTCTTGTAAATTTTTAAATTTCTGTTATTTTTTTAAAATAAAGAAGCTTTTTAGCAAATTCGACGGTATTAGAAAATAGGTTTGAAACTCTGTTTACTACTTAATTACGATAAGCATGAAATTGCAAGTTAACAATGTGTTATTATATAGATTAGTAGTAACTAAAACACTATTGTGTGTGTATGATAAAATGATTTATAATGAATGACTATTTGTATGGGTTTTACCAAATTGAATTAAATTTAATACAACAATGTTTGCATCCTAAACGATTTTATACGACATAGATAGAATAATTTCCATATAGAGGAAGATTGCTGTAGTTGAAGAGCATAGTACATTATCACGGCCAGGAAACGTCAATCGGAAATAAATTAAGTACGTGAGTCACATTTTATGGAGAATTTTAACAAAGTAACAGAGGTCATTACTGTATAATACTTTTTTATTTCTCATATTCCGAAAGTACAATTGGAGTTGCTTAATCACATGGATGAAAACAGCACTTTTTGGCCATGGGAAACGATTCTCCCTGCTGTGAAAACATTAAGAGAAGTATGCAAACCATAGATAATACGTGCTACTCATGTCAAACTTTTTTATAGCCACTGTTAAATCGCGGCATAAATTGCAATAAAAAGAATCATCAATTTTTAACATCATTTTATACTTATAAATTACTTTCACTTAATTATTATTTAATTTACATAAATTTGACCTAGTATTATTACTATTATCAGTGACAACAAATAATACTGACTGGTTGAAAACCACAGAAAAAAATACTTGAGGTTTCATATGTGACGCACGTGATGACGTTTCATCAGATTTAGTTATCGATTTAACGCCTCATTTAATTAAAGAAATAGTTGTTTGTTTAACTAATCAGTATTTATTTAATTTCCTCATATATGAAATGAAAAGCAGTGTTAACCTCGGTTTCACCCGAGGTTAACACTCTGCCTATTTAGGCACCCGAATTATTAGCGTCCCGGCTACGCTCGTGCGCCTAACCATCTTGAGCCTAAATAGGTTACTTTCACCTCTCGCGTAACAATCTACTATTAGTATCTTCGTTTTTACTTTTAATTGTATAATTTGTGAATGGTTTTCATTTTTTCGTGGTCAAATGTTATTGTTGATTTTCTTCAATAAAAATATGTTTTGTGACTGGACGAACTTAGATTTATAGTTAGCGCTGTCTCCTGACTGCGTAATAGTTACCAAATTTTATAAAACGCGTCTATTGCCCAGTGACTCATTACTACAACATTTGGTGTGGACTTCAAGATTTTCGGGGCTACTTACACTTTGCGGGATATTTTTTCAAAGTTTATCTATTAAGGAAATCTGCAGTACCTTTCATACTAATCAGGTAACAACTTCACATACCAGAGCGGATACAAACAAATTTATTTATGTATGTACAGGTGAATTTTTCAAGTAGGCCTTCAGGGTCAAATTCTAAACTATACGAAATACCGGCAACACACTCAAAAGGACTCTCGATGCCAATTTTGACGAAAACAAATGTGGAATCATTAGATTTTTGAGAAAATCAATTACTTTTATAAGGAGTCCAGTCGGCTGATTTTGAAAAATAAACACAACCTGTAGTGTTTTATAACAAATTGTAGTGTAGTTTATTAGGATCAATTTCTATAAAGGAATGTCAAACGGCAAACCAGGAGAAAGGGTTTATTGAACGAAATGTTGTATTTTCTATACATTAATTAAACCTCACCTTATTATATTCAATACGGAAATTATGAGCATTATTCTATTTTTAAAATGCTTCTTTAAATTAATATTCGAAAAGCACGTTATTTTATCTCAACCAGTCAGATTAGTCAATGTGTAAACATTGATGCCCTTACTTATAATCGCTTGTTAAATTTTAAGAAACTACTCAGCAACTGATTAATGAAAATCTTACCCATAAACTCCTCTTAAGTATAAGAGGTGGTTATAAAGTAGCTCATAAATAGCTGTCAAAAATAACCAATATCGAGCGATAGTTTAAGTGACTGCCAAGAGGTAAGATTGCAAGTTTTTTTGAAACAGCCATTGATTAGGGCTTAAGAGTCTCTTATTTAAGAGATTGCTAATCCTTTCTTAACAAGAATAATATAAGTAAGGCCCTGATTGTGTTCAAATATGGAAAAGAGAACATTTTGTTCAAAAACAAATCTCTCCTTTGGTTTGCGGTTTGATATTCCTTCACAGAAATTGATACTTGTACAGCTACACTGTGATTTGGTATAATTATACGGTGTATTTAATTCTTCTAAATCAAAGCATTCGATACCTGACAAAGGTAATTGATTCGTTTTCGCTAAAATCGGCCTCGAGACTCCTTTAAGTATTTACACTATTCAGCATAGCTTAGGATTTGGCCCTGAAGGCCCACTTGAAAAATTCACCTGCGTGTGGATCAGAATGAAACAAATATTAAAATTCCTTGTAAATAACAGTGAGTCAGTTAACAGTAAATCAATAATAATTTAGTGTTTATCCTATTTTCGCTGAATAGTAAAACCTATTCAGCAATAAATAATAATAACACGAAATCATGATTAATTTGCTGCCTTTGAATTCTTATAAGACTGAAATGTCACAAATCAGATGTGGATGATAAGCATAGCAACTATTCTACGCTGACATTAAAAACTAATTACGTTAGTCAAAATACGCAGCCTTGTATAATTTCAAATTTATGATAAGCGTGATTTCATACAAAGGTTACTCTAGCATCAAGTTTTAAATTCAGTATTTGATACCAAATTTGAGGATATGATTAAACTCTCAAGGAGTATATAACACACGGGTTTTTAACTTTTCTCAGTTTATCTCTATTACAATGTATCAAATACCAAAATACTGTTATGTTACATTAATTGCAAATTATGAGCACACAGTCAAATGGTGAGTCGACAAAGCAATGCGGCTATACAATGTATTTATTATTGATAATGATTATTACGCATGTCTCGAGGCAGCGTGCACCTCAAAGGCAGTGTCCGACAACGCCAATGGGATACGGTTGTCACCATTCAGGTTCAGATTGGACATCTCTTCACTGTAACCAGGCGACAATTCAAAAACACAGAAAACAATGAACCCAAAACTTGAAATTAAGAAAACGATCAAACATCATTAGATCAAGCGTTAATGTATTTACAAATCAGCGAGACTCACCTTAGGCTAACCGCATTGACCTCAGTATCACTGAAGAAACTTATGTTTGTCGAGTTGGGCACCGATACTGAATGCGAGGCGCGTTGTTCAGACCCCGCACGATCAGATTGACTAGAAACAGAACTTGTCGACGACTTTCTCTGATGCTTCTTCTTGGAACTGACTTTTCTAGTCTTCTTTTTTTTCTTTCCGTTTCCATTTTGTTTCATTTCGTCACTGGGCGCGGCGTCTATCGGCCTGAAGTCGTTGTGCGCGCTGATTTTGTGCACGGCCTGTTTCGCCTCGCTCTCGTCCTCACCAAGTTGGGTCGCGGCAAAGGTCCTTGGCCCTCTGTCATCGGTCCAATCGGTGCCTTCGTCCAATCCTTCCATTTCAAACAAAGCGTCATTATCATTGGTTATGTTTTCCTCTTTGGCGGTAGGCTTTTTTAATTTACTCAAATCAGGTTTCTGCATTGTTTTTCCGTCAGCTGTATACCTATAAATAACATAATGGCATAAAAATTTAAAAGACATCGTTCTGCACACTGACTTACTAATTGTGTGCTTGAAATAATTAACTGTGGTGTTTACTTTTTTATTCAAACTATGTCTATTATCGCGGTTAGCCAATGTGAATAATGCACATGTGTATTGTTATGAAGTTCGCTTTCGAATTACAAGTATATAAATATAAATCTTATTTATGAAGTGACATTATTATTACCTTTTGCTTTGTAATGTACGTACAAGTCATTATAAAAGTTTTCATAAAAAGTTTATGAGCTTCGATACCAGTATTTGGAGAAAGTTGACATAAAATATAGCTAAAAACTATGTTGTAATCAAATTATGCAACAGCACGCACCTCCTTTTAGTGTAGTCCGATGCTTGACCATGATCAGGCTCGACTGCCGAGAGAGAATTCCGTCTCCGGGGCTCATAGAGCTCATCAAAACGTGCCGCGGGTATAGGCGAGGTGGCCAGATGCGCTGAGCACTCCGCTTCATCTTCACCCACTTCTTCAACGAAAAACGCTTCCCCAGATTCCCCCAATTTCATGTGAATGTTTAAAGGCTCGCCATTTAGCTCCAGGTCTACCTGTGAATCATATTAAGACTGTAAAATAACTGATTACAAATGCGGAAGCATTATTGTTCAACTATTCATTAAATAACTTTTGTCTTAGCATTACACTATTCGATACGTTTTTAAATATCTATCTACGGTGAATATGAAATACAATAGGGACATACAAACTTTCTTTTGGTATGGTACACCATAATAATAAAACAGGTGGCCGGATGAAGATAACTTGTGTGCCAAATTTTCTTCAATATTCACGTTTAGACTCTCTTACCCCACATTGGCGTTTCTCCAAATTTCATACGCTGTGAATAAGACGCATATTTCTCATCTAGATTTGGCAATGTATCTCTAAAACTGTTGTTGTGTAGAGTATTATTTTAAAAGCTTATTGAACTACAAATATTCTGCTAGCTTCTATATTTAGAAAACTTATATCAAATATGATTCGCAAGAAATTCTATTTACTAAATGAAATTATTCTTTTTGGAATATGATTTTAGTATCAGGAAGATTCTAGATCAAGCAGAAGTCTCCCTCGGCGGCAATGCAGTGGGAACCACGTTGGCGGCACCCCGCGCCGTTAGTAGAATAATTATTTATATATCCGTCAACATACTGACTACATATTATAATATGCGAATGAATCCGTATTAGCGGGCGTGGAATGGAATCTTGTTACGTAGCTAGCTCTCGATCGTCATTTCTTTCACTAAGCATGTGTCATCAGATCCGTTCATTAATTTTGATGACTACTATTAAATAATATTTGATAAAATAAAATTGAAATAATAAAGTATCGTAAAGTATAAAGTATTTTTACACAAATTCTTTTTTTTTTCGAAAGAGTATATTTGTATTGGGGCCACGACATTCGTCTTTTAGTCTATTTTGTTTTTAGTCATGAAGGTTGTTCATAGATAGTACTTAAATATGTAGTCCTGATTGTTACTTCCACTTAATTAGCTGGATACCACTAACATTGATTCTTTATATTTTATGTACCTGCTTATCACATGTAGCAACTTTTTATTTAGTTTTGGGACCTTATATATTTAAGCGATTTTGTCTAAATTGTATTAAACAACATAGAGTAAGAGCCCGTGAACCCCAGACCTTCGTTATTTTATAAAAGCTGAAAGTTTGACAGCGCATGCTCCCAACACAGGTAAGAACGATGGACTATTATGAAGTTTGGGTTACCGTGGCTTTGGCAGATAAACGGTACTAAAGGTGTGTAAAATACCGATCTAAATTCATCAAATAATAAAGTGTGATTTTTTGGTATTACCTTCAGAATATTATTAAAAATCACGTTATTGATTGCCAGACACTTAACATCGTGGCAACCCCTTGCCAGACACCCCTAATGTTCATGAAAATATGTATAATTCTACTTATGTTATAGTATAAAAGCTGATTTTTATATATAATACTTAGGTAATAATTAGATGATGTTTCCTCATCAGCCAGACATTTTTGATAGTTCCAACCCATTGCCAGACAATGATGTAGGGTCGCTGTAGGAGCGAGCGCGAGGCAGTATATGTATGGTGGGTGCGAGTGAGATGGCGAGATAGGTCTATCGCGATCTCTCACTGCGCAGTTGTTATTTCTACTACGCATGTATTGTTTAGTACTTAGTACTTAGGCTTTGGCAGGTAAACGGTACTACCGTTTACTCCGTGCAGGAACGGAGAAAGAATACAATTTCCTGCGGCCGGGCGGCCTGTCGTAAGAGGCGACAAAACAACCCCCAGCCAGGTGGTAGGGCATTTGCCCGACTGGATGGCTACCACCCCTGATCTAAAGTATGTCGCCATAACAACCTTGTGTTGCGTTCCGGCATTAGTGACCAGGTTCCAGTCTCCTTTAAGAGGGCAGCAGCGCATTTGTAGCATCTTTGGTGTTGCAAATGTCCATAGGCGATGGTAACCGCTCTCCATCGAGTGGGCCGTCTGCCTGTCTGCTGACCTCCTGCAATAAAAAAAAACCTGCCAAAGCCACAGTAACCCAAACTTCATAATACTTTTACTTTCTTACCTGTGTTGGGAGCATGCGCTGACAAACTTTCAGCTTTTATAAAATAACGAAGGTCTGGGTTCACGGGCTCTTAGACTAACAAACGTTGGTTAACATTTTTTGTGGTGTTTTGGGAGTATTTCCAGAATTATTTAAACTGGATGATTGTCATTCCTTATATTCTTCTTCGACGGTGAAACTAACTTCATACATATATATACTTCATATTTTATGATACACTTCTCACATAACATGCAATTTTACCGTGACCTTATGTGAGTATTCATAATATATTACGATATGCCCGCGAATTCGTCCACGTTTGACTTGAAAATTATCACGAGATTCCCAGGACACAGCATTTAAAAAAAATGAAGCTATCGTTTTAGTGAAAACTATGTCGGAATAAGCTAATTTTTATACACCCGAACAACTTCAAACCGCTCCCAGAAAAATTCCCGCGCGATTACCGGGATAATATCTATAGAGCAGTGAAACAATCGCACTGTACTTCGATTTTTTCTATCTGACCATTTTAAACCATTCCCAAAAAAACACTCGCGGGATTCCCGGGATAAATAGTAGCGCAGATTTTAAGTCTAAGAATTTTCTGTGAATCAGCGAAAACCGCATCGAAATCGGCCCAGTAGTTTTTACATGAATCCCGAAGAAACAGACAAAAAAACTAAAAAATGTATCGTGTTCTCCATCGTTTATATAGTGAGTTCCAGTTGTTTTTTTTAATACCTCGAATGTAGAGACACGGAATGTTTAGAATTTTATAATATTATTGATTTATTTATCCTCAGCTTGGTGTCGCCTACAACAGTATGAACCATGTACTTGTCAGCCAGGTAACGAATACATACATATACACGGAAATGTAATTAACTAGTAAAAATACTTTCAAGATAAACTCGCCACCAAAGTTCGTGGAAACAGATAAAATACATTTACAATATTTAAAAAAAAAAATTGATAATGTCAACAAATTTGTTTCGTAGAGAAAGGATTCCAAAACTACAGTGTACGAGAATTGTATAATATTTAACGCCACATGAAAATGTAAATTAGGTGTGAAGAAACAGAAAGACGTGAATATGTTTAAGAAACACTAACCATAACTGAATTATTACCTGGCTAGAGTTAGAGTATTAAAATATATAAACTATTGAACTAATAATACCAACACTATGCAAGGATGAAACATTTCTTACTCGTTTCTTTATGGCTGTCAGTATACATTTGACAATATTGACAATAATAAAATTGTATGCTAATCAATACATACGAGTATATTACGAAAATTCATTTAAGGGGTATTGAGGCTGAGAAGAGAAACCAAGTTTTTACGGAATGATGATGATCAACCTTATAGTTTAGTAAATATTGTTACGAATTGCAGCACTCGAATTTAAATGCCGCTGGAATGATTATAGAATTTATTAGAACTATACAAAAACGTATAACACAGATACAAATATAATAACACGCGTAAAGTCCGTGACTAAATAGATATGTAGTACACACGTCTTGCTTCGTTTGTGGTTATTGCTCGACTGATCATCTCTTCATTGGGGCTTTGCTTTGTACTGCACAAATACAATATGTCTCTCGGCCGCGTAGACTGAATTTTTTAGAATCACACCTGGCTAATGACTGCCATAAAAGATTACAATACACAATGGGCTGTTTTTCTAAATACAAATTTTAAACACAAAGTAAACAATTTGGACTTCTTTTAAGTCCAAATGAAGAAAAGATAATAAAATGTCTACAGGTACGCATGTGTGAACAATATGTATATTAAAGTGTCTGCCAGTTTCACTGTAAGTTTTACATTACTTACCACTTTGAATCTGGAACGAAGAACACCCAGCTTGCCAAAGCGCACGTGGAACGGCGAGCAGGTGTAACTGCCATCGGGCTGTTCTACCACTACCACATCGATGGCGCCAGTCAACGTCGCACCATTGATTTCATTGTAGAACTCCCGAAAGTTGGCAATAAATTTGCCAATATAGTTCATAGAATACATTCTTGAAAATTTTTATCGCACTCTCTTGTCACAAACTTTAAAGTGAATGTTCTTAAATCGTTTGAACACTAAACGTAATTGTAACGATTACCCCATCTTGAAATAGGGTCGGTGTAACGAATATTTTATTCTGAAACAAAAACAGATTCAATTATTAGACCCTAAAGTTTTAAACTGCATAATAAATCCCGCCTAATTGAAAGACTTAATAGTGACATATTTTGGATACAAGTTTGTACCTTTTTTACAGCCTAGGAAGTTAATTGACTACCTTGGAGTTTTGGGTGTATATATTTGTCTAGTTTTGATAATAAGGATCAAAGGTTTTATATGTGAAAATGCGATAAAATTCCGATGTTGTTTTGCAAAAACGTACTTTAAAACATTTTATTGTATTGCATGTATTGCTCAAGAACTCCTTCAGTTGTTTAGATAAAAATGTCAGACTATTAGGTAATCGCACACTCTAATGTAGATACAGACAGCGTAATGCCTTTAAGCAATTCAACTTTCTACAGGCACCGCTATGTGGTTTTAAGCATTAAAAACTAATTTAACCCTTGACGAAGCAATAATTACCATTTAAATTATTACGCGATAAACCTATAAGAAATATCTTCCTAAAGCAGTGTGATACTTGTTACAAAGTAATCATTAATGCACACGCAGAATGTTACTTAATTTTGTATAGCCCAGAATTACTAAGTCACGAATCTAAATATAGATTAAATAAAGTTCATCTGTCGATAGCGATAGGGTCTCCATCAAAATTAACATCTACGGTTAAGGTTTACAAATTGTAATAATTTTATTGTTAGTTTCAATGCATATCACTGAGTAAACGCGACTATGAATACAATCACCCCAATAAAAACAATTTTAGTGTCATGGCGTTGACTAAAAAGTGTGCACGAGAATGAAGCGTGCGATTCGAGTCGAGCCGTTGACGACACCGGGGACTCTGCCTCTCACAATGACTAATTTGTAAGAATAGATGTAAAATAGTAAGTCCTTTTTCACCACATGTAAATAATATGTAATGGAAAATTAAGCGCGGTTACGCTATATGACGAAGATGATCACGAGTCGCTGAACACGCTTGTTTGGCCTATCCGGTCTCAAAACTTTCGCTTACTGCGACTGCATTTAATTATCGTGATAGTAAAGCTTAACGTCATTTAGTTAAACCGAAAGTATGTAACAAAATTGGCCAGGAACGTTCGGGCCACGCGTATTGCTTGGAAATGTCAACTGTTTTTGTTGTTTGACTACGAAAATAAAAAAAAACCGTAAACATTTCCACGGAATATGCGTGTCTTAAAAATTACTGAAAGTTGAACCTAATTTTCATTGAACCTGTTCTGAAATTTATCCTTGATTTTTTTCAGTATTATCCATGCAATATTATCAAAATTAAAACGTGCATTTCAACGAATTTTAAAACCAATATCACCTCACACCTCAAATCGTTCCGTTATCCTTTCTCCAAATAGGGTAAACACGAAAATTGCAATAAATTTCATAGCTCAAAGAGTAAAAAACCGTCATTATGCGAAAAATGAGTAATCAGCTAACAAAATATAAGCGATCTAAAACTGACAGGCAACGACCGTTTCGTAAAAGCGTGTAACATAGTTTGGATAGAGCATTGACAGTACATTTATTTATTACTGTTTTCAATACAACCAATATATCGATAAGATTATCCAAGATTTGTGTTGAACATGTACAGCACATGCGCGCCATGGTAACGACATGTAAAGTACGTGATGTCTGAGACCAATCCAATACGAAATATGTTATTATTGTCCTTATTGATAAGCCACATAATACTTAAGTCGTTCATTGACTTTTAATTTGTTTTTAGCTAAAATATTAATAATTCAATAAAATAAACATTATTGTCCAATTTATTGCTATTTTGTGCAGTAGAATAAATAATTGAATAGATTATAATGTGAGAGGAGGCTCACCTTGAAAATAGTGAAGAAACGTTTATAAATTTGATTTTTTTATAGCTGTATTCTATTTTAAAAACGTATATATTGTGGCGAGTGATGGTGGAACATTCTAGTTAGTTTAAGAAGTTTCCGAAAAATGTAGACGATTCTGGACGAAAAAGACAAGGACAGATACATTTTAGAAATGGACATATAGTAAATAAAAGAATAACGAAAAGAAGATCGAACTTATGGTTTCCAGAAGACTCTTCCGGGTATATAAGCAGCGTAAGACGCGCCTACAAGTTAGTTCAGTAACTGAACTTCAGAAAGACAGCAAAGCGACAAGTGCGATATGAGAGAGTTGGAAGAGAAGTTAAATAGAAGATAGTCACGAGTTTAGAGTTGGAAGAAGAGTTTAACAGAGGACAGTGTGTGGACATGCTTAGTGCAAAGTTTAGTGGGCAGTTCAGTGAAGGAGGAATTTAGCGTAATTTAAGATGAGATCCATTTGAGAGATAAATTCGGAGATATGCACTGCAGCAGCAGGAAGTGGTTTACGCTATATCGGAGACGGTATTATAAGTGCGACATATACCTTCGGGACAGGGCGTCGTTACTTCTGTTGAGTTGATAGTCGAAGTTGATAAAACCATTTAGTTAAAATAACTGGCGTTTCTTTCCAATCCCAAGTGAGTACCCCTGCTAGCACGTAACAATATATATATATATATATATATATATATATATATATATATATATATATATATATATATATATATATATATATATATATATATTTATATTGGTATAAGGAGAGCAGACGAGGGACGGTCTCGGTGGCAGGCGTCCAAGGAAATCTGAGTGACGATCGACAGTTCCTATTTTAAGTCATGGGTTTCAAGTTCAGTACGCAAGAATACTTCTTTACCATAAACCGTTCCGGCCATTTTATCATTAACAGTAATATAAACTGGCTTGCAATAAGAATTTATTGCTCAATTTATTATATAAGGATGAATGAACTATCAAATGAGTTGATTTCTATATGTACCTATCATCTAATGTAGGTCATTGTGCATTTCTTGTCTGTGAATTGATATCATTCTGATTCTGTATTTACGTTATAAAGGATATTTAAATAAAATTTATTTTAAAAGAATGTAACATTTGTTTTAATTACAAATACTTTTATTAAGATTTTGCTGCGGCGCAAGAAGTTTAAACTGTTATGTAGAAAGATCAAAAGTAATGTAATATAGTATAGTAAAGAAGAGAAGTATAGACGGATATATGAGTTTATGTAGGCTAAAAAGATGGATGTATTGTGTGAAGAATGATCCATAAGAGTGAATAATTTTATTTGTAAAGTGATAAAAATAAACTAAATAGTTCAAAATATCAAAAATGGCAGTAACAAGACTCCTTTTCATCATTTTGTAGCTTTCCATTCAGCCTCGCTAGCCAAAACTTTGGATATGTCCCGTATCTTAACGGAACTCTCCCATTCTTCAATACAAAAACTTTGACACCTTTATTCTTTAAAATAGGTTAAATACTCTGAAAATTCTACCCCTCATCCATTAATTTATTGTTAATAACAAAATAAATTACATGGATATACGTTATTTAGGACCAATCTCAAGTATTTAAACAAAATGTTTAAAATTAATATTGAAATGTCTATGTATAAGCGGCGACGACATGCCGTTATAAAAGTATACTATGACATCCGGTTTTAATTATTCTAATTCGCCAATCTTAAATCCTAGACGTTAAATTGACGAATCTAGGTAATTAATCACAGTCTAGAACAGATGTAGAACGGTATTCTATAAAAATATCGATCCCAACTCCTAGATATAAATGGATGCTTGTATAATTGTGCGTGTATCTCTCTTTTCATTTTGTACGGCCACGGGAATGAACCGATTCTTATGATACTTGGGTATGTGTAAACATTCGATATAAGACAGGATCATATGATAATTTTTATCACGTAGTTTGTGACAGCTTCTGTTGGATATGTGTTTGAGTTTAGCGTACGGAGAAGGGCTCGAGAACATGGATAAAACGCCACGTAGCTGTATAGCATGATGCATTCGAAAGTAATTATTTTTTAAAATATAGATTATAAAAGATCCAAGCCTCAGCTAATATAAAACTCACTAGATCAAGACAGAAACGACTATACAACATTCTTATCCATATCAAAATATAAATGCACAGACAGACGCTAATTACGACTCTTTAATTGCAGCCGAACCGTACAGACTTATAAATCGTAAAATGTTTTCATTTAAATTGAGTACAGCAGACTATCACGGCGCTTGCATGCGAATGTTTTGAGTCATGAAACTGAATTCCACCATTTGCCACGAAGTACGATAAAACAGCGGCCTAAATTTATTGGGCTGTGGCCAACCATCGCTATCAGAACTTCCGTAATTATTGTAAAATGAGTGTATTTAGTATATACGCAATTTCCGAGACTTATGTATAATTTTAATGGACTCTCATAAGTTTATCTTCATCCTTCTAAATATGACTTCGGTGTGTGTCAAGTATTCATGAACGTTCAAGGAGGACCGTCTAAGATATTCCATCTTAGTATTCGAGATTTACGATTAACTCCGACGAGTACGAGTATTGTTATTTATATTTATGTAACAACCAGTATATTCATAATTATGAATGCTAATGGAGAAATACATGTTTCATCATATTTAGAATCAATTTCTTTAGGCGTGTGTTTGTGATATTGTGTGTCATTTATGACCTTTATTAATCATTGCACACGTAAATGAAGATTACAAATACCTAGATATAACGATTAACAAGATCAACCGATATAAACCAGACTTTAGACCACACTCACGTGACAGATCCAATGGCAAACCTATTACCACTTATGCAGTAAAGAAACCCTATCTGGAAGTCATGTGTGACACTCTTGTGGCATAGGTCTCCACGTGCTGCGTCTAACACAAAACGTGCTACTTCAACGTGATAACAATTTATATTCATGAGTAGATAAAGTAAACAGATAGTATAATACAGCTATGACTATTAAATCCCTATTAATATTATAAATGCGAAAGTAAAAAAGTTTTTATCCGTGCAGGAACGGAGAAAGAATACAATTTCCTGCGGCCGGGCGGCCTGTCGTAAGAGGCGACAAAATAACCCACAGCCAGGTGGTAGGGCATTTGCCCGACTGGATAGCTACCACCCCTGGTCTAAAGTATGTCGCCATAACAACCTTGAGTTGTGTTCCGGCATTAGTGACCAGGTTCCAGTCTCCCTTAAGAGAGCAGCAGCGCATTCTTAGCACCTTTGGTGTTGCATATGTCCATAGGCGACGGTAACCGCTGTCCATCAAGTGGGCCGTCTGCTTGTCTGCTGAACTCCAGCAATAAAAATAAAATACAAATAAAGTAACTCTGCCTATCTGTTACGCTTTCACGGTAAAACTTTAACCAATTTGGCAGAAACGAGCAGAGTTCTAAGAATTAGCTGTCGATCCACGAAAATCGCATCAAAATCGGCGCATTAGTTTTTACGTGAATCCCGAACAAACAGACAAGAAACCTAAGAAAGTGTAGTGTGCTCCATCGTTAATATAGTCTATTGCGGTTGTTTTTTTAACAGCTTCAATGTACAAACACGGAATGTTTAGGTTTTTAAGATATTATAGATATGTAAATTCGATGCCAACGATGAACATAGGATACTCTTTATCCCGAAGAATGGGATAGTTACCGGGATAAAAGTAATCTGTTTGCCTGTAATGCTTTTAGAACAAATTGTCGGACCGATTTGGCTGAAACTCAGTATACTCGTATATGTTAGTTCAGGTTCAGTAATGGACATAGAAAACTTTTCACTCAAACAAGGTATAGATTTATATATGGAAAGATTATCCCAGAAAGTAGAATAGGTTTTGTTATTTTGAAACGACATTTTGGCTGTTTTGGTCACTTTTGACATATTATTTGTAGTTTACAGATGGTAGACGAAACTTGACACACAGGCTGCTACTTCAATCGCAAATGTAAAATCAGAACGGGTTGAAATAGGGGATAACAGTTTATATAGGAGACCAACCATTTTACAAGTTTATAGAAATAAAAATTCATCATCTATAAAAAAAATTCAATATACCCACCAACCATGCTTATTTGTTGCTATAATAGATATATCTACCTATTTTGAAACTAAATCTTATAAAGGAAAAATCCTAAATTATTATTATAAACATTCTCATACTTGACAACGCTAATTTCATGTGATGGCTGATAATTAAATTATCAATAGACGTCATACAATCAATATATTGACTGATAATTGCTACACTGTTATATAATATCGGACGATGATATTAAATAAAAAATAGTAAGATTGAGAACAACGAAGCCGTCATTTATTGATTACTAAAACATCCCATAAGTTTAGCATACTGTAATAACGTAGTACCTGTTTAGTTTTTAACGTCTGTAACACATCTAGTAACTCATTCCATGTCACAAATGGATAATTTTAAAAACATATACTACTAGTTTTCACATAACTATGCTCCGTAAAAAAGCCGTGGTAGGTTAGTGGCTAGCACTTGCGGCTTAAACTCATAAGGGCGCGGGTTCTACTCCGGCCCGGAAGGTACGGTGTGTACCTTCCGGGCCGGCAGTTTTTTCGTCTAATGTGCACGTTGTTAGAATTACAATTAACAGGTGGGTAACAGTGAAGGAAAACATCCGTGATGAAACCTGTATATCAAAATCGAAATAACCTGTGTGTCAAACCAGCCAATCCGCCTTAGACAAATGTGGCGGGTATACTGACCAATCCCTTATAAATGGGAGGCCCGAGCACGGAATGTTTCTGGGCTATTATTATACTAGAATATGTCCACGACTTCATCCGCGCTGGACTTGAAATTCCCGCAGGATAACCATGACACAAAGTACTGCAGCATTAAAAAAGACCTTATCGTTTTATTACAAAACTGTGTCGGAATAATATATTTTTTTATGCACTCGAACAACTACAAACCGCTCCCGGGAAAATTTCCGCGTAATTGCCAGGATAAAAACTAGTGCAGATTTTAAGTTTAACAATTTGATTTAGAAGATTTTTAGAGTAACGTTAGTGAGCAATTGACACTCCTAGTATTGCCCTTACATGATATAAATTACCAATATTTTGTGACATTATAAATAATTGCTAGTGAATCATACTCTAGTTATGCATCGTTATAGTATGCATAATACCCAATAAATATAAAATCATTTAAATGGGATTTTACCAAAGCCAAGTACGTTTATTCTCGGAAACTCTTTCATTATTAGAAATAAAAGAAACTATCGTGGTATAGCCATGCTGGAATCATTATCTCGATTACAGCTCTTAGGGCGGCACGATCTGTGAGATTTTACGCTCTCGCAGAATATCGACGTGAAACTGTTAGCCTTGAGCTAATCATGTTTCGTGCGATGAGTGAAATAAGTGAGTCTTCATTTGTATGAAACATGTAAGAGTAAGAGTTTTGGTGGCCCACTTTCCCCTCCCCCTATCCTATCCTCTATCTTATCCTGTTTATTCTATCTCTATGGTTGATAACGCGTTAGCTTAGCCTCTAGTGTTGCAAACAGCTATAGGCGACGGTATTCGTATTCCATGAGCTGAGCAGTCTGCCTGTTTGCCAACTCCGCAATAAAAGAAAATATGTTGAAGAACGGTTATCAGATCCCGACAAAAGAACAAATAAACACGACGACTTATTGTTAGTACAGGTAAGAACTGTTTAAAGGTAGATACGGTAGTAATTATAATTAATCACAATCATATTCTGTATATTCCAGGGTGATAGGTAGTATGTGATAACGTAAAATAAAGATGGCAATTTTTTAAATAAAAAATATTAATTTAGAGAAAATCGAATATGTAACAGTAAAATATGAATTTAAAATAGGATATATTCTTAAAAAATATAACAATAGAGAAACTATCCGTCTGAAAAATTAATGTAAATACTTCATGAATATTGTATGAATTTGCATAACAATTTTTCACAAAACAAAGCAGTGTAAAACTACAATGCATGCAATATGTTCAAGTGCACGAATACTCGAACAATATAAAAGCAAAAATCGCACCTTTATCAACTGAAGTTATTTTTCACAAAATTCACCGTAAATTCATTTAATTATGTGCAAATATTTGCTAAATAATTTTCACTCTGGATTCAAAACTGGTAGTCAGCCAATGGACAATTAAATCCTAATTTTGGAAATTTATTAAACGTGAACCTTGTAACTGTTATTTATATTCTGTAAACGTCTGCTTACGTCATTATTTGTTAGACGAAAACAATGTCTAATAAATAAAATGTAGACGCAAGATAGCTCTTAATGTCATTATAATTGAATTGGCAAAGCCAGATTCATCCTGCACAAACAATTGAATAAAAACTGACTATCATAAAGTTATGAGAAGGCGTTTTGAAAATATAAATATTCAATAAATTAGCAGCAAAAAAGTAAACAGACAAAAGAAAACATCACAACAGAAATTACAGACTTTTCATCATATCTTCAAGTAGAAACTATTTTATAATTATAAGCTGTTTATAATGTATGATTAATGGTAATTGATTATGATTAATGTTCCATTGAACAAAAAATAAAATGACAAAGAGTTTTGTAAAACATGTGTAGGAAAACAAATAATAAAATTTTATGTTTACCTTAGTAAACAAAGACACCTCCTTTCCAACTGTCTCACAAAACGGCCGACTTTCTAACACACAAAAAAATTGCGTAGACTTTGTCAACAAAATAATACGGTTACAGTTCGCAAAATAATAACAGCGAGGTGTGACTTCGAAACGTGTAGAACGGGCCGACACAAACGACAAACTGTTCACTGTTCAGTGTTGTGAACTGTGGTGCGAGTACAGAATAACTGAGTAGTATGTATGAGTGCGGCTGTGAGTGGCTGATTTGAGTGGACTGATACACGAAACACCACCGGCCGACCATGGGCTGACGTCGAGTGACGTCGCCGACACATACAGTATCTACAGAACATACATAGTATATTTATAACTGATACGAGCCCCTATTCAATAACCTGCTGACCCACATATAGAAAAAACATATTGCACAGCATATTTAAAACGAATCCTATTTGAAAAGCAATGAGTAAACATAGATATTGCATAAACGTACAAGGTCTTCGAGAATAAGTATACTTTAGTAAGAAATCAATGTTTCAATGTGAAGAACAAACATTGCTGGCGAGACGAAGTTTCAGTTACTATATTTACTAATACTTATATATAATACAACCTCATATTGAGCTCTGTCAGGCAAAAAGTACTTAAAAGTATTTAAAGTTTAATCTGTTTTTAAAACATATACAAACTGCCTTGATGCTATGTCCACAATTTAAAATTATTTCAATAATATCCTTTACAAACTCAAATTCAAAAGTTTTATTCATAAGTTCCACTGGAGAACACTTTTTGAAGGTCATACATATAGGTCAAAATTTAATTTTACTGCCTTGTCTATGTAGACCACTTCGCAACGTGTTATTGCTGTTAAGGGGAAGAAGCGGCAAGAAACTCCCCAGCAACACGTCTAGCTAAAAATTGTTTTTCTTTATATTTCTTGTTCTATTTATATTTCGAGTTCTGTTTTTTTAAGTTTTATACAGAAGTATGTTACAGAATGACTTGAAAAGTTAATGGAGTTGTAGCAAACAGTGCATATTCAATAAGACAGAGCGCTATAAAAGGATAGAAAATATTATTACAGTTATAAAGACATGACGTACTAAATTTTGTGGCCATGTATGGCAAGATAAAAACGTTAAACTCGTACAAAACACAGTATAAGAGGTTGTATATATGTAATAAAAGATGATTATGAATTTTGTCATGTAAGAGGTATTAGTAAATACGTTTTTGCACCTCTATTATGCCTACTCTGTGGTAAGGGACCAGCTCAGATTCAATGGGCCGATCGCGTGGTATGGCGTGATGTAGCACCACGCACATTGCGAAACTTTTACTTCTGCTTGAGTTAAACCAATTGCAAAACAATTTTAATAGGTGGAACAGTAAGTAATTTATAGGCAATACCAATTTTCACAGTATCGCCATTTTTACTTTCAAATAATTCATGAGTTTCATACCTATTGATAGGGACTGTATGAATTTAGAGGAAATAATAAATAACGCGCTGAACAATGATGGTGAATTAATATATTTCTGGTGATTATCTAAATCTAAGTCAAGAAAATCATCATTAATTTATCTAGAAAACAAGTTAAAAATAATCATACGAAAGAGTTTGTTACACCTATGTTGTTAATCTCTATATCACTATGAATATTATAAATCGAAAGTTTGTAAGAATGGATGTATGTTTGTTACTCTTGCACGCGAAAACTACTGAATGGATTTTGATGAAACTATACAGTAATATAGCTTACACATCAGAATAACACATGGGCTATAATTTATAAAAATATAGTGTGAATTATCCAAAATATAACGATTTTCCATCACCACGCGGGTATACAAAAAATTGGAGCGTGTTCACTCTAATTTATTGACATCTGATGATCTAACTGAGTCCAATCGTGGTAAACTCCGATCATCAGGTTTAAAACTAAGATGGCCCAACACAAAAATGATTAATATCAGGTGGTATCAATGATTAATTCAGGACAAGAATTTATTTAATGGAAAGCAAATAAACTTTACTAATTTCTAAAGATAGAGTTTAGAAGTGAGGCAACTGCATAAAACGGCATGAATTCATAGCACATTAAAAGTCCAAGTTGCCTATATCATTTACTACTTCTTGCCACTTTAAATTCCAAAGAACTTGTAACCTTTACGTACAATAGAAACATTGCAAAATTTCATAGTACAATCAAACACATAAAACTGTATTCACCGACTAGACAAACAAAAACAGGATATTTTGAGCTTCGCTAATCACTTGTTTACTATTGTAATCTACGTATCGCTTACGGTGACAGCTAGTGACTAACAATAATTGTTAACGAAAACAAAAAGAAATTCGAGCTAACTCTATAATTGCGTAAATGTATTTTTCAATGTTAGGGTTACCAACCCCAAACTTTAAAAAACTAGGATTTAAAGGTGGAAATACCCGGATAATTCAGTTAAAAAACAGGACGCAGTAAGAGTTACAATCATTAAATTAATTATTAATGCAGTGAAATTAGGTTAAATGAAATTCAAGTAATGATCATAATCATATTTTTTAATAATAACAGTATTTAAATAAAATTACACGAGTTGAGATTTCGATACTCGCGAGCCGTGAGGCGACTGTAACTTAGAAAGGTAAAAATCGCGCGCGAAATTTAAGGTACATGACCTTATTAGGGCGCTCTATACAGATGGGATGACCTGACACTACAAAAACTAGGACATGTCTTGCGAAAACAGGACGGTTGGCAACCCTATTCTATCTGCACAAACAATTTTATTATTTTATAATCTTTGTCAAATGTTATGACACCTTATTAAGTTTTATAACTATGATTCCATTGATGTGTACTAATTCATATTGATATTATAAAATGCAAAAGTAACTTTTAACTCCTATATCTATTGCGATTTTTTTTACATAATATCACTTTATGACACATACACAGAGTTATATTAAACCAAACAATGCAATGTGAGTTCTCTTCGAGTCTAAAGTTCACGCAATAAATAATCTTTTATACAAATCAAAAATTAAGTTCTACAAATTTTATTAGTACAGACTAGGTTTATGTTATGTTTTTGAACACTGGTTGGTACCAATGTTCAAGAACATAACATAAACGTGTAGTGCATCTAATAAATACAGAAGCTGATATCCTAGGAACAAAACATATAAGTAAAGTAAAAATACATACATAACTTCACGCCAGGTCCCTTGCGGGGTAGGCACGAACAACAGAGCGCCATTCAGGCTTATTCTTACACACCTCACTTGCTTCTTTGACATTCATAGCTCTTGTCACGCACGCTCGTCTGTTCTTAAGGCTTCTGACATCACCTTCTGCTACTACACGAGCAATTTGATCCTGAAGGTGTGTCGTGGCCACGACATCTGCATCCATCCACTTTTGCATTGTATATCTGTTTAGTCATTGTTTCCACATGCTCGAACCACAGGAGCATTCTTTTCCTTACCTCCACCCCGACACTCTCTTTCAGACCAACTCTCTTTCTTACTTCGGTATTACGAACGCGGTCCGCGAGCGCTACTCCTCAGATTTTGCGCAGTGCTCGCACCTCGACCGCGTTTACTCTACTTTCATGCTTAAGTAAAAATATACGTTAAAAAGAATTTAACTAGACAAACGAGGAACTTTAATTAAAATAAATTAACGAGACACACCCACAAAATCGTAACAAAACTCCATCAAACGTATCAGAATACAGCCACCTTATTAGTCTAGGAATGGGTGTGTCGTGACGCGTGTTTGCGATCAACGTCGACGGTGCGGTGGCGCCGCAGCCTGTTGCGTATTATTTAAAAATTCAAGGTTAAGAACACACTGTCGAAAACAACGCAATTTTAATTTTGAACCATACACCTATGTATTTATATTTCCATTTCCACAGAGTGAAATATAAATTGCGTATTAACATTATCACAACGGCCTTCTACTAATGCGCATGCTTGTGATATTAGCCAGCTTGAAGCTGTACGAGAATGTCACGCAAATAATAAACATGTTTTGCGAATATTATATCTACCTCTATCTATTTGATATTTAAATACCTACTCCCGTTATTACATATCAAGTATACAAGTTTTTTATAAGAAATAATTAGATCAGTAGACCAGTAAAAAAAGGATTAATATCACTTTAGCAAAGTGAAGGGTGCTGTTATAAGTAAAAGTTAGAGCTGATTCTAAGTACAGCAATAAATAAGACCGGATATAAAATAATTGGATAACTACACATAATATTTCTGCGCGAAGGAAGAGGAAAACCCGCCGCACTCAGAGTAGTATAATTAAAAGTTCATTAACCTTAAAACTGCGTTTGATAATTTTTACACAAGTCATATTTTGTATAAGTTAGTAGCATCGTAGATACAAAAAGGTTGTGAACATTATAACCATTTCAAAATTAAAAATATTTTTTTTCTTGTACGGATATCCATATTTCCCAATAAATAAAGTGTTGTGTCTGTGTGTTATTATTTGAAACATACAAAAATTAAGAAAGTTTAAGACATTTTGTCATTCTGATTTAGCTACAATAAATAGAAAATTCGAAACACCTCAACGGATTCCAATGAAAATTATAGATTTAGTAAATTCATTGCTGGGAATTAGAACCAAAATTTGCCCTTTACAAATCGCAACAATATTTTAACTTGAAGTTTTACGGGCAGGTTTTTAAATTGGACAAGTACATTAACAATCTACCCGTAAAACTTAAGTTAAAATTTTGTTGCGATTCATTTTGTCACTTGTCAGTTGAAGTTTTCCACTTGTACGTTGCGATTCTTTTCTCCACTTATCCGTTGCCATTCTTTTTTCCACTTGTCCGTTGCGATTCGTTTTTCAACTTGTCCGTTGAAGTTTCACTTCTAATGTGTCCCAGGACACATTTCGATTTTTTTGTTTCTATAGGCATATAAATAAATCTTTATTGGGCGTAGACTGACCGGCACTCGATTTAATTTTACTAACTCTTCATTCGTCAACAAAATCCTTACAGACAAAGGCTAAATATAGAGTTCTGCATAAGATTCAAAGCTATATAAAGGTCACTCGAATCGTTAAACACGAAACATGTCAAATGTTAACCACACGTAAGGCAAATGATCGGTCTGGGTTAGATATAGGAACCGGTCATCAATCGCTAAATCAAACCGGTTGAGCTCCGCTCTTGCGTCCTGCCTCATATTTCGAAAAAGATCCGAATTTACATGTACACAAGTCAAGATCACCGCTCAAACATCGTGCCATGGGATTATATATGGCTATATAAGGTAGAGCGGCAGTCCTGTTTCTCGCGTTCACTCGCGGAACTTTCCGCAAATTAAGCCCCACTTCAGTCCACAGAACCACGCAAATACAATGCAATTAATTGCGTCATTACGCAACTGAATATAGTCATAAATTCCAAGAATATAACATAATACATTTTAACATAATGGAATACGTATTTTATGATATATTCGTATCATTTAATTATTTCATAGATAAAGGTAAAAAGGAACCCTTTATGGTCTGACCTCGGTGTCTGTCTCTATGTCAAAGCTGATTATCTCAGGAACTGAATAGACATAAGTTAAGCACAGATCTAGAATTATTATGCGTATAACATTGAAAATAAACTTGCATGTATGTATGGAGAGTACGAAATATGTTTCTTAGGATCGGCGATATATCGTCTTTGTCCTTTCTGCTTAATCCCATGAGAAAAAGTCGTTGTAATATGTATGTACGAAATTATTGTCTTTCCGCAAACATTTTTTATACTGAAAGAGGATCTTTAAAGAGAAAATTAAAACTATTGTTACATGCCGACAAAAAATGTGCACGTAGTTTATTACCCTTCCCGCATTTAGAATTATTTTGTTTACTTTGTATTTAAAATTTTTAATTAGACAATGTCCTATTGTTATTGTTTTCGACTTTGTTGGCCGTTCGCAGGTATAATTAACCAGGTGTGTAAATTACGTTTCGTCGTTAGCCTCAATCAACTCGGTCCTTTGTTATATTATACAATTTAGTATAAAAAGATGCCCGAATGGGAGGGGTGAGGCAGTCAAGCAAAGATTACGATACTAACAAGACGTGTGTAGTACATTCTATAAGCGATATAGTGACGGACTTTGCGTGTGTTATAGGGTCGTGCAGTTTGCACTGGTATCCAATTATATTTGTACCTGTTTTATACGTGTTTGTACAGTTCTAATAAATTATATAGTAATTCTAACGGCATTTTAATTCGAGTCCTGCGTAACTCGTAACCTTATTATAAGTTGAGTAATAATGAATACCATTAAGGAAGGTATCAAATGTCATCCCCCAGGGGGTGCCGCCCTGGTCTCTTCCCCCGCCAGGTAGCGGCACAAGGGGATGCGTCCCCGGGGCCCCGAGCGGCCACTGTCACATTCCCCTTCGCTCCGTGATAGTGGTGTCCCACCTTTCCCCTCCAAATCCCAATGCCTGCCCTTCCTTACCAAACCTCCTCCCCAAACCCCTCCTTCCGATGCGACCGCCAGCGTCGAGGTGTTCTCCGCTGGCTGTCAAGGACGGCGGTGGTGATGTCCACCCCACCACCGCCCTCCTGACAGGCGACCTATCCTCCCCGACCCCGTCTGCCAACGCTGCTGTGTGCGCGAGGCGACGGGAAAAGGGGAGGAAGGAGAGGGGGGAGGGGTGTTGGCGCAGGAGCAATCCTTCGCAGCCTCCCCCTCCCCCCATCGCGAAGCCCCCCCCCGCCGCTGACGCTGCTTAGAGCGCGAGGCGGCGGAGGGGGAGAAAGGAGAGGGAGGGGTGATGGCGCAGGAGAAATCCTTCGCGGCCTCCCCCTCCCTCCTATCGCGAGGCCCCCCCCGCCGCTGACGCTGCCGATTGCGCGAGGTGGTGGGGGGGGCGGGGTGGAAGAAGAGGGGGGAGGGGTGTTGGCGCAGGAGCAATCTTTCGCAGCCTCCCCCTCCCCCCCCCATCGCGAAGACACCCCCCCGCCGCTGACGCTGCTGAGTGCGCGAGGCGGCGGGAGGAGGAGGAAGGAGAGGGAGGGGTGATGGCGCAGGAGTATTCCTTGCAGCCTCCCCCTCCCGGCGGCAGCGGGCGTCGAGGTCTGGGGGATCAATATAGACCTCCACCCGCACTAATGCCGCGAGAGGGCCCGAGAGGTAGCCGCGCGTCCCTCTCAGGGCCGGGGACCACCATCTCCCCCGGCCCGCACACAGGAGAGGCCGCCTCTGTTTACGAGGCGGCCGGCCGCTGCCGGGGTTGCGGGTTAAGCTCACGCATGTACCGCGACCCCGGCGCTAGGCGGAAGGAAGGCTCCCATGGGGTTTTAGTGGGTATACCGGCAGCCGGTCGTATTGAACCGGCGTCGGGGAGCCCCACACACCGGCCGCGCATGATCCCCCGCGCGGCTGACGGTGCGGCAACGCATTTCCCCATGTAAAAAAAAAAAAAAAAAAGGTATCAAATGTCAGAGTGTTGTAAATTTTAAGTAAGGATATAATTTCTTTTTCGAACTATCCTTTTGCAATGCGATAAAGCTGTCTAACTTCAATTGAAATATATTCTGAATTAGGTACAAAAAATACTTTTTATATTATGCCTATTATTTTTAATACGGAAAACTTCTATACGGAAGTCCAACTCGTACACGGCGACTTTTTTTATTCTATCTAGTAAACTACAAAATTGAGTAGAACCGGTTATCTACATATGCAAAATTTACAAAATTATCGGACAACATTGTTTATTAACCATATGAAAAGCAATTTAAACAATATTATTGATAACATAAAGAGGATAAGAAATTGATAACTAAAACAAGATTAATTAATCTTAAAGCTTAAAGTTGACAAATATCATGTGAGGTATATTGCGAAACAGCAGTATATTTATCATTTGACGTAATTTTGAAGTATCAAGGCAAAATCCTCGAATAACTACAGAAAGATCGATTTATCCATAATCTTTTGTATAGGTATAGGTAGTTGAAAGAAAGCCCTAGAGAAAACATACATACTTTTACGTTTTCAGTTTTCTAGGTTTACGACGACAAAGAGGGAAGAAAAACACGTAACGAAAAGAATGTTAAATTGGAAGATTGATGGGTGTAAATGCAAAGTTATACCTAAAAAGAGATGCATGGATTGTGTCAAAGATGATATGAGGATTTAAGGTATGACAGACGACTTATGCCAGAATAGTGTGCAAGGAATCACCCCAAATAATTGGGAGGAGGTGAAAGAAAAAAGTTCCGTATTTTGGAGACTTGCTGGAGAATGTGTAGATTGGATTTGTAGTGTTACAAAATTAGATAAAGTGAGGAATGAGTACGAGTCCATAAATATTTTAACGTTGGACGTGGAATATAAAAAAATAAAGAAATCGAAGAGTTCGATGGTCATTAATCATCATCATCCTAGCGTTAAACCCCGTTAGCGTTCGGGGCATCTGCCTCGAAGCCCGGGGTCAGCTTTTTTCTCCACATCGCCGTTCTTCGGAATCCCTATTTGTGGTACCATTGGTACGCATGTCATATGACGTCTAGCCGGCATTTCTTGGGCCTGGCCCCTTTGACGGGGATGTGGCGGAACCGCAATGCCAAAATATTTGTTTCCCATGTAAGTAATCGGTAGCTGCGGTACTTTATCTCCCGGGAATTTTAAGTCAATCGTGGACAAAGTGGCGGGCAAATTCTAGTATATATACATATATATATATATATATATATATATATATATATATATATATATATATTAGGGTGGTCGTTAAAAATTAAATGTCTTGCGACGCCCCCTAAAAAGCTTCCTTTTAATGAAAAAACACTGGGATTTTTTTTATAATTTTTTCAAGTCAAGACAACACGTGCCTCAAGACGATTCAAGTTAATTTTTGGGTAATATTATGTTTTTTCAGGAAACTTCTTCATACTTAAAGTAATAATTATTTTAAGATTGGAAAAGTTTTAACAATGAAATACCTTCCGTATTATCATTCTCAGTGATGAATTTCAAATTATAGTTTCAGAAAAAGTTTAAAATTCTTCGTGATTCAAGCTTATCTTTCAATTTTTCTTATATTTTTAGTTTTAACTTGAATCGTCTTGAGGCACGTGATGTCTTGACTTGAAAAAATTATAAAAAAAATCCCAGTGTTTTTTCATTAAAAGGAAGCTTTTTAGGGGGCGTCGCAAGAAATTTATTTTTTAACGACCACCTTAATATATATTTATATATATAAGAGTAAAAGTAAATAAAATAAAATAATTATTTAGTGGTGTGACGGGAACACATGGCAGAATAGAGGAGCATGGCAAGAAAAGACTGCTGTGTCGACCCGAAATTACTGGGAAAACGTGAAACAAAGGAAATAGAATCAGGCTACATTCAGTATCACATTGAAGTCTAGCTGTTACACATAGTCGAGGCGGTTATGTAATTATTAGGTTAATGTGCATCTTCGCTATCTCCTAAGAGAGCAACAAATCCTTACTAAGCACTCAAGAGTGAAGGTAGTAAAACTGGAGAAACCCACTTACAGAAGTCAGATAAAGAACATGTAGAAAAAGTGTATAAGTACTCATTCAAACTGAAAGAGATGAGAGAAAAATGCTCACTTTAGACTTTCATTAACTAAAGAACCACAGAACACGAAGAATAAGTATTTACATAGGTTATTCATTAAAACGAGTTTAGTCCATAATTTATTAGATCAAAGGTTTGACACTCATATATCAAAATTGAAATATGTTTAAAAAAACTGTATGCCAATGTGCAAACTGAAACTGAAACAAGTGAACTAGAGCAGTTGTTTAGCAATTACTATTTAATTGAATGACTAATAAGTATAAACATTATGAGGTTAAAGGAATACATGGACTAAAATTACATTTTGTTTTAGCTGTTTACAAGACGATACCTGGATTGGACTTAGTACAATTATTTTTTATTGTTGCATGTCATCTATGTAATAATTTAAAAAAAGTTTGTACACCTGTTATGCCAATAATAAGTCTCATTTGAAAAAATATCCTTATGAAAGATACTTAGCTAAACAATATTATATACTATATATACTAGGCTCCAGAGGAACAGGCAGTAATCCATATAAGTAGTGAAAAAACTACATAATTATAATCTCAGATTTGAACTAAAAACTTTCAATTACACAAAAATGTATCTATACTATATAATGAGTCTGTAAATGGTTCAAATGTGTACATTGCCTTTAAAATGTGAAAAAAGTCATGGGGTATAATTCGGAAAAAGGAAATTCCGAAAATGCAACTCTTAGAATTTTTGTCTGTCTGTTAGAGCATCATGTGAAAACTACTGACCGGATTTAAATGGAAATCGATATAGACCTAGCTTATATCGCAGGGTGTAACTTAGGATACTTTTTATTTGGATAAATTACGTCATTGCCGTGGGATAGACGAAAATAGCGAAAAAGATGGAGCAGCGGACCGCATCGTTTTGGAAACTACTGAACGCATATGAATTAAACTCGATGATGGCTTATAACCAGAGTTAACACTTAAGATACTTTTATCCCCATAAATAAAGTTGGTTCCTTAGATTAGATGAATTAGCGAAATAAATGGTGCTCCAGTGCGTTTTTCAATTCACTAACATGTCATTCGTTGTATTACTTCAAATCAGGTTGGATTCGACTTTTTTTTTTTTTGAGGCGGGGAAAAATGACTAACCGATTTACGCACTCTCTGGCGTCACTAGGAAACGCACGAATCCACGGGGCGATAACGTAGCAATTGTATGCTCTACTTGCGCTTCGTCCGCTATGGACTACACAGAGGAATGTGGAGACTCCGAGCGATGCCGCACGGGCGAGCAACCTCAATACCCACTAAAAAACCCCTCCTCCCTTCGCGGCCCTGCGCTTTGATGTGAAGGAAAGACTGAGATGTAGAACATAGTTACTCAGCAGTCGATCCAGCGCATAAAGTGCTGAAGTGTGCCCCGGGAGAACACACTCCACTACGAAACGGGGGTAGTTGTTAAGTCCCTTGCTTTACCTAGTAGCTAAGGGCCCCCATCGTTCCGGATCCTACCTCAGGGAGGGAAGTAATGCGCGTACCTGCCTCTCCGGGTGCCGGCTGAAGGCCGGCGACCTCGAGAAGAGACCGTAGCACGCGCCCTAGGACTTCGCTCCCTATCCCTTTCTGCGGCCTCTTTCAGAGACATAACTGCCTCACAAAAAGAAACCGCAGTATCCCAGCGGTCGTCGCTCTGCAACATGGCCGTTACCAAATCGCCGAGCGATGCGACGGCTCCTAACTTTGTCTCGAGCTCGAGACGCTGCGGCGCCCAGGCAGCGCACTCGACAAGCGTATGAAACGCCGTATCGGGTGCGCCACACTGTCGGCAATCCGGAGAAGGCAAGCAGCCCACAATGCGAAACAGATACTGATCGAAACAACCGTGTCCGGTCAGTATCTGCGTCGTCCTGAAGGTGAGGGTGCCGCTAGTGCGGTTAACCCATTCCTCCAGTTGTGGTCTGATTGCGTCCACCGTAAAGCCGCCGGCCGCAGGGTGTTCGAGGTCACGAGACCAGTCGACGAGGCAGGAAGCGGTTTCCCGTTTCCTGACCGTCTCTATCTCGACTTGACAGAAGGTCAGTCCTCTAGCTAGGGCATCCTGCTGGGTACGACGAACCCTGGACAGGACGTCTGCCTGGAGAGGCCAGGGCAGCTCGCCTGCCAAGAGTGTCGCCGCCGTCCAAGACACTGTACGATACCCACGTATGGTTCTTACGGCCAGAACCCGCTGCGCCCGGTGCAGCAGGGTTCTATTGTGGCGGTGAAGCGAATCGAACCAGACGGGGGCACCGTAAAGGGCCATACTCCTCAGGATGCCAGAATATAGTTTCCGCGTCGCACCCCCCGGCCCCCCCACGTTGGGAAGAAGCCTTGAGAGTGCGCCCGCGGAACTCACGAGTTTGGGAACTAACTGCTCAAAATGCGCTTTGAACAGCCATTTCCCGTCTAAGACTAGCCCAAGATATTTCATCGTGGGCCCTACTCTGATCGCCACCCCCTGGACTGTAACGGACAGATCCGGGGGTGGATTGCGAAACTTCCTATGGAACATGATGGCCTCCGTTTTCGCGGGGGAGACCCTCAAGCCCAGCCTAGCTATTCTGTCTACGACTATCGCCAACCCGTCGTTGGCGACGTCCACGGACTCCGCGAATGACGCGGCGCGTGCCGTGAGTAGGGTGTCGTCCGCAAAGCAGATCAGCCCTACCCCGGGCCTGACCGTCACCCGAAGGATCCAGTCATAGCCTACGTTCCAAAGGATCGGCCCGAAGACCGACCCCTGTGGAACGCCGCACGCGACACGTCAGGTTGGATTCGACTTGCCTCAAGTGTTGCTGGGCGGTTGCATAGACTAGAATGTGTTACTAACCAAAACATTTAGGCATGTTTTGGTTCTGGACTAGGATTCTGCACTGACTTAGGCCCTATACAAACAAATATTTACATTCAAGAGATGATAGGCTATTTGTCTCATTTTGAAAATGTCTCAGGAGAAGAGTTTGAAGTTTCATCTGACCCCAAAATGCCAATATCCTTATGCAACAAAGAAAGAGTGCTATCGATTTTAATTAGATATTTCCCCAGGTTTATTACTGTTTAGTATATCACAAAATATCACTTGATACAAGTAGCCTAAAATAGCCTTAAGCCTTTGATATTTATGCAGAAATTTCTCATAGCAATGTTATCATATAACAATAATCTCATTTGTGTTCAGAATGTCTGCTTTTGAATCCCTGAAGAAAAAGTAAGGAATCATCCCTGGGTATGCTTTCTTACTTTTTCTTCTTTATTGTGGTAATACTATGGTTATGCAATTTTTCCTCCCAGTATCAAGCAAGTTATTCCTTAGGCCAATACTTTCTACTTAGACCTAAAGGAAATAGGATGGCAAGATATTTGTTACACATGTAACTATATATATAGACATATATTCTAGACTGATTTTATAAAACATAGTCATACCTACATAGGCACTACCTTTCCATTTGTCTGCAATAACACAAACATAAAGAACACAGCAATGTTCATATTAATTTTGTATGATGTATACATATATACATAATATAACAAGGTACTTCACTCAATATAATTTGGATGCAATGTAATATTCATCTTATAGAAAGATTGTTAATATACATGACAAAGCAAATATTTTTTACTAACATTCATGATCTCAAAGTACCTGAACTTTGAACAGTATTTTAATATCTTATGTATTTAAAATGATTACATGTTTTCTGTATATATTACATACAAGGGGGCAGCTTAGGTATAGTATTCTAATTGTATTCTGGGGGAAAGGGGGCAACACTAGAATACAAAATTATATATATTTATTTTGTTAAATCAATGGATCTTTATTACTATTTGCTTAATATTTTTTTTGCCTGTAACATGATATATTTGTGATGGTTTTGCAATATATTATTCTTTTTCATATTTAAATAAAAAGTGTGGTACAAAGCTAAATTGAATAATAATGATCTCTTGAACTACATAGTTTTACTGAAGGAAAGATCAAGTTCACATTACAAAATTCTAGAAATGATCTCTGTACATTGAAGCTATTTAATAACAGAACAATTAGAATACATAATAAACGATGGAGAACATGATGCAATTTTCTTAGACTCCTTGTCTCTTTGTTTGGGATAAACATAAAAAGTACTGGGCTGAATAAAAATACCTGGCACTAGATAGGATAATATAAATAGGTATAAACATTAGACACACACTGCACATGCACTTCCTCACAACATGAGCATGTAACAGATACACTCTACATTAGTATAAATTTAGTATAAAAATTAGAAGTTATTCATAAGGTACACCTCAACACAAAAATTACTAAATTAATATCACACACAAGAACCAAAATAACTAATAAGCGTATTTAAATTCTAAAAATTAAATCTAGAAATTAAGCAGTAAAAAAGGGTATGGAACCCGAATCCATAGAGTTGTTACAAAAGAAAAAAAAGTCATTGGCATAATCTACTCTTAATAAATAACTTACTAGAAATAATTTGAAATTTCCACTCAACAACCATTACTGCATTATATCTATTACACAAAGAATACTGTTCCATTGTTGAACTTATTATTAAAGTAATCAGTCATAATCATTATCCAAGTGAAAGTACAATTATTTAATGCCAATATAATAAAAACAAATAAAATTGTGGTGGCTTGGAAAAGTATAGACAAAAAACAGCATACACTAATTTAGCAAATTTTGTGGTTTAGTACATATGGTATTTTCTAAAACATTTATTTACTATAGATTATTGATTTGTGAAATACATCAATAATCTCCTTGAGAAAACATGAAAGTATATTCCATCTTCTGCAGAAGAAGGAAACTGTAGTCCAATTGGAGGAAGCTTATAGGAGGATAAATTAATACTATCTTATAACGACTCTTACGACTCTCGCACAACAAATGCAGCCTGCGAAATTGTCAACCCTCCCTGGAATACTTTTATTGAATTAAAATTGTAAAAAGTATAAAAATGAGTTTTCAAGTACAATATAAGCATAAAACATTTAGAGGAGCTATACTGTGGCCAAAACGATTTACGATTTTTTGTTGTTTACAAAAATGAAAACACAAACAGCATTAAAAATAAGTTGCATCAATTTCTTGGTACTAGGTCCTACGTATAATTGATATTTAAGAGGTCTATAAGTACCTAAACAATGCACTAACATATAAATCAAAGTAATTTTAGAATTGAAACTAGAGATTTTATATTGAGAAATAAATTAAAAGCTTACCACAAATTGTTACCACCTCACTAATACAGAAAATTATGATAATCAGCTATCACAAAACTGCAACCATCTGCTTCATATGATTGCGAACATCCAATACAAGGCTACTTTGTGTGCAGTAAAATCAAGAAATTCAAGAATTTACATTTACACAAAGAAATGCAAACGAAAAACTGCAGTTTGTTAAATGTCAGAATAGAGATCGAAAAATTTTTTTTTTTTTTTTTTAATTTATTCATGACCATAGATACAAAGTCTTTCAGTCGGAAACATGTTAAAAAGAATTTACACTAATACAAGAAAAAATATTAACTAATATAACTTATCTACTTATTACATAATTATTTACATATTATATAACCCTTATCAAGTAATCAAGTAAGTACAATACATTCTAAAAACAAACAAAAAAAAACTTATTTACACTGTAAACACAAAACAAATTAAATTTTTCCTATTGTGTTACAAATATAGTCGTACAATGATCTATAGTAACGTTTGTGTTTTAATAGATCCTGTACACGGCGGGGAACACTTTGTGGACTTTCACTGTCACTGAATAAGTTGAGGCTATCATTGTCTGCATCAGAAATGTCACAATCACAAATTTCAGCTACTAAAATCAATCTTTGCATATTAAAACTTGAACATTTAAAAATAATATGGTCCAAATCAGCATCTCTGGAGTTACAGTTAGGGCAACGGCTACTATCAAATATATTAATTCGGTTCAAATGAGCTGGGGTCAAACAGTGCCCTAGCCGCATGCGTGTTATTATGCTAGTAAATCTTCTGCTTATGTCTTTGAAGTTATAATGCCATGGTTTTACCGGTATGTCTTTCTGTATCTCAGCATACCATTTGCCTTTGTTTTCTAGGGTTATCCTCCAGTGATCTTTCCACAAGTGCCGGTTAAGTTCTTTGAAATGCCTGTGGTAATCAGTAAATGGAACCTTTAAAAGTTCAGACTTGTCTTCGTCATGCTCTGACCTTGTTGCAGTATCAACTAATTCATTCCCAGGAATGCCACTATGTGAAGGTACCCACACAAATTCTACATGTATATTCTTACTATACAGCTCTTTTATACAATTTCTAATATCATACAATATATAATTTAGTTTAAAAGATATATTTACATTTTCTATTGCGCTTAGAACACTCCTAGAATCTGTAACTATCAGGATACTATGTACATTATTCACATAATTATTTACATA
This sequence comes from Dendrolimus punctatus, assembly GCA_012273795.1. Taxonomy (NCBI): domain Eukaryota; kingdom Metazoa; phylum Arthropoda; class Insecta; order Lepidoptera; family Lasiocampidae; genus Dendrolimus; species Dendrolimus punctatus. The sequence continues at coordinate 15,506,913 of CM022528.1, forward strand.
TTCTAATGCACAATATACAGCATAGCATTCGGCAGTAAAAATACTGCAATTTATGTTTATTTTAATGCACTTGGTGTAACTAGTTTGTGGATCATAATATGCTGCTTTTACATATTGATTTGTTTTAGACCCATCTGTATATATAGTATAATGTGTTGGTCTATCATCCTTAAATTGCAAAAAATCAAATTTATTGTGCACTGTATCTAAATGGATGTTAGTAGAACTATTGATAAGACTATTAAAAGGAATTTTATAGACAGGCCAAATATCATGTTGGTTTAAGTTTTTAGAATTATCTTTAACATGTTTAAATAATATTGGTATTTCTGGTAAAGTTCCATTAATCAAAGAGGCAGCAGTTAAATTATTTGGAGAAATTGTAAGAGTGATTTGAGGGTGTATTATTAATTTCTTATGCAAAGGACTGTTAGTTGATGCTAGAACTTTCAAGAAAAACCGCTCAGCCAACATCAACCTACGAAGAATCAATGGGGGTATACATGTTTCAATTTCTAGAGAATTAATTGGTGTGGAACGCATAGCTCCACAAATAAGTCTTAGTCCCATATTTTGAATTACATCTAATTTTTTCAGTAAGGTGCTGTTAACATGCATGTAAGCTAAACTGCTGTAATCAAAATGGCTTCTAACTATACTTTTATATAACATACTCAAAACTATGGGATCAGAGCCCCAGTAAGTTCCTGCTAAATATCTCAATATGTTGATTCCATTTAGAGCCTTTTTACTTATGTGTTTGACATGTTTATCAAATTTTAATTTATCATCAATAATAACTCCAAGGAATTTATGTTGATGAACTATTGGTATTTCTGCATTGTCATAAAAAATCTTAACATCCTTTATAACATTTGAATTTTTACTTACAATTAAAACTGAACTCTTTTCTGGACTTACATCTAATTTAAGCTTATGATGATAATAGTTGTATAGTTGCGTTAAAGCATTATTAATACTAGCTGTTGCTCTTTCTATGTTTTGGTTTATGCTATATAAAAGTAAGTCATCAGCAAATTGTAAAATATGTACATCTGTTGCTTCTACATAAGTTAATATCTGAGAAACATACAAGTTATAAAGTAAAGGAGATAAGGTTGCCCCCTGCATTGTGCCTTTATTCACAGATTTAGGCCCATGTATTTTGTTGTTATACTTTACAAAAACTGTTCTATTATTTAAAAAGGAATAAAGCCACATTAGGATGTGTGTTGGTAAGCCAGCATCATGACATACTTGAATAAGTTCCTCTAAATTTACATTGTCAAAAGCACCTTTCACATCTAAAAAGACACATACAGCATGAGAATGACTTAATTTAACCTGCCTCAAATCTGATAGTAAATGTACAAAGCTTTCAGCACAACTTCTGCCTTTTCTAAAGCCGAACTGTATATCAGGAATCAAGCTGTGGGATTCAATGAAGTAATCTAATCTTATTTTCAACATATTTTCAAAAAGTTTACCTAAACAAGATGATAAAGAAATGGGCCTATAAGAAGAAGCATTATTTTCAGGCTTATTAGGTTTTAAAATGGGTATAACACATTGTGTTTTCCATGACTCTGGCACTATCAACTCTTCCCATAATCTGTTATAAATATTAAGTAATATTAACAATGCATTTAAATGTAATTTTTTAATCAACATGTATGGTATGTCATCCAATCCCGGTGTCGTATCCCTTCTACTTTTAATGGATATTTTTAATTCTTCTATAGTGAATTGGTTCTTAAGAAATATATTCATGTCATTTTCAGCAGAATTTGCAAACAAATAATCAAGCCTAGTCCTGTCAACTGCAGTCGTATCAGCTAAATTATTGAGGAAACTTAAAACCCACTCATCATTATGATGTCTATTTCTATTAGTACCTATCTTTTTAAATTTTTTAATGTAACCCCATATTCGAGAGACTGGTGTTAATCTATTAAAGCTACTACATAAATTTTGCCAAGATAGATTTCTTTCTTCTTTTAATACTCTTTTTTTAATTGCATCTAATTTTTTATATTTCATCCAGTTTTCTATTGTGGGTTTAGAAAAGTAATACTTTAATGCATTTTTTGAGTCACGAACAGCTTTATTACAGTTTTTGTTCCACCATGGTACTGGCTTTCTGACAAGTGTATTAGAACTTGTCTTATATTTAGGAATGGTTTTATCTCTCAATGAATACAGTGCATTTACAAAATTATTGTAAGAGGTGATGGGTGGATCATTTATCAAATCTATTTGTGAAAAGTGATTTTCTGATAAATTATAATACATATCCCAATCTGCCCGACTATAAATATATTTTTCTTGATTCACAGCAGGTGACAGATCATACATAGAAGGTTGAATGTTTATCTCAAGTAATGTTGGAAGGTGATAACTACCCATGGGATCATCATGAACATACCAATTGCATAAATGAGCAAGTGACGGACTAACAAGAGCAAGATCTATTGCTGAAGCTTGTCTATTGGGGTATGGGACAGTTGTTGGCGAACCATCATTTAAAACACACAAGTCAAATTCATCAATAATGCTATACAAACATCTACCTCTATTGTTATCATTATGGCATCCAAAAGCTATATTATGAGCATTAAAATCACCCATTATTAAACATGGCTTTGGTATGCTGTTGATTAGATCTCTTAGCTTTGAGGAATCAAATCTGTTACTTGGTGGGCTGTAACAAAGCTGTGACAAAGTATTGCTATTTGTCCTAATTGTGTTTCTACAGTGATGCATATGTTTTGTATGGACTCGGAGAAAATTGTGTTAATTAATTTATACTTTAAACGATGATTCACCAAAATGGCAACACCATTATGGGAATTTTTTGAATTTTTATATAATAAATTATAAGTTGGAAAATGTGGAACTATAGAATTAGGTTTAAGCCAGGTCTCATTAAGAAGGCAAACATCTATATTTTTTTCAATTAATAGATTTTGTAATAGGCTTTTTTTGCTCTGTAAACTTTGTATATTGTACTGTAATAAATTTAAATATGTGTCCATTAAATCAAATTTGACAAAAATATTTCTTTTATTTTCTTGTGTGTTATTGGATCATCATTATTACTTGTATTGCCTAACTTTACTAAGGACTTAATAATAGCATTTAGTATAATATCATTGTTAGCAATTTGCTTTACATCTAAGTTGGTTAGTGTCGACACAAAATCTTTTTTGCTAGATGAAACACTAGCTTTAGGTACATTAATATTTACAGAAGAGCTGTTATTTATCTTAGGTTTTAAACTAGGAAAATTCTTATCAGTCTTTGCTATAGAGGCAAATGTATTACTTTGGTTAACTATTTGTGAACGTTTCTGATCAATTTTTTGTTTTTTAATTGGACATTCCCGAGAAATGGCAAGATGACCTCCGCCACAGTTGATGCATACTATAATATCGGAAGTACATTCCTTGTAAAGGTGTTCGCCAGCACATGATGAGCACATTTGTGTACCTCTGCACACTTTGGCTGAGTGATTAAATTTGAAGCATTTAAAGCACTGGATGACAGGAGGAATATAATTATATACAGGACATCGATATTTATTCAGGAAAACCATACTTGGTAGTGTAGCAGATGAAAAAGTAATTACTACGGTAGTCAATGGTACTAGTTTCTTATCATCGTCTTTTTTCATAAATCTTTTTACTGATATAACATCCGCATCACATGAAATATTTTTGTATATCTCTTCATTGGACAACTCGTGAGGAACATGTCGGATGATACCGACCTTCTCTACTAAATGAGCAGGGATGAACGCTCGCAACTTATTTTTGTTCAGAAAGTTTTCCAATTTCAAGAAGCTGTTCGCCTCTGCAGCTTTATTAAAATGTACTCCAAATTTGAAAGCGTTTAGTCTGGACACACTTGAAATGCCCTTAACATTCTCAGTTAAAAGTTGTGTGAATTTAATGGGGTTTTTATTGCCTAGTTTTTCCTTTTCTTTAGATTCAACGTAAACTGTGTAGTCATTAGACGAGTTTTCCAAAAACAGTCTAGTGTAACCACTCTTGAAATAAATTTTATACTTATCTTCATCAGAGACGCCAGAGATCTTCTTGTATTTTCGCTTTCTGTCTGAAAGTTCATCTGCCCCGTCACTCTGGGCCCCCATTATGACGGGGGACCGTAAATTGTAATATTAGATGAAAATAGGGGCTTTTCGTAATAAATAAGGGATAAAATTAATTTAAATGTTAAAAGAAATTTTAAAGCGCGCGCCAAGATCGACTTCCCGCCAAAAAGTCCGATCGAAAAATTAATGGTTCAGGGTGACCAGAAATAAATTTGAATTAAAAGGATTCTGCAAGCCTCTTTCTGTAACCTGGTTAGTCCTTGGAAAAAAAATCCAAATAATTATGGTAGAATAGAGAGAAATATTATAGATGAGAGATATTATAAAAATAAAAAGTAAATAAAAATGTTACTTGCTATTAATAAATTAGTATTTATTCATATAGTCGCTATAAATGCTTACATGTCCGTGTCACCTATTTGTAGTGTTAAGATTTTTATATAGAAATAAAAAATAAACATTAGAGACGACTTTACAGATATTACAAGACTTTTTTTGAATTTACATAATTTATCAGATGTTATTATCAAATTTTAAAAATGTCAATGTTCACTTATGACTTTTTGTATTTTTTGCGTTACAAATCTTTTTGCCCATTTTTGTATTTTTTTTACTTTATCACAAAAATGACTTATAAAACTACTCTTTAAAATATACTAAATTAACTTTAAAAAATACAAATAAATATTAAAAATAAACTAAATTAGAAATAAATTAAACTATACACAAACTATACATATAAAATTAAATTAAATTATAAAATCTAGTACCAGATCGCTGTCAGTTTGAAAGTGCCCAAAAGACTGGCCACATGGCCTCGCTGAATGGCAACGCTAATGTGCTGCCAGAGGTATAAACCAGACTTTTGGTCACGTGAGACATCCACCAGACTATGACTATGTCTCGGTAAAGTTTGTGTGCATCAGGCCCCCATGCTCACAGGGTCACAAACTACTAGGGTTACTACGTATCACAGTCTTGACACCTAAAGCCACCAATAAGTAGCCATTTCCGATGGCTGTGTATTTACAGAAAGTTTAAACTTTTTACAATAATATTGTGACTAATAACGTGTAAGCACTAAATTCCTAAAACTTCAGCAGCAGAACTTTCGATACATTATGAGAACATCAGCGTCCTTTTGATGTTTGAATTATTGTTAAAATCTATTTTGCGACATAATCTCTAGTTTAATGCTGCCAAAATCGCAGAATTCTACTAAATATGGTCACCTTAAGTTGAATTAAAAAAAATACATTGACACTGACATACATTCACTTTGCATATTTATTTTTTTCGTTAAGTACTTGACTGCATAATTTATATTTACCCAGTGACAAAACATTTATGTAATTATTTAATAAGGCTATATCCAAGCTTTAACTTATGATAGAGACATACAACGATTTTTTAAAAATAAGTACTACAAGTATGTACTGCGAAGGATGCCGGAATAACCGACTTGGGAACATGGTGTTCAAAATGACTTTTGGACAGCCATTTCTCATCAAGAACGAGCCCCACATATTTCATCTTGGGCTTAACAAAAATGGAAACCCATTGGACTGTCACCCATAAGTCCGTAGGTGGATTCCTAAAACGCCTATGGCACATAAGAGCCTCCGAGGGAGACCCTCAAGCCCAATCTACCAATACGTTGGACCATGGTCGACATCCTGGCGTTGGCTGAGTCTAAGGATTCCACTTATTATGCTGCACTTGCAGTGAATATGGTGTCACACGCGAAGTAGATTAACCCTACCCCGGGCATGGCTGGTTATTGAAGGAGCCAGTTGTGCCCAACGTTTCACAATATCGGCCCGTGGACCGATCCTTGAACCATGTCCAGTCTGGCCACCCTTCCAAAGAATGCATCTGTCTTGCAGGACGCGCCCAACGGTTTCGTGAACTGCGCGTGACAAGAGTCCCGCTCTGATCGTCTCATAAAGGCTGTTAAAGGCATTCGCTTCTTATCGCTATCGTTTGCTTAAATTACTTCGTCCACGACTGTATCGATGGAGTCCAGAGTGGAGTGCCCACGCGGCAAACCGAACTGCGTCTCAGCGAGCTCCGGCGCCACCGTGTTTAGATGCTTAACGAGGCGTTCTGCAACTCCATGTCTTGTGCCTAATCCCTCTATCTTATCGTAGTCTAGCAACACGGTGGCTTCGCCTTAGTGTTGCAAATGTCGATAGGCGACGGTAACCACCGTCCATGATTCGGGCCGTCAGCTATTTGCCAGCTTCGCGATAAAAAGGTAAAAAAAAAGCAAGACACTGTTATCTTATTGTTGCCCCATTAAAGCGCAGAAGTGAATTCTCGAGTTTGACTTCCTGTAAGATAGATCATAGGAACTTTTGTGTTCTTTTACGATGGTATTTCTTAATATCGATTTCAATAAGATATTTAAAACACAACAGGGCTCGAGGCCTTCTATAACTTCAGCTTGAAATTTATGATTAACTAGCTGTCCCGGCAGACGTCATCCCGGAAAAGCTTCAATCGATATGTTGACAGCAGCGCTACCTACCGGGTCCAATTGTGAACCAACTCAGAAACCTTCTTTGGCTCACGTACAACAACTCTGCTAAAGATCATCACATGATCAAATGTATAGTTTACGATGCTATAAAGGACATACAGACAAACATTCATTTTTATATATAAAGACTTGCGAATATACAACCTGTATTCAATGTATGCAATATATATGTATACAATGTTGATGACTTTTCATTCATAATAAAACTTCTTTTAGATATGTAATTTTTTTATGAATAATAATCTGTAATATTAATGTTATATTATACATATTTAAACAAAGCTTAACTATATAAAAAGCGAGTTGTGCTATCTAGTTGCAGCTATGGTATTGATACATCAAAACTCGCTTTCTGTGGAACCCACGGCACTGTTCGCCATAGGCTCTGGAGTACCGGACATAGCTTTATTGGTGAGTGCGTTTTGACATTTGTTGCGAAGTTCAAACACCTGGGTTATAGCATCACGGAAGCAGAGGAAGTTATAATCTATAACACCTGAAAAAACCCATAAATTAATTATTTCTTCATTGTTCAGTTTGCATCAGTGGTAGGCAAGTCGAATTAAGTCACAATGGCCTTGTCTAAAGTTAACTTGTAATGTATACATTTTTTTAATTGTAATGTGTAATGTATGAAACATGTGACAATTTGTCTGGACTAATAGAGAAAAAGACATGGAAACCTCGAGAACTATAGATATTAGGTTCTGATTCAGAGCTCTTTTTTTACGGATTATTATAATTGTTGAACAAGTGTTCTTCTTCGTTGTTTCTAGGAAATATATTTATTTCGTGTATTTCAGAAATGGCTCTAATATTTGGATGAAATTTTTAATTTAGGTAAGCTTTTACGTATACAGTCTAACTCATATTGAGTTACAACTCAATCTAAGTAAAGAATAAGACTGTTACAGTTTATATATAATAAATGGATATTTTTTAAAATTGTGCACTTGGAAGCTCCTCATCAGGAAGGAATAACCTTGCGTTAAGGGTCGCCTAGAAGAGGGATAACGCCTTTTCCTTACGTGATGATTTCTGCCAGTTCCCTCGACTATAAATCGCGTAAAAGAATTCTGTCTCAAAAGTCTTACTTATACCCCCATAACGCCATTTCGTTAATTTTTTGGTACTTGCATTGTTGCCTATGGATGATAACCTACCGGCATGTCCAAAACAAAGTGGACTGCGATATACGCCAATTGCGAACTGTTAATATGTAACCAGTATATGATTCATATTTAAATACTTAATCGGAAAAACACGATATCTATATATAAAACAAAGTCGTGTTAGTTACACTATTTATAACTCTAAAACGGCTGTACCGATTCGGCTGAAAATATGTGGAGAGGTTAGATCCAGGAGACGGATATAGGGTACTTTTTATCGCGTTGGAACCGGTGGTTTTAGAATTCTCTCAATCACCTGGAGCTATTTTGGTGATTTTGTTTTTGGGTGTTTGAGTGGGTCCCGGATGGTTTGGATTCGTAATTAGAACCGTTAGGTGGCGCTGAGATCGGGTTCTAGAATCCTCCTAATCACCTGGACCGATTTTGGTGATTTGGTTTTTGTGTCATGGAACAAAGCCTTTTAGGAATTAGGAAAGTTACAAATAAATAAAACCTCCGTCGCCCAGATATAGACTTCTGCAAAAGAATCTGTTACTTATGAATAAATTATCTACCTTTTTTAAATGATGCAATTAAAGTTACATACCTTGTTTCTGAAAGTTTTCTTCTCGGAGTATGCATACTAGCGCCAAAAATTTATTAACCTCTCGCAGATACAAAACAGTGCCATTATTTAACTTTATAAGGCTTGAACTTTGATTATTAAATGTGTTTACTTCATTTTCATCAACCATGCTGTAAAAGTAAGAATAGTATGGCAAGGCATAAAAAATACAACGTAAAATAAAAATTACATCAATTGTATATGCCATTGGCCTATTTATTATGAACAAAAATCTAAACAATAAGTTGTTGTAATTATGATTTATAGTTCGCGCCAAACTTTGAGGAATCGGAAGAGCCGTAAGGTTAGCTGCAGAAGACTGCAAAATACATGTATTTTTATGATATGTTATGCAGTTACTACCTTGAATGTATAACAATATTTATATGTGGGATAGACACTACTTTAAAGATAGTGATTAAAGTAAGATGATATTTATATAGAAAAATTGGAATCTTACAGAAAAATTCAAATATTATATTAAATTATGGTAAGTACTACCATATAAGTAGGGGAAGACACTAAAAGAGCACTAATTACTGAACAATTTTAATTTAAGATCAAGTACCTTCTACTTAACAAAGTTGTAACATGAATTGTTTAGCACAAAATGCATAATTAAAATTAACTAGACCATTACAAAAAACAATATACTCAAACCTTTCACTTCTAACATTATATCACCCTCATTATAAAATTATTTCAGTTAAATTATTTTTGTTTACTTTTGCCACGAGCATTTGCATCCAAATAGTTTAATACGTGTGCCCGCAGTCTACTTTAAAGTAAAATATAAAATTCTGCTTCTCAAAAAGAAGTTGGCTACTGCTACCAGTAGTAGGCTCACTGTACTAGGTAATAGAAAAAAAAAACTTTAACATTACAAGTTTTTTTTTCTACATAATGTTGTTTGTGGAATAAAAAACCTTATTCTTTTTTCCTAGCTTTAAAATGAAATTTCTCTGTAAATCTATGTCCCCTGGATCACTTAAATTTATTTTCCTAATAATAATTTCAGGTACAGAATGCAGCACTCTTGACAAGGCACGAATTATGAGAAGGTTCTTATCACCGGTAGCTTAGACCCCAGGTCCCGCTGCCGGCGGACATCAGTTTTTATATATTATTTAAAGAAAATTATAATTCACTTGAAATTAAGTAACTATATATATAATTTAAATAATATCAATCTGAAGGGCAATGAAAGGTTTACCTAATATAATGGCGACAATGGTAATTTTATTATATTTCTAGTTAATTGCAAGCTTTATTACAATTTGTAGTGTAGGGAGAAAAATATTATTTTATTCCAATAATTATTTTTCATCAATTTAATTATATATAAAAATATAAGGTCAAAACATATTAAATTACATACCCATAGATGCATGAAATGTCTATGACAACATCAATCATGTCACAGCACAACTCATAACTTTGCATGTCCACTGGAGAACTGTCTGTTGCTATATAAATTTTGGAAACTACATCAAAGAGGAATGCTTTTTCAATTCCAGAATTCTGAAAATTTTGTTCATAAATTTAAAAAGTACGAAAATTCCCGTCTTCTTTACATAGTATAAACGACGTCTATCTGTACACCCACAACTTTTAAACCACACAATGGATTTTTAAGTGGTTTTCACCATCAATTACGCAATTTTTCACTGAATATATATGTAGGGTGATTTTTTTAAAGTGGGCCTTCAGGGCCATATCCTAAAGTATACTAAATAGAGAAAAACGCTCATAGACATCTCGAGATGGAATTTGACGAAACTAAAATGGTATCATTACATTTTTGAAAATAAATTACTCTTTTCAGGATTTGAATCAGCTGATTTTGAAAGAACACATTTATGTATTTTTAATACTTGAATTGGCTATCATACTTTAGTTCAGGCCAGTACTATAGTACAGACATCGTTTTTTGCCCAAAAACATATCAGCTGTGTCTTGTTTATTAGTGTATTTTAGGGTATGTTAAGTAACACAGCTTTCCCAAATATATAGCAGCTTTCTTGCCACACTAAGGGGCTCGAGAGCACTTTCTTCATAGTATATATTTTAGAAAAGAATAAGAACACTCACTGATATTAATATGTTTAAAAGGTTCTCCAAGGTGGGCAATTGAGGGATCAATTTTTGTACCACTTTACTGAATGCTTCAAATATTGAGTGATCATATATTGATGTAAGATGGAAAGACAAATGAACATGCTCCAAGCCCGCTTCTGCCAAATCATCAGTTGCTTTCTGGTGAATATCCCTTTGGGATTCCATTTTGTAATCATCGTTCAGCCCGTCTACCTAAAAAACAAAAAATATAAACTTTCAGAAGCCTGGATGGATTGGTGGATTCAAAAATATAATGTTTTCAAAAGTAAATCGTGATATTAGCCACTAGGAACTGCAATCAATTCCCGTAAGCAGTTCAAAAATAGTAATCAAAAGTTCATTTGATTACACCCAGACCAGAGTGAATATAACCTCTTAATTTTCAATATTGACTAAATAATAATTTAACAACCATAATGTGTTTCAATATTGTACAGCGCCATCTAGTTGCATACACCGCTAGCTAACAAATTACTTTGAGTATTCTTATTATTTAGCGCAAATTGTATTATTAAAATAATGAATTCATATATTGCATTTCGGTTTTAAATAAATATTAAAATATAGCAAAATCTTCTCTATTCATTGAAAGTTATTTCAATATTTTGCTTTTAGTAACAGTATGCTCTTTTAACGCGACGCTAGCAGACAGCTCATCTTATTGAAAGTGGTTACTGTCGCCTATAGGCGCTGGCAACACCAGGACCGAAGCCAAGGCGTTGCGTTTAAGTATGGAATGGGGGGGAGGCAGGAAATATGGAATAAGGGGATAAAACCCCCATTATAATACATAATATTGTTATGCTAGGACCAATAAATATAATTTAGGTACTGCAAAACTAGCTGTGCCTGTGACTTCGTCCGTGCGATACTTGGATTTTATATTAATTGAGACCTGCAACAAAAATCTGACTCAAGGTTTCAATGTCCACTTACTAAAACATACATGTGTCAAGAAACCATTGGTAAAAACAAGAAATATAATTATTTATATGTTATATCATTTATTATTTATATAGGTGGCTTGGCAGCTCGGCTTTTAAGCCAGACAATAGTTTACAATATAGTTTCTTCATTTTCTTAAGCTTATGTGTAGCACACCTGAACTGTAGGTAATCAGCTAGTGCCATTCAAATTAAATTAAAATTAAAATAAAAAAAGCTTGCCAATAATTTTTCAAATTGGTTCAGTAGTTTCAGAGCTTCTTCATCAAAACATGAGCAAACAAAATTTTATTGAATCATTTTTATTGTAAATATTTTTCTGTTATCATAATTTAATGATGGAATGAAGATTGATAACGAAAGATGCGTACTTGTTAATGTTCCGTTGTATGTGTATACTTTTAGAGTAGAGTATGGATGTTTTTTTGGTTCCAGATCGAATTCAGTTTTTTGTGTGATAAAATAAAATATATAGAAATAAAAAATGCATTAATTAAAATATACCTAACCTAACCAAATTATAATTTGCAGTAAACCTGCGAAAAATCGAAATGTGCTGGGACACATAACAGAAGTGAAACTTCAACGGACAAGTGGAAAAATGAATAGCAACATACAAGTGGAAAAACTTCAACTTAGAAGTGACAAAATGAATTGTGACAAAATTTTTACTGCAAAAGAATAAAAATTAGATAAATCTATACTGTAATTTTTTTGGTGAACAAAACTTTTTCTTAAAAAAAATTCAATTATCTGCATCAAATCATTACAAATAAATGAAAAAATAATTGTGTATCATTCACAAACTGACATTAAAGGTGTAAATCATTGGAACTAAAATGTATTTCTACATGCACGAGGTGAAACAGAGATAAAATACTTTTTATTGTAAATTGTAAATAATTCTACATCTCCAACATTCTGCATGATTATTGATCTGGAATATTGAGTTAAAGGTGAGTTTATTTAAACCAGAGATTCCCGTACCATTTTCAGCAAAAGACCCCTTTTCCAAAATGAACTGATTATGCAGACAAATTACTTTAAAAAATCTTTGTAGTTGGTTAAGTGAGTAAACTTGACATAATTTTTTATTAAAATTTAACAAAGTAAATAGTTATAAAATTCAATAAATATCAAGTGTAATTATTAAGACCAATTAAATAAAAATACTTAAGTTGGTATATCTTTCAAAAAACACACATTGGCACACTTAAAACAACTTATACAGTATCTTGAAAGTTCAAATATGAACTTATGTTAGGTGATAAAGGTCAATTTTAGACCTCCTCCTCCAAATCACTTTTTGTTCATGTCGCCCTCTGGGAAGCCAATTTGACCATAGGGGGTTGTTATCAACCACTTTGGCAATCTTGACCAGTTTATCAATTCAAGTATTGATACAACAAACAGTTTATATTGAAAATACTCATATCAAGTAAACTGAGTAAACAATAATTGGTATTGGCCAATAAATATCTATATAAAATATAACTTATTATAACATATAATAATAATTATATTATGTGAGTACCTTATGTATGAACACTTCAAACTTAATATTGCTGTTTACTCTGTAAGCCTTTGTTACTGTTAGCTGGAGTTTATCTAAAGCATCTTGGTAATCATCCTGAAAATGTTTTGTGATTTAATCATTTATATTAATAAAAAATGTATCTTAACTTCATACATATTATAAGAAGAAAAGAAAAGAAGGATAAATTCAAAAACTCACAAGTATTACAAACATCTAAACTCCAAGAAAAAAGTAATTGAATTTTGAGTTTCAAATTAAATGTTTGTAATTTTTTTTTGAGAAGGTACCTACTGCAATGTATTGAGAATTTTAAGTATTTGTAATAATGTAATTCCAGAAACAATATTATACAAATAAGCAAGGTAGGCCATCTACATAAGATGACAAAGGGTACTTGATCTTTCAAGATTTGTTTCAAAAGGTTGCTTAAAATGGGTCACAAAATTTTTAGGGACTACTATAGAAACATGGTCAAAAATAGTGAGGGATATAGTCATCGGGTGTATTTATTTATTATGAACAGTTCCAATGTTTTTTAATATATGTTGAACCTTCATGCTAATTTTATTAATAACCACCCAAAATTCACTTTATATCTCAAATAATAAATAAATGTGCCCTATAACTATACAACACCCCAGAAAAGAATACCTGAGCATCAATAACGAATACAAGTGCTCCACAACCTCCAAATATTGTATCAGAATCAAATGTAGGATCAAAAAAATCTATTTGTCCAGGGAAATCCCAGATTTGGAATTGCACAAAACTACTGTTATTTATATCATCTTTCACTATTTTATTTGTTGACTCTAAAAACAAGGTTTCATTTGGTGACATCTTGTGGAACACAACTTTTTGAATTGATGATTTTCCAGACCTAAAAAATATTATATGTGTGTTAATGTATAACAATCGTTTTTAATTAAATTTTCTATGAAATCTGACTTGAATTTTCTTTTGGTAACAATTACCTTCTTAAACCCATTAGAAGTATCCTGGGTTTGTGGTCTTCTTGCAATGACGTATTGTCTCCATCTCCATTTTGTTCAAATGGTCCATAACTGAAATCTTTGGGAAACGACCCAACGTATCGACTAGAGTCTTCCTGATAACTCTGTATCAATTATAACAAAGACATGTTTGAAAAATAAATCATTGACATGATACAATTTAATCTACAGTTAGCTTACCATATTTACAATATAAAAAGGTCAGTATCTTTAAAAAATATGTATATACTATATTAACATAACAGTTTACAACATTATTTTGGAATGTAGTATAATTTTTAGTTTTTAACCCACTTTTGCTGCTTTCATCTTTTTTAAAGTAGTATTCCTACTTGTTTTGACAGATATGACACATGGGGTATAAACTTAAAACAAATGAAGGTGAAAAAAAATTTAAAAAAATCGCTATTAACTTATAGATTTATGAATGTTTTCAATTTCCTGTTAGTGCTTAGATCTTTCGGTCCTTTTCATTTAGTCAGGTTATTCGTAGAATGATTAAAACTTTACATGACAGATAGCACTGCTAGCATCCTTAAGTTTTTGCTTCACATATATTTGTTTTCTAAGTTATTAATATATAAGTAAACATTTATAAAAACATAAATATTTATAAGAAATAAATATTTTTAATATATATTTAATATATGTTTGAATACATTTAATTAAGACTCTTTATAACTAACCAAAGTAAATGGAGTCATTGAAAAAAAAAGTGCCAAATTACGACAGTGTCAATACTTGTTAATGTAGTTAGGGATGGCTTATTATGATCTTATTAAATTGAGTTAATCGATACCTTGACGATTAATGTATCGACAAACGCCACGTAAATAGTTTTTAAATGGAGTAAAGTATTCTTTACAATGATATGTGCATTAACTTATGTAATATACACATTGGTTGCGTCTGCATGGGTAACAAATGTTCCCAATGCAAACTATTTCAACGTTATTACATATTTATGTGCTATATTTTATGGACTAAGATGTATCAATAAAATAATCTATTTGTTATATTAAGACATAAATTGGATTTTTTTAACAACAACAACAATCATCAATCAATCAATCATAATGCACAAATATTCTTACCAATTTAAACATTGAAAGCTGTGCAACTTTTTTTAAATTATACTGTAGTTTAAATTATTACTTAGAAAATCTAAGAACTTAATCAAATATAAAAACACAATTTAAAACAATAAGTTATTAGCAAGTTTACTGTTTGGATCCAACAAACAGAGGAGATAGTAAGGGTCCGAACCAACTCCGACATAGAAAACCTCGTGGCCGAGCCTAAAATAATTGAAGAGAGAAAGACTCAATATCTCCGCTAGCTCGGTCACGTAGAACGGATGGAGGAGGATTGGAATATGAGGAAAGCATACTTGGGGCGACCAGTTAGTATCACTAGAAAGATAAGAGTGGATCACGTAAACGAACGTCAAAACTGAGAAGTCTAGACACTGTTCAGAACAGAGGAAAGTGGCGCGCTTAACATACTTAAGCATATATTTGTATATGACATGTGTCGCTGCTGAGCAAAAGGAGTAGTACAGTTCTATAGAGCGAATGAGCTATATCCCTCTTTACATTTTAATAAGCCGTTTTGCAGAAATTAGCCGTTTTGTAGAAAAGAGCGGACGTAGGACTTGGGTCCGCTACTTCGGAGACTTCTGCATCTCATCCTTGCGATGGCAAATCTTCATATAGTTTCATATTACAAAATCGCCTTCCTTTAGATTTTAATATGGGAGATTCCGTCTAGCTGTTGTTAGTCATAAGATACCAATGCCTATAATTATCCTTAAAATTTACAAATATCTGACAGGATTTATTTTATCGATTATTCGATACTGAAATGGGTTCTCTATTATGCAGTATTTACATGGTGGATAATAAACTCTTTGTACCTGCCATAGACTGCAGCTCGTTGCTTAGCATTATTTTGTTATTAATGACATTATCAAAAAAACTCAAATGAAAACCATTTTTATTTAATCAAATATAATAATATTTAATATTTCTAAATAAACATGCATATTCAAATTAAGTGCCGACTTTCGTCATATTTTCAACTTATATATATTAACATCTGGGATAGTTTTCTGTTTGTTTTATGAAGTGGATTATTATTAACGATCTATATGTAGTTTTGGACTCTGGCGAATCTATTAAGGAAAACTGCTTTTGGATATCGAAGTTACTGATTTATGTTATGTGACCTGTGAATCTGTTTAATGATGATTTGATGTGCAGTGATATGTATTAATTAAAATTATATACAATTTATAAATAATATGAAATTTTATTTTAAATACAGTTGGAATTCCTGGTGGATGAAATCTCCATACCTAAGCATACAATATATAGAATATCGGTCTTATTCATAGACAGAGTAAGTATGAACGCTTCTTTAGAAACCATGAGCGTTCAAACTTACTCTGTCTATGAATAAGACAAAGTATACACAAACCCGCTATACGTACACACACATATACACACACACACACACATGCATATATTAGGTACGTTCATATACGAGTTAGCGCCATTAATATTCGCTAGATGTGCTAGTTGCACGATTCTCTCGACTGAAGACTATCTCCATATATTCAATATACTCTTTGATATGACATATTATGCTACATAATTATATTTTTGAATGACAACAATATAAACGTCAAATGTTTCGACATATCGTTATGTCAAGTGACATTATCGGCTGCCATTTTAACTTATGGTTGCACACATTTTGCATATTTAATCATGCTTTTATGGATATTTTAAAATTTAATATTATTAATGCGAATGCTTTGAAAGCTTGTGTGAAGACTTTGGGCAGAACCAACTACTCCGCTAAACCTAAACTTGCGTCCCATACCCAGCGCTTGTTAGACGAACATGAGATGACGAGCGAAGCTACACCCCATCATCCGACCGCGCAACAAGCTTAGGTGATCTCGGGATGTAGAGTGACTCACTTTACCAACAGAGTATGACCCGTCGCATCCCCACGATGTGCGGACCCCTGCGATGAAATAATGGAGGAAATTTTACGCATACCTGTATCCTGATGGAGGCGTCTGACGACGGCGTCCGGGGAGCGCGGGCGTAGCTCTTTCTCTCTCTTTTACTCTCTCAGCGGCTTCCTTGCGGGAGATTACTGCCTCGCAAAAGGAAGAAACCGCTGACCAGTGATCGTCGCTGTGAAACATGGCCTCAACCAGTCCTCTCAGCGAATCGATTGACCCTACAATGGCCTCGAGCTCGAACCTCTGAGGTTGCCATGCAGTGCGTTTGCGCACTCGCGGAGCTGAGGGGAAGGCAATCAACCCACAATCTGATGCGGATATTTATTGAAACAACGGTGCCCGTTAAATATCTGCGCCGTCTTAAAGGTCAGAGACCTGCAACCTATCGCAGTAGCTAGGGACGGACTGCATCCACTGTATTAGTGCTAACCTCAGGAGATTCTAAATCTCTGTGGCAAGTTTGGATCATGATCGCGGTTTCCCGCATCCTGATAGCCTCGATCGATCTTTGCCCGGTAGTGAACCAGGCTCCTAGCTCGGCATTCTGCCGGAAGCATCGAACCTTGGCAAGCAGGCCCGCCTGGAGTTTCCAGGGCGGATCTCCCGCCAGGGACAGCGGAGTGTCACCGCTGTCCATGACACCGTACGATACCCCCAGTCGTGGGTATCGTAGGGTACTCACTGCAAGGGTCTGCTGAGTTTTCATCAGCAGATACCTGTTGTGGCGGTGGCGGGCGTGATTCCACACAGATACACCGCATAGTGCCATACTACGGAGAATGCCGGAATTTAGCCTCCGAGCCATCCCCACGTTGGGGACAAGTCTGGCGAGGGCGCTTGCGGTCCTAACCAACCTAGGAGTAGCCTATTCAAAATGTCCTTTGAACAACCATTTCCGTCGAGAATAAGCCTCAGATACCGCATCTGGGGCTTAACGAGAATGGAAACCCCTTGGACTGTCACGCGCAAGTCCGCAGTTAGATTCCAAAAACGTCTATGGAACGCGAGAGACCGTTTTCGCACGGCAGACCCTCAAGCTCAGCCTATCATTAAATTGGCCCACGGTCACCAAGCCAGAATTTGTAAGGGCTACCGATTCCCCGTACGATATGGCATATGCCATGAGTAGGGGTGTCCGCAAAGCAGATTAACCCTACCGCGAGCATGCTTGGTTCCCGAAGGAGCCAGTCTAACCAACGTTCCACAAAATAGGCCCGTGGACCGACCCTTCTGAAACGCCGCACGCGACGCGTCTCCTACCTATCCCGTGATCAGTCTGCCCACCCTCCCAAAGGATATATCAGTTCTGGAGGTACGTGCCCAATAGACTCGTCAGGTACGGGGAAATTACGTGTGACCGGAGCCCCGCCCTGATCGTCTCATGATGGAGGCTGTTAAAGGCGTTTACTACGTCGAACGAGAACGCTAAGGCACTATCCCTTACTTGGATAGCGTCGTCCATGTCGTTGCGTCGAAGGCATCCAAAGTTGAGCGCCCCCATCGAAAATCGAACTGCATTTTTGCGAGCCCCGCCTCTACGGTATTGAGCTGCTTAATAGGCGTTTTTGCCAAAATCTTCTCAAAGACCTTTGCAGGTAGCAAAGCATTGAGCAACACTATAGGTCTATAGGCAGATGGATCATTGGAGGTCGACCCGCTTTCGGAATGGTAGCCCTACTACCATTGCGACGGGAACTGACATGTCCTAACGCCGACGTCAAACAGCTCCCGTAGCTGAACACGGACATGTTTTACGGCCCAGAAAAGAAGCCGATCCGGAACCCCATCGGGTCCTGGTGCCATTTTCCTGCCCCGGAGACGGTTTAGGGCAACATCAAGCTCTTTCTCGGAGATTGAGTTAGGCACCACCGCTGGGGTAGCAGGATTATATAGGCCCATGTCAGGGCGAGCAAAGACTTCGGATCCGGAAAGAGTACGTCGATCACGGACCGAA
The DNA here is from genome assembly GCA_012273795.1 of Dendrolimus punctatus. NCBI lineage: Eukaryota > Metazoa > Arthropoda > Insecta > Lepidoptera > Lasiocampidae > Dendrolimus > Dendrolimus punctatus. The sequence continues at coordinate 15,525,909 of CM022528.1, forward strand.
AACCTCTGTTTCGAGCGATACTGAATACCAATAGCGAACCGCATTTTACTGCGGATGCGTCCGAAGCTGGGTGTGCACATTGCTCAGCCGTGTTCATCAGCTGCGGCTGACGGACGCGTCATGGGTCACCTAAGATACAGGAACTGACCATGCATAGTCGACGAGTTATGGGAATATTTTGTAACGGTCGACGCACGGCACTCTCAAATCAAATGGGTAGTAACTGAAATTAAATACTATTGTATCCTACCTGACCATTACCTAATAAAGTATTGTATAATGAATTCCAGTGAGCATGCATGCTACCATACTCGTCTTACAATAATGCAACACGAGCTATTGGATATTAATAACAAGAAAATACATACATACATACATAACTTCACGCCAGGTCCCTTGCGGGGTAGGCACGAACAGACCGCCATACAGGCTTATTCTTACACACCTCTCAAGAAAATACGATATCTAAATAAAACTATATTTATACAAATTAAAAATAAATGTTAAACAAAACGAGTATCATAATATAAATTGCTAACTGATGGTTTTCTATTACATTTACAGTAAAAATCTTTCCTCATACTAGAACCAGAAGGTACGGTACAAAATGGTGGCCGCAAAGGCTTAGCAACGGCAGCGGTTAGTTCATCCGCACTATTGCATGGTTCAGGCGGCTTCAGACGACGTTCTCTCTCAGTTCTTGCCTTTTCAAAGCGTTGAGCATATGCTACACTACGTTGAAGTCTAGCAAGACTTTCGGTGCGCGCAGGAAAACGTTCCAAGCTATTGGAGACATCGCCCACATCAGCTGTATCCGTGTCAACTATCTCTTTGTGATCCAGTATCATTCCTATGTTTAGTTTCAAATTTGCCGACCCCTCTCTAAAAATCAAATAGACCGTCGCTTGGTCCAGCACTTTTAATGAAAAATGCTCATTTATTTTCAATGCTTTCATCCTTATCTGGAAAGGTTTGAAGGTCTGTGACAACTTTTTGCTTTTCTCTTTTATGAAATTGTCGAATTCGATTGCCAACATTTCTTCGTTATCGTGACGAGGTTTGTCATCTCCGGGACCTCCTAGTTTTATAATTTCCGGATCTTTATGTGCCATTTGGGTGTCTATCATAACTTGTTGCAAAACGGGTGGGTCGTTCAATGTGTGCCATTTCCAATGCGAAACTGGGCCTATTCCCCTATCTAGTACAACCCCCTCTGTTTGATTGTATTTTAATCTGTAATACAATTATTTGTAGTAAATTATAAGTATAAGAAATGTATTATTACTAAATATCTCTCTATCTAATATATAAAATTCTCGTGTCACAGTTTTTGTTGCCATACTCCTCCGAAATGGCTTGACCGATTCTCACGAAACTTTGTGTGCACATTGGGTAGGTCTGAGAATAGGACAACATCTATTTTTCATCCCCCTAATTTTTTTTTACCGGGCAGGACGTCGTCTGCCGGGACAGCTAGTAATATTATAAAATTCTAAACTTGCAGTGTACAGAACATTGAAGCTATTTTAAAAATCAACTGAAAACAAGTTGTAAAAAAGTTTTTGAGTAGGTCCGGTGATGGTTCAATGACTATGGTTTTTTAAACTACGGAGAGCACGATGCAATTTCTTTAAGATTTCTTGTCTGTTTGTTCAGGATTTACGTAAAATCTACTGGGCCGATTTCATTGCAGTTTTCGCTGATTGACCGTAAATTCTTAAAATCTGCGGTACTTTTTCTGGGAAGGATTTAAGTTGGCCAAATTGAAAAAAAAATCGAGTTACAATGCGATATTATTACTAACCTATATCAAATTTTATGTAAAATGTTCGATATTTTATCCCGGGGATCCCGCGGGAATTTTCTCGGGAGCGGTTCGATGTTGTTTAGGTGTATAAAAATTAGCTTATTGCGACATGGTTTTTAATAAACCGATAACTACATCTTTATTAAATGCTTCGGTAATTTGTCCACCAGGAATTTCAAGTCCAACGTGGAGAAGTCAAGGGTATATCCTAGTAATACTATAAAATTGTAAGAGTGTAGTCCTTTATAGTCGTTCTGTTTATTTGGTGCCTATTCACATAAAAACTACTGGACCGATTTCGGTGCGGTATTCTCTAACCAATAGTTAATACTCAGATATAAAATCTGCGGTACTTTATATCCCGATAATCCTACAGGAATTCTCTTGGGAGTGGTTTAAACTGACCAGGTCGAAAAAAATGATTAAATCTAATTTAGTAAAACAAGTGCAGTTGTTTATGCGGTTAGTAACCGAGTTTTTACGTGAATTTCCGGGATTCATATATTGTCATACTAAAAAATCCGTTACCCAGCTGAAAATAACTTTGGATTTTATATAAAGCAAAATAACTGTAATATTTGTTACTTATCCAATGTGGACAAATTCGTGGGCAAATGCTATTAAATAAATGAAGTATTTACTAACCGAATTTTCCCACCATGATCAAACACTACACCATTGCCTAAATAATCAAAGGTAGCAAGAATTGTAATAGGGTGTGTGCGGCCTCTCTCGTCAGGTTCACCGCTACTATAAATCACAAATCGTTGCTGTGCATTCATCTCTGAAACAAAATGTTTTTAACAATAAAAAACTGAATTCACACTAAAAAGTAAAAAATAAATATTTACCGACATCTTTCTACGTCTTGAAGTAACTATGGCACCATCTCGGGGGCATAAACTTACGAACAAAGAAAAAAAATTGAAAATCGCTCCACAATGTACGAAGATATCGTGTAACAAAAAAAGTGGTTAACAAATTTCGGGGGTGTCTTTCGATTTTCGATTCGAAAAAACATGAAAGCTGTTAACTACCATCATGACCGGTCAAACTGCGTTTGCAGTCTACTAGTTTCATATTTATAACAACGCTAATAAACAATTACCTTCAGCATCATAGTAATCAAGCGCTAAATTCCCATTCCGATAATACCAGCGTCCACGTCCACTTTCATCGAATTCAGCTAATTTTTCACCAGTTTCATACACCATTAACTTCCTATTTTTGTTGTGCTCAAACCAATCGAATTCTGGGTGCACTGGGCGCATGCGGTACACATTCATCTAGGTAAAATGAAAAGGAGATTTAAAACGAAATACAAAGACTAATATTTCAAATTCTAATATTAAGATGTAATTATTACTTTTCGAACTACTTTCTCAGTCGGTAGCATAGTCCAGCCCTTATCAATAAATGCACGATCTGAAAGGGCATATCTAATTATTCCCTTAGCAGGCTCCTGTTCAACCTGTAATAAAATAATGTATTAGAAAAGGTATTTTTGCGTTCAGGGCGTAAAGGGGATACCGTACGGTGTTCTTCGAAATAGCCTTGCCAGATGAGAGCTCGAAGCCGGGATCAGCTATATTATATTATTCAGCTACCTTCTGTTTGTGAAGTCTACAATTTCTGCTTGCCAACGTTACTAAGTTATATGAGGAATTTCTATGCATATTTTCAATTTCGACTTACCACATCCGTGTTCTTACTTTTGGACATCTCAAAAATATAACTAAAAGGCTTAGACCATATCAATAGTAAAAGTAATCAAAAAATGTAAAATATTTGAAAGCAATAAAAATGTTACTGCTAAACAGTCAAGTGTCATTATGAAGTAAATTTAATCATATCGCATAAATTTTAATTTTAAAAACTAAATAGAAAGGAGTAAGCATATGTCTCATAGCAAAAAGCAAATCTATAAAGCCTTTCGTTATGGACCCCACAATCGGAAAACGATTTCCTTAAAAAAATAATGATTAATAATTGGTGCGATTGTGTTGTATATCCCTATTAATTTTAGAAATGCGAAAGTAACTCTGTCTGTCTGTTCCGTTTTCACGGAAAAACTACTGGGCCGATTTGGCTGAAACTCAGTATATATATTTTCAATGCCGAGGATGAACATATGAAATGGCCAGGTTAAAAAAAAAACTAACTCGAATGTGATTTTTTTCACTGATCGAAATGTGTGATATTTTTTATCTCGGCATTTTCCCGGGAGGCGGTTTGAAGTTGTTCGGGTGCATAAAAATTAATTTCTTCCAATAAAGTTTTCAAATAAACGATAACTTACATTCTTTTTTAAATGCTACGATACTTTATGGCCTGGGAATCCCGCGGGAATTTTCTCGGGTATGTTACAATTTTGTTAGATTGCATAAATATTTGCTGATTTTGAGACGATTTCACTTAAACGATAGCTAAGTCCTTATTTAAGCGATGCGATACTTTATATTTCGGGATTTTTTCCGGGAGTATTATTCATTATATTACTTCAAATTAGGTTGGCTTCGACTCACCTCTGTTTTACTGGACAGTTGTTTAGATAATTTAGATTATATGGTCTTATTTATTTTTATTATTATATTATATGTAAAAAAGCGAATTAAGTTTTTATGTATGTCAAATGCTAAGTAAGATGCAGAATTGAGAAAAAAGTTGTGTTGTTTTTTTCATTTTGATAAAGATTATGAGCATTTCAGAGCAAAAATCTTCTCCTTCAGTTTTTTCAAAAATTTTATGGAGTAGAACAAAAAAAACGGCTGGCTCTGTAGTATTTTGTGGGTTAATTGAACTGTAAAAGTAGTGGTTTCTTCGATATTTTAATTAGGCGTTTGATTTTACAAAAAAATATGAAATGTCCTTTTTCATTGCTTTTTCAAATTCATGTAAGGAATGAAAAAAAAACGCAGAATCAATAACTAATACCTGTAAAGACTATTCAAGTTTTAGAAACCCATCTTGAACTTTCTGTGCATCATTGGTTGCTGAGATACGTATAATCAAACGCAAAATGTTCCTTTTCTATTCAAACACCGATAATCGCACCATGACGGGCTCGTATCGAGGTATTAAAAGAAATTAAGGTTGAAAAAACATGTTTTCTGGTCCCGCGGAGGTTAAGTCACGATTTTTTTTACCAAATCCATAGGCCAAAAAGAAAAACCATAAAAATTCGGAAAATAATTTTGAAGTTCAGGTCCAAAAATAAGACGACTGCAGCTATTATTTGCTTTTTTTTAATTGCAGTACTACCATTTTTTTCAAGTTGAAAATCACCCAAAATTTAGATGTTTTTAGCTCCCTTAATTTGTGTGCGTAGAGTATTTCTAAAAAGAGTCTTTCAATCTCCTGTCTAGATGGCTACCATCCCTGGTCTAGAGCATGCCGCCATAACACCCCAGTGTTGTGTTCCGGCATTAGTCGCCAGGTTGTAGTCCCAAATACGAGTCCAGCAGTACATTGGTAGCACCTTTAGTGTTGCAAATGTTCATTGTCGATAGTAATCGCTTCCCATCAGGTGGGGATAGGTCTGCCTCTCTGCTAAACCATGCAATAAATAAATAAACGTCTATAGTACTTACATATTTGACTTCTTTTACAGGATCTAATAAAATAGTTTGAGGCATTTTGGAAATATTATTCACGTTCTCGTCTGTAGCGTCGCCAGTAAAAACTGATTCAAATAAGATAGGAATTATAGTTTTCTCCTCTTTTTTAGGAATATAAGGGGGCTTGTATTTGAAAATTTTTTGACCAACTATAATATCTTCTATTGGTTGAGGCGTATCGTGTCGAAATTTCTCTTCAATATCCATTGCCAAATCAGAACTTATACACATGAGACAAGTTAATGATAGTGCGTTCCCGTGATGCAAATTATGTTCTTTCATCATTTCAATGGCCTCCGCTTTACTAAGCCCTTGTACCTTTTCTTTTAGTTTTTTAGAATCAGTTTGTTTTAATCTAACTAATTGTAGTATTAAATCATCTGGAGATGGTCTCCTAACTTTAATGTCGCTTATTCTTAATTCTTTAAGTTTCGGCTCTGCTTCTTTATTCGATGTTTTAGGCTGCTCTTTTACTGGTTCAGGTTTTTTTTCTGATTTCGTTTCTTTATTGCGTTTCATAGCGAGAATTTCATTTTGTATGGTTTTATTTTCTGCTGCTTCTTTTGCCTTTTTTTCATCTTCTTCTTGTTGTTTTTTTGCTTTCATTTCATTTTCCCGTTGTTTATTTTGTTCATTTAAAAGGTTGTTTCCTTGATCCACTAATTTATCAGCATTTTCCTTCATTTTTTCTCATTAGGCTTTGATTTGTCTTCATTTTCCGTTGTTTTAACTTTTTTTAGTTTTGAATCTTTTTCTTTTGATTCATATTTGTCTTTGGATTTTTCCTCCTTAACTTGAGTCTTTTCTCTTTTTTCAGTAGCATTTTCTATTTCAGTTTTTATCTGTTTATCTTTTTCTTGCATTGATTTATTGTTATTTTCATTTTGTTTTGGCTTTTCTTCCTTTCGTTTTAGTTTGTCATCTTTTTCTTTTAGCAACTTTTCTTTGTCTATCAGTGCTCCTTCTTCACTTTTAGTAATAACCTTTTGTTTCGTTTTTTCCACCGCTTCCGTCATCTTTTCTTCAGTGTAATTTCCTATTTCCTTCTCTTTTGCTTTGTGTTGTTTTGAAATATCTTTGTCTGTTTTTGATTGCTCGTTTTCTTTTTCTTTGCGAAAATAGTCTCGCTTGCCTTTTCTTTCTTCTTCTTTTCTAACTTTTTCCGTTTCTTTATCTATCTTAAGATCATTTTTAAGTTTTAAGTGAGTAGATTTTTCATCTGTTACTCTCTGCTGACTGGAAGATGTCTTACCTTGAACAGCAGCACTTTTTTCAGTTTCTTCTCCCGCCTTTCTTTTTTCTTCTTTTCGTTTAGTTTTTTCACCGAGTGTAATTTTTCTTTTTTCATGTTCATTTTGTCTTCTTTGGCGTTCTTCTTCAAGTTTTTTCTTTTGTTCTTTGGCTCTAGCTAATAACATGTTTTGAGTTTCTTTAATTAATTCAGAGGAACTTAATTCGAGTTTAGGTTTGGATTTACTTGTTTCATGAGTTTTTGGAAAACTAAAGTCAAAATCTGCTTTAGGGACTATTTTTATTCCACGAATATCTTCCTCAGAATGAGACTTTGCATACTTGATCGCTGACTTAACTATTTTTGTTGCCTCCTGTTTGGATACGTATTCTTTTTCGAAATCGGTAAGATAATCTCTACGAAATTTTACAGGTTCAAGTTTTAACGTAGCAGGTTTATCACCACCAGGTAGGTTATTACCCGTTTTAGATGATAATTGCGTCCGCGCTGATTTATCTACCGCCTCCTGACTGAAATGTAAACGGTTACTACTTTTTAATTTTGTTGCTAATAATGTTGGCTCTTTCTTTATACAAATTATTTTTTCAGACTTAGTATCTTGCTTGATCTCATTAGTTTTATCAGAACCAATTATATAATTGTAAATTTCAGGTATTAAATCAACAGTTTCCAATATCGGGGTATCACGTTTTCGCCCAAAATAAGCTTCGTTTGTTTCAATAGATTGGTTAACATTGCGAAAAATTTCAGCTCCAGCAGAATATCAGACAAATTAGTACATGACAACTCGCGTCTGCTATACCAGTTGATTTCGTTTTAAATGAAATCTTGTCATCTTCTGAAGTATACTGCATTCGTTGCATTAATGACGTATCTGGCCTAGAAGCTGTTTTTAAGTGTTTATCTGGATATTTATGAGAATCTAAAAGAACTAAAGATTGTCATATTCGAACGTGGCGGCATGCGCATTTTATTGCTAGTTGGAAGTCCTGAAAATCCAGTTTTTGTAAACTTGTATGAGAGTATCGTTGATCTGTAACTAATTCTGATTCTACAAGAATCATATCAATGTGACTTTCTGAATGCGCACGTCTTTTCAGTTTATGCATTGGAAGGTTGTAAGGAGCTATCTCTTTTAATAAATACTTAATTTTTGTCAACCACCTATTGCAATTGTCTTTTGTATGATCTTTTACTTCTTGTCTACTATTTATGAATCTTTTAGTCGTCTCAAAGCACCGGTCGCATGATTTGTGAGCCTTTTCTCTTCTTTTACAGTGATCGCATATTCCAGCAACATCATTCTTATCAATAGTTGATACTTTGTCCAATAAGCGCCTTGCCTTCTCGAGAATTCTTCGACATTTTGGGCAACGTACATTTTTTTGTTCTGAAATTATATTAAAACTTTTATTAATGGACGATAAAAAATATTTTATTATAGAGAATTATGAAGAGCAATTCACAAACCTAATTCCGGAATAAAGTCAGCAGATGTTATTTCAACGTCTTTCGTGTTTTGTAGGACGAAAACATCTGTTGTACCTGTATCTGTAGTTCCTAATATTCCGCTCTTTCGATTGATCTATTAAAATATATCAAGCAATATAATTTTCAAATATAAATTTAAGACAAGAGGAATGATACTAACATTCTCAGTTCCGGTTATATATTTAAAGATCACGAGTCCAGCATTTTTTAAGTCTACAACCTTTTGGAAGTCGTAACTATCTCTACGCTTTTTGCAACAGTCACAGGTGTCAAGCTCTTTCCTGGAACAATATATACTACGATGTATAGTCTATCTATACTCTAATAAATCTGTAATGGTTCTAGTTTGTACAATGCGGTTAAAAATGTGAGAAAAATCAGGGGAATAATTAGGACCAGGAGATTCCGAAAATGTAACTTTAAGAATTTTTGTCCTCCGTCTGTTAGACAATCATGTGAAAATATTAGACGGATTTAATTGAAACTGGAAACGGAACTAGCTTATATCCCGGGGCGTAGGGTACTTTTTATCCCGATAAATTAGGTCGCCGACGTCACGATAGACGAAAATAGGTTGGCTTCGACTCACCCCTGTGTTTTGCTGGGCACCTGTTTAAACTAGGTATATGGATTTAGTTTCTATGTTATTGCAGAGAATTGGCCAAGAAACAGTACATTTTTAGGTCTAATCTATGTAAAAAACCTAATTTAGTTTTTATGTGAGTGAAATAAAGCTAACTAGGGTTTTAACGCGCGGAAAAATCTTTAGTTATATTATAAAGTGGGAGCTTAGTGGTGGACAGAGTGGACAGTCTGATTACTGAGGACATAAAAATAAAATAATCGGCAGATAAACCACATATTGACTGTATATCCCCCAAATTAACCAAGTTACATTTATATAATGGATAATATACAGCGGACTACTCTGGGGCCAATCCCAGACACCCAGACCATAGTAAATAACGGGGAAAATATGTTTTCGAAATTTACTATACCCGGAATCTAACCCGGAGCCTCTGTGTTGCAGTGAGGTAGGCCGGCAAAGGCTTAGCCCGCTCAACCACAGACGCCGTCAAAATATCTTACATTTTTATACAAATGTTACAACTAGATACTTACTTGTCATCAACTCCCATTTTGAATCCAAAAATTATATAAATAAAATGAAATATAATAAAATACTGTTGGGTAAACGCTTACTTATATAAAAATATTACACTGACGCGCAATTAATCAAAATTATCTCGAATGACGTTGTTGTATAATGTATCAAAAAGAATAAACTTTTTAATCACACCACAAACCGATTCAAGACAGGATCATTTCATTGGACAGCATTCTGCTTTAATAATTCCCACCCAAGGTCTTATTATGATTATATTTCCATTACTGACTAGCAGATTGGCGGAAAGGCAGAACGCCTATTCACTTTTTATTTCACAGTTTAAAAAATAAGGGTTTACTGATTGAAAATGATCACTGCCACTTATAGACGCTTACAATAACGGGAGTGTTTCCAACCTGTTACTAGCCTTTAGAATAATATTAGAATAATAACATTCATTTTGACCTTCTTTACATCACAGCACAAAGGGAAACCCATCTGGGAAGTCTCCATGATTTCATGGTGTAGTTTTATAAATAGCAGAAATTATAAATTCCCAAGATACAAAATGTCACATATTTTACTACACAAAATTTGCTATCGATCAGTGAAAAAGTCGCACATGAATTCGTTTTTTTATAAAACGGATATTTTAAATCATTGCCGGAGCAATTCCCGCAGGGTTTCCAGAGTAAAAAGTAGCACAGATTTAAAATCTAAGACTTAGTCAACCAGCGAAAACCGCATCAAAATTGGCCCAGTAGTTTTTATTTGAACCCCGAACAAGAAAAAAAATGCATCATGTTATTGTCGTTTATATATTATACTGACGTGTAAGCTTTATTATTGTAAAGTTTCATCATAATCCATTCAGTAGTAACAAACATCCATACATTCTTACAAACTTTCGCATTTATAATAGTTTAGTAGGACTTTAATTTTACATCACAGCCAGGTGGTAGGGCATTTGCCCGACTGGATGGCTACCACCCCTGGCCTAAAATATGTCGCCATAACAACCTTGAGTTGTGTTCCGGCATTAGTGACCAGGGTCCAGTCTCCCTTAAGAGAGCAGCAGCACATTGTAGCACCTTTGGTGTTGCAAATGTCCATAGGCAATGGTAACCGCTTTCCATCAAGTGGGCCGTCTGCCTGTATGCTGAACTCTACATACCCCTGGTATGTAAGAAGTGAAATAGAACTAATTTAGATTTTTTCAAATTTTTTGTTTCTAATAATCTCCGAAACGACTGGACCGATTGAAATGAGTATTTGTGTGATGGTAGCTTATATCCCTGGTTAACATATAGGATACTTTTGATCCCGAAAAAATAAAGTATTCCCATGGGATAGTTAAAAAACCGCACCACGCGGACGAAGTCGCGGGCAGAAGCTATCAGTAAATGTAAGAGTTATGTTAATACTAATCTTTTAACAAAAAATAATACTATGAAAATAAAACATTTATTAAGTTTAGTTAGACTACATTTTTGGTTTGAATGAACATCACATAATATTAATCTTTCTTTTTTTTGAATAAGTTTAATATTTTTGAGTAAACGAGAGTGGTTTTCCATTTGGTTTTAGGACTAGTTCTTTTGTGCATATGTTGTGTAGGGGACCAAATGCTAATGCTACTACTGTGCATGCAAGGCAGATCACATTGTAAGGCATGCTGAAGTCAGGAGTCGGCAGAGACACCATAGCGCCATTTGTCCGTAACACAGCTGGATACCCTGAAATTAAAATATGAAAAACTTGTAAGGGATGTATCTATGTATTTATACATTACTATGTGAACACTACATAATGGACTTCTTAATAAAAAAAATTGCTTAGACCACAAAAGTGGTTATAATTAAGTACACTCTCATTGTATACATTGCTATAAAAGTATAAACTGAACTAAACAAATGAATAATACTTTAAATACTGTTATCGACTGGTTAAATTATAATAATCTTAAAATAAATTTGACAAAAACCAATTTTATGTTTTTTAAAAATAAGATGGTAAAAATAACAAATATGGTGGTGAACTACCAAGGGTACCAGTTACAACAGGTTCAAAATACAAAATTTTTAGGATTAAATATTGACTCAAACTTAAATTGGAAAGTACATATTAGAAACTCAGTATAAGACTAAATCAGTACTCATACGCATTATATAAGTTGTCGAAAGTTGCTAATATGTCTACAGTAAAAACGGCATATCATGGCAATGTTACATCTCTTTTGCGGTATGGTGTTCTGTTCTGGGGTAACTCTACTAATAAAGAAGTTATATTTAGCTCGCAAAAAAGGTGTATAAGAGCTATCTTTAAATTAAATATTACAGATAGCTGCAAACCATATTTTTAAATTAAATGTACTCACTTTTCCTTCATTATATATATGTGAAGTGATACAGTTTGTTAGATATAATATGAATTTATTTGAAACTGCAAGAGCATGTCATAGGAATTAATTATACTGCCCTCCCAACAAGACCGCATTTTTGAATAAAAGTATATTTTGTATAGCGCCAAAACTGTATAATCACCTCCCAGAAGAATTTCAATTAATACAATCAAACCCATTTTTAGAAAATGTGTAAAAAAGATGTTAATGGATAAGGCATATTACAGTGTCGATGAATATTTAAATGACAAAACAATAATATAAATTGTATGAATCTTAATTGACATCATTATAATTTATTACACAATTTTTATAATTTATTGGCTGACATTTTATTAGGTAAATTATAAAATAAATATTAAGGTAAATATGTATATTAATATTGTAATAAGAAAATATTGTAAGCGGATACTTATATATATGCATGCCGAAAGGCGGAATTTGGAGAGCTTACTATGTTAAATTTAACACCTTTTGTATACCCATTTTCACATTAAATAAATTGAATTATATTCTTACAGCCTTACTTATAATAATCTCGTTAAGAAACAATTAGATATCTCTTAAGAGAGAAACAGAATCTGACCCTAATCAATAAATATCTTTATTTAGACTTATAAATGTGTATTACCTGTTGTTTACCTAAGAGGAGCACAGATAAACAAAATTTGACTGATGAACAAAGATCGCACCCAAAATATTCGACTAAACAGAACTTTATGGTAAGATTTTCACTAATCAGTTGCTGAACAGTTTCTTTAAATTTAAGAGACAATTATAAGTTTAGTAAGGCCCTTACTGTTTAATATTCTCTAAGACTGTGATAATCCTACATAGCTCTGTTTCAATATTAAATATGAATAAAATATTTTTTTAAGTTACTTACATTGTTTTGAAGCATTAAATACTGAAGAAAATGTGCTGCCTGTAACAGGCAGGCTGGTATAATTCCTTGCTGTAGGAAGATTTGCAGATATGAGTGCAGATCCTATATAAAAACCATGGTTAGCATCAGGCGGGTATTCTTGCCATTTCAAAAAGACAAATTCAAAGTCTATAGTGATAGTAGTTGTTGATCTTGGAGGCAGTTTTAATAATAGTTCTAGATGGTAAGGCTTTTGTCTGCTACGGCCAGGTGAATAAAACTGTGAAATAACCAAATCACTTTCTGCTTCACCATTGATCCTTAAGGAGCTCAGTTGTATTGGTAGCCACCAAGGCGCATTCTCCATCAAAACAACATTTATAGGTGTCCAAAAATTATTTGTTAATTCAGTTACTATTCCACCAAACTCTTTACCATAGCCTAATACATAACGGTTAAAATGTAACGGTGGAGGTACTGTTACAGTTAATTTGTTTGTTACCTCATTTTTGGCACCAATATTAATCATCTGCCTATTTGCTTTTATATTGTAAACAGCAATATGTGTATCACTGCCACCTCTCTGGGACAATATCATAGAATCAGGTGGGGGAACTAGTTTGAATGGCTGTGTACCATTTGTTGTGGTATCAACATACACTTTGCTGGATGATGCTAAAGGACATGCTCCAGGCAATCCTTGTCCAAATAATTTTTTAAATGACCAATCAATACTACCTATTATCTTATAATCATACACCAATGCCACTGTTTGTTTGATCTCAAACTTAATTTCTGAACAGTCATCATTGGCACATACTTTTCTAAAATGTACACCAATGGAATGGTAGTTTGTGTTATGGATCATTCTGGAATTTAATAATGCTGAAAATCCACAACTAGATTCACAGGGCAAAAGTTTCTTCCATGGAGTCAAGTTTTCTGTACAGACAATTTCTCTAGGTAGTGAAGCATACCTCAGTTGTGAAGTAATGTTTTTGTTAGAGTGCTGAACAGCTCCAGTAGGCCATAATGCCATCTGAGGTGTAACAGTGTTAACACTTTCTATAAAGTTTAGGGATGCACAAAATAATCCTGATAGGGTTGCACTAAGCTTTTTCCACTGTGTGTCTACATCTAAAACTTCAGGTGAAAACCAAGCATACAGTTCAGCACCAGGTGCAGAATCTAATACAGGGTACCCCCATTGGTCATGCCTCCATTGTCCTTCAGTAAGTGTAAAGTGCATTTCATCAATTTCAAATCGCGATATTATTTCAGTTAGAGATCTTGGTGATAAATGCGAATGTTCCACTGCAATAACAAGTAATAAATATATAGAAATTCCATGACTATCAAATAAATAAAATCTAAATAAAATCTAACTTACAGGATGAATCACTGTCTACTAAGGTTAAAAACTGAAAATAAGTGTATAAATGTGCTGGTGGTAATGGCTTGATATATAATTCTTCATGAAATTCATCACCGTGTGCGTAAAATAGCACTGTTGTTAATACAACTAAGTATAAAGATGATCGTAGACGTTTCATTTTTACATTGAAACTAGAAGTGATAGTTGATAGTAGTAGATTTCTTATCGACAAACTAAATTATAATCATTCTTTTATTGTAAAAGAACTAATACGATAAAATAATTTGTTTGAAACTTTGATCTGAACATGAATTTTGAATCATAGCATTGACAGCTGTGCAGTCTACAAGAACAACATGGCATTGACAGCTCAAAGAACGAGCGACAGCGAGCATTCTTTTTTTTTTTTTTTTTTTTTTTTTTTTATTGCAGAAGATCAGCAGACAGGCAGACGGCCCACTTGATGGACAGCAGTTACCATCGCCTATGGACATTTGCAACACCAAAGGTGCTACGAATGCGCTGCTGCTCTCTTTAGGGAGCCTGGAACCTGGTCACTAATGCCGGAACACAACACAGGGTTATTATGGCGGCATACTCTAGACCAGGGGTGGTCGCCATCCAGTCGGGCAAATGCCCTACCACCTGGCTGTGGGTTGTTTTGTCGCCTCTTACGACAGGCCGCCGGGCCGCAGGAAATTGTATTCTTTCTCCGTTCCTGCACGGATAGAAATTCTAAAGAGAATGAAAAATCAATGCTGTTGCGTTGGAGCCATTAATCCAAAAATAGAATAGAATAGAAGAGAATGAGTGACGAGAGCAGTGTTGCCATATGTACGGATTTATCCGTACACGTACGGAATTTGAATACTCTGTACGGATAAAAATTGCGTACGGATATGTGTTCGGATTTTCACCGATACTTTATTATGCTTGCAAGTTACACGCAAAACAATACAACACATAATATGATCAAGTACCAATTTGATTTACGCCCTTATGAAGCCCGCATGAATTTATTCTTCACCGATGCTGCGTTTATGGAACGGTTGAGAGCAGCAGATAACATTTTACATATGTTACAAAACCCTTATAATAAACTCTATCTAGAGTTTTTGGAGTTTTCACTTGAAATATTTTACGACTTAAACAAAATGATGCAGTCAGAACGGCCCCGGATCCACAAACTTCATGAAAATGTATGTAAAGCATACAAAACTCTTTTGGACTGCTTTATAGATGACTCATATTTATCTAGTACTGACCTACAGAATGCAGATTTCGTCAACCCACGAAATTGTAAGCCCGTGGATGAAATTTGCTTTGGAGCAAAAGTAGCAATATCATCAATGTCAAATGTAAGCATTAGTTACAATGATAGGCAAGCGTTTAAGTTACGCTGCCTTGAATTTTACATCGAAGGGGCCAAGAAAATAAAAAATAGCTACAAATTTGATGCGGAAATTAAATTAAAATGTTTAGACCCAGATGTCATTCAATCACGCAAAATATCATCTCTAGTCGAGACAGCTCTTTTGTTCCCGAACCTATTGCCTACCCAAGACCTACAGGCCTTAGATACAGAATGGAGAAAGTGGAGAAGTTACCCCTCACTGCATTCAACAAATTTGGCTGGGCTAGAAAAATATTGGGAAAAAATCATGGCCCAAAAAAATCTTGACGGAAATATCTTGTTCCCAATTTTAAGCAAATTTGTTGCAGAGCTGATGTGCTTACCTCATTCAAGCGCAGTGGTTGAGTGAATTTTTTCCACCATTAATATGATAAAAACCAAGCAGAGAAATCAACTCTCAACAGAGACAATTAAAAGGACTTCTTCATACAAAACAATTGTCAGGGAATATACCACATTTTAATTTAGAAATTAACACATAAATTATTAAAAAAATGAATAAAAACATTTATAAATAATAATTTTGTACTTTTATTTTTAAGTTTTGTGCGGATTTCGTACGGAGTTTTAAACTTATTTCATGTTCGGAATTTATACGGATTTTTTTGTTGGATGTACAGATTTTTAGTCTCTGCTATATGGCAACCCTGGGCGAGAGGTAAAATTCGTTAAAGCCGCGTTTTCACAATAAGAGTTGGCTCGGACCGAGTGCACTCGGATGTCTACTCCGACGATACTCGTATTATGTAAACATCTACTCCGAGTGCACTCGGTGCGAGCCTACTCTTATTGTGAAAAAGCGGCTTAAGGGTGCTGTTTCACTAGTTAAAATTGTTGTGACGCTTTTTCGTGAGCGAAAAATCGTAAGACCCCTTCTATACAGAAGTTTCACTTCAAAAAGCCATAAAAAGTATTTATAAAGCTGCGTACAAACAGGCTTACCAGCCTTGCCTTGAATTTGGACATACAGACGAGCAAAAAGAAGTGTTCGAACTTGGTTCGCATGCAGTGGTAGTACTGGTGGTATGCTTCCCAACTTTCCATCAATAAATTTGTGGCAAGTTGTTAATAAGGCCATAAGAAAATAGCATTCATTTTCCATGTTAAAGCTAATGAATGGATAATAAGCTATGGACATCAAACTAAGTTTACTTCCTTGATCCTGTTTGTACGTACCTGTAAACAGACAGTAACAGAAGAGCAAATAGTTAACAGTAATGACAGTAACAGCGTCAACCAAATTTATCCAATCATGTGGTTAATATAATAACAGCTACAGGCTACAAAAATATCTGATCTGATCCAGTCATCCAGCAGTTGAAACATAACTTGTCGTAAAAAGTTTGAGGCATTGAGTTTAAATTATCAAAACAATGGATAACGAATTTGTGGATATTTCAACGAGTTTGAGATTACAGCTAGGCTATGCCGTAGGTCACATATTAAACGATGTGTGTGCAAGTTTGTGGTTCACTTATTTTTTGGTGTTTTTTCACCTGGTACTTGAGTTCAGTGCATCTCAATCTGGAAACTTAATGTTGATTGGACAAATAGTCGATGCTTTGGCTACACCATTTATTGGATATCAGTCAGATCATACAGATAATGCTTTGAGTATAAGATATGGAAGAAGGAAATTATGGCACCTTTTTGGTATGTCCTTTACTTTCAGTTCCTATTGTAATGGGTTAAACTTTAGATTAGTGGTCACAACAGCAACAGGGGGTCTAGGAGTACTTGCTACTTGTCTTTTCTGCAACCCGCCGTAATGTCTAGAAGACATATAGTTCTTGAGATATAATTTTTTTCATCTGTCCATTTCATATTGCCATGACGGTGACCAATCTGTTCTGGCACTCTGTTGCTACTGTGGCATGCAAACAATAATCACAGGTTTTTTATCAACAAAAGTGGCATAACTTTGTTAACTGAACATATTTTTGTTTTTCCCAATATATTCATGCAAAACTTGTTTGTGGTCCCTAAAATCTTGTTCCGTAAACCAAACGACAGGTCTAGTCAGGCGTATGTTACCCATAATCTCATGCCACTATGTGTCAAAATGCTGCCCTGCAAGGCCCTATTATAGAGAAAGATATGGTAAAACTATAGATTTTTTTATGCACAAATTTTAAGTAGTGGTTTGGTAGAATGGGGAAGGGGGAAGCATACCCCTACCACAACCCCTATGCTCTGGAGATCTTCACTTTTTTTTAATAAACATGACCTTACTTATTTTTCACTAATATGGCACTTATAAAGTTGAATAATCCTTTTAAAGTCGAAAAGAAAGCCAGTAATCAACTGAAATAGAATACAAGTCAGTGTATGTAGTCAAAATGAAGAAAAACTAGCAGAGCACCAGACACTATAAGAGTAACCATGAAAATATTAAAAATGGCAGCCAATAAAAGATGAAATTATAAATCCTATTTATAAAATAAATTGTAAATGGTTACCAGTCATTTCTGGCACTTGCTGACTGCTGCCGCAACACTCCCTTCACTCACTTGGCTTGTGCACTTTGGCCTAAAGATAACCTAGCCTAAATGACTGATTATATGTATAAAATAAATAGTAAATAGATACAGTTGGTTCTGGCACTCGACACCGCTGCTGTGGCATACTCAATTTGCTCGCTTGGTTTGTGCACTATGGTCTGAAATGAATCACTATAATGTTAATAAAAAAATATAAATTCTAGTGCCTCCTAACAATTCCAACCGTGACTTTAAACCATCTGAGGACCCACTCAAACACACACAAAAAAATATCAAAATCGGGAAAGTCATTCTCAAGTTATGCATGC
Organism: Dendrolimus punctatus; assembly: GCA_012273795.1. Taxonomy (NCBI): domain Eukaryota; kingdom Metazoa; phylum Arthropoda; class Insecta; order Lepidoptera; family Lasiocampidae; genus Dendrolimus; species Dendrolimus punctatus. The sequence continues at coordinate 15,544,048 of CM022528.1, forward strand.
AACATTTCTCTGATTCATTTTGATTTATGTAGATTTTTTAATTTTTACTTGTTTTTCAAGTAATTCGAGCTTGTCAAGTGAAAATTTCTGTTTGTGATAGATTAATTATTCTTTTTATATAAATATTTTAGGTACTGCATGTGTCTTGACATCATTCCCATTTATTTTCTCGGAATGTATTGGATGTTCGACAACTCACAGATGGGCGCAGATGTATTACTTTGCAGCGTTCATTCTCATATTTCAAATAGGCTGGGCTGCAGTACAAATATCCCATTTAAGTTTAATACCTGAATTGGCACAGGATGACCATACAAGGACACATCTTACTGCTGTTCGGTAAAGTATATTTGAATTTTGACTAAAAGTGAATATTTGATTTCTACATTAAAGTGGTATAATTTAGAGTATTAAACATAAAAAAACCATTTCCAAAGAAAATAGTGTTTATATCTTAATTATTTAATGCAATTTAATTTTTATAGCAATCTCAAAAATATGGATCTAAAACCTAAGTGCATTAGATTTGTTATTGGACATTTACACCGACTTTTGAACAGAGGTGATGTGTTGGCATCACTCTGCTGTTACTTATCACTATAGGCACTAGTGAAAACTCTCCATTAGATGAGAAGAACGAACATTGCATCTATTTTGAAACTGGTTAATGATACCTATAATTCTAGGTACACTTAATAATATTAAAAGTTTATTTGTTTCAAGCAAAATTAAGACTTAACATAATGGGGTTTTTATACCCTAATGTGTAAAGAAATATTAATAACTTTCTTTCCAATTAAATATCTCTAAATTATTCTTAATAGGACATTTAAGTCATCTTAAGGAACACCTAGACTTAAATATTAAAGAGAAATGTTTTAAATAAACCACCTAAACATGCAATTTAATTAAAGTTTTATTCAAAGTATTATCTCATAAGAAAAACAGATATACATGAAATTTGGTATATATTATGTGTTAATGAACTGTTTATTATGAATTATGTGTCCTTTACTATAAGAGAGGGGATATTTTTATTCCAGAAAAAGAGGTGTCATCTTTGTGAATGCATTCTGTAAAACTAGAGCTCTCTGTTATATATTTAACTAGCTGTACCCGGCAGATGTTGCCCTGCCTTTATAAAATAAAAATCTAGAACCCAATTCCAGTGTCATCTACTGGGACCATATGTTAATCTAAACTATTCTCAAATCCATTTGAACAAACAAAAAATTTCATCAAAATTAGGCCCAGCGTTTAGGAGTATCGCGACGCCACCTACTGGGTCCAATCGTTTATTTACACCATTCCGGGACAAACTTCAACACATACAATAACAAAAAGAACACCTAAATTCTGTTAACCGATTGCAGCCTACAATCAGGGCCTAACTGGTTCAAATTAAAATCTAAATCATCCTAGTAGAAAATTATAAAAATACTAATATCGCTATTAAAAATAGGGGTTGATCGTAGGGGTTTCAAAAATTTAGGGTTGTATGTATTTTTTAATGCTGTATCATAAAAAAATAAAAGTAAAAAATATATCTAAATGTAAAATATTTAGGGGTGGACAACCCTTAACATTTAGGGGGATGAAAAATAGATGTTGTCCGATTCTCAAAACTACCCAATATGCACACAAAACTTCATGGGAATTGGTCAAGCCGTTTTGGAGGAGTATGGCAACTAACACTGTGACACATGAATTTTATATATAAGATTTAAATATAATTATGTAATTAGTGTAATAATTTTCCTGTTGCAGGTATGGATTTACAGTATTTTCAAATCTATTTGTATACATTGTTACATGGATAACATTACACATTACTGGGGAATGTGATAAGCATGTATGTTCATATATTTGATATATTTATTATGTATTGAGTAATATTTTTTACCTCACCATAAAGACTCACCAAACATTTATATTTTTGATACATTTTAAATCTTTTAAATTGTGACTAATTAAAATTATCAACGTATTCTTTGTCTTATTATCACTAATTAAAGAGTAAGGCAACTCAGAGTATTAATATTATGCTATTTGTAAAAACTTGAAAATATTTCTGTGAGACATAAATGTAGAATCTTCTTTACTGGTTAATTTTGTACTCTGTAGGATGCACCCACATTAACTTATTGCCACATCCCGATTACATTGTTTCAACATGTCATATTTTCAGCGAGACAGTATACACCCTGAGATTGAGTAATGAATATACTTATTTTTTTCTTTCAGCAAGTGGGGCCCTCAGACGCATGGAAATTTAGACATATTGTGTATGTAGTCTTAGGATTAGGAGTTGTTGCTTCAATATTATTTCATTTAAGTGTAAACGAAAAATATTCTTATAGAAGACAGGAGCAACTTCTAGAACCCAATGAAGCTGGGGCTCACAATATTTTTTTACGAAAACCTCTTCTATATCAGGTAAAAAACCTCCCGGTGTTTGTAGACAAGTGGATAAAAGGGGCATGATACAAATGATAAACATTAAGAAAATAGGGAGTAAAGTTTTGTTCAATAATGTTTTTTTACATACCTCCTTCATCACTTGATAGTTCAAAAATCGAACTCAAGTAAAGGTGTTCGAAGCTCTGATATTATTTGGAAGCGCATTGCACTTTCACTTACGTAACAAATAAAAAATTTAAGTAGGTTAACATCGACTGATGTTTTAATTTATTTAAAAATAAAATTATTAATTTTCAGGTAGCAGGTGTATATATGAGCACACGATTAGTAGTTAACATATCCCAAGTGCTGGTGCCTTTATACCTTCACCGCACTTTGGGCTTGGCGGCACGTGCCCTAGCCGTCGTGCCACTGGCAATGTACCTCGGCAGTTTAACAGCTGCTGGAGTCCAAAGACTGGCTCCGAGGTCTTTTACGAGAAAATTAACGTATTCGCTTGGCGCAGCGTGTGCTTTGGCCAGTTTCTTTTGGATCTATTTTGGATATGATGTTAATTATAAAGTGTACTTTATATATGTGGTTGCAGTTTTAATAGGTGAGTGTGTTTTATTGATATTAAAGTTTTAATTTTGTCAACCTTCTTTAATCTTTGTCTCTCATTAATGAAATAACTACTGTTCTAACAAATACTATGTTGTATTAAATGTGAAAATGAGTTTGAATTTTGTTTGTTTCTTCTGTATCCAAGGTTTCTGGTATTTCTTTACATTTAATGTAGTTCCTTTAAAGAAAATTCTTACATTACCTTTAGAAAAAAATTGATAGCTGAAATAAACAATAATGTTTACATAGTTTTTGACATTTTACCAACATTTGCTTAGTATTAGAACACAAGTGTAGGGTCTAAACCAATTTAGAACCTTGCACAATAAGTCAATAACCCATATTTTATCAAATACTGTATTGATTAGGCAAATAATTATTTTTGTTTGTTTCTGTGTCATGAATTGAAATCAGTATGGACAAGTATGTCACATGATGCAACTTTAATCCTGTTATCTATTCCTTTTAACCCAGTCATTTCTAGTTGACACCATTTGATATTGACAGGTTATAAACCCCTTAATCACATATATTGTATACCTACTAGTTCTTTAGGAAAAGATAATAAAATAAAAAATCTGGAATGAAATTACTTTTTATTCACAAAGGACAGTTACATTAGATGGTGTGTCGATATGTAGGTACATACACCTGCTTAACCAATTTTTCATAATTATGTTAATGTTAGGATATATTTGTATAGAAACAAAATGCTTCTAAGTGATTGTCTCATTGAACTGATGATCAAAGTGTTTAATTTCTTGTAATATATGAGATGCACAATAAAGTGATATATATATCTAACTGATGTTAATCATATGATACTTGTTTCCGGAAAACTTCTTTCTGTGAGATTTTCGTCTCTAGCACCCAAAAATGCAGAAGTTTGTTAATAATGAAAGCGATGCTTCGTGTCAGGTTTTGGAGGAGCAGTGATGTTGGTAACAAGCCTCGCCTTGACTGCAGACTTAGTCGGCGATAAAACAGAGGCGTCTGCATTCGTCTACGGCTTAATGAGTTTCACCGATAAGCTTGCATGCGGTGTTGCCATAGCACTGATACAACTGTAGTGAGTAAAACGTTTAACTTTAAAGCGATTATTTATTGTTATTATTGTATCCGTCCATGACTTGATTTGCGTATTGCATCCATATTCACCACCCTTTCCCTTAGTTTGCCCTTCGACATATATATATAATAATATAGTATGTTCAAAATCAGCCGATTCAATTCGTGACAAATATAACCCTTGTCTGGATTTTTTTTTCGTTAAAATCGATCTCGATATTCCTTTAATATAATTAGGATAGCATATTTCTTGCGGAAAACTAGTCTTAATTAAATCAAGCCACTCTACAAAGGAGTACAACAATGTCCCTAATATGAAAAATGACATTCATTAAGGCAACAAAGCAAATACAGACACAATAATAGGGCACAACTATTTTCTATAAAATACAATTCGATGAAAAACCATTGCCTTCGTTTTGTTTTTACAGCGCTGAGTCATATTTTGATAACAGTATACAATTAAATATTATGTATATTAATTACAGCGCAGATGAATCTGACTCAACGTATTATCGGAACGCGCTCTCATGGGTCTGCGGTATTGCGACTGTTTGCGGTCTCACCCTCACTTTATTGCTGCCCAAATTCACGCAAGATACGTTTGTGCCTATTAGTAAGTATGAATTATCCAAACGAAACCCTTAAATTACAATTACTTATTCCAAAAAAATCGTTACATAATATATTCTGTATTACTTCTATATCTTAGTCGTCTGTAATATTATGATAAAAAGTAATAAAAATCGATTAAGAAGTTCCCGCGTATTTTTTACTAATTTGGACAATGCCACGTTGGCGCTTTTTTTATTACCGGCCAGAGCTTTACCGATGCGAATTGCATTCAAACTTTTTAACTAAAATAGTCTTCCAATTATTTTGTTAAGTTTTCGCGACTTGTATACATAAGAAAAGTACGTTGTAACGGTTTTAAGCGCGGTAATTTATTAAGTTTTTTATACAAATACACAATACTTGTTGGACAAATGTCATCTTGGTCCTCCGTGACCACGGCCACTGAAAGGCGACCGAAACGTCGGATAAACCAAAACTTAATAAATTACTGCGCTTAAAACCGTTAAAACGTAGTTTTATTAGTCTTCCAAATTCAATAAAAGTTATTCCGCCACTGTTATTGAATGAGCTGGAATGACCCATTTTGGTCGCACTTATCCAGGAACACTTCGCGTCTTCTCGAATAGATGGGATGAAAAGTATATATTCTATTCTATACGGAAACTTGTCTATCGGGGTGGTTTTTTTTACTGCCTGAAGTAGGCAAAGAAGCAGACAGCTCACCTGATGGAAAGTAGTTACCAACACTAGCGGTTTGCAACACCAGGGGTGTCTCCAATGCGTTGACGATTTGTAAGAAATGTTAAAATGTCCTTTTTTAAAAACCGCATATAGCGCAAGGGGAAAACCGCCGCGATAAGTTCCCTCCAGATCATTGTTGCACTCGGAACGCTCAACTACGCCGCGCTTCTTCAGTGCATTGACTGGAGAAGCGCGGCGTAGTTGAGCGTGTGAGCGCAAGGAAATGAGAGTGAACATCCGGTCGTAGGCGAGCTGTGCCGTTGTAGAAGTGAGGCGAAACGGACGGCGCGACGCTGGATGAGTAGAACTCCATATGCGGTCTGATTTGTGTTTTGTAGAGCACATGTCGTTGTCGCGGGGTGAAGTAGGTACTGCTTGGGCCGGTTTAGAACACCCAAGTTTTTGAAGTGAAACTTCTATATAGACGGGGTCTTACGATTTTTCGCTCACGAAAAAGCGTCACGGTTACGTGGTCTAATTCTTACATCTTTAAACTCGTGATATCTTTCGAAAGGAATATCCAAACTATCCGTTGCCATTCGTTTTTCAACTTGTCCGTTGAAGTTTCACTTCTAATATGTGTCCTTGGCCTTGCCCTCCCGATGATCCCGAAATTGTACGTCGTTCGTTATGTCGATCCCAAGGATCCCACAATAGTTTCAATCTTGCAAAAGCCCCATGAGTTACGATAGTCATAAATTAACTTTTTAAATTATGTTATTGTTCCAAATTTCTGGGGTGTGGATTCAGAATGGTGTTAGAATATTTAGGGTCGCTTGCATAACGATCGCCTTTAAATAAAATTAAACAGCCTAAATACGTTTTCACAAAATGTATTGACAGTTCTTTAAGAATATTTAGCGACAATATATGCGTTGTGCAAGACGCTAATCGTATTTAAGCGTGTTAAATACTTTTAGATTTCTTAAATAAATTTAAGGAACGTTATTTAAGCGGCCCTTAATCATTTGAAAAGTGTAAAATTATCGAATGATGTCATCAGCTGTCAACATGACATTATTTATGACAATTAATTATTAAAAATTTTATTCCAGACGATTCATCAACAAATAGTACGGAAGATGCTACATCTGCATCCCCAGACAATATATAAAATTCAAATTAATTTAGGATTCATTTTTATTCAGGAGTAAAATTTTATTATCTACAGGGAACAACGCGCGCAGTGGGGGGGGGGGGGGTTACAACCACGGATAGTCATATTCGATGGTTATGATATTATATGTAAGTGTACATTCCAGTTGTAAAAAGGAGAGAAATTAAGCTAGATTAATAAACTATAATAACGACAGTAATGGCAATGTTGTACTTAGTGCAATTTAGAATAATTTAAAGTTTTTATCTTAAGTTCTGAAATGATTGTTATACAATCGTGATTTGGAGCAGGATATAAAACAGGGTAACAGGGGAGAGGACTGTCAAATCAACTGAGATACTTCTTATGATTCTTATAAAATGTAACAGCTTTAAAGGCAACTAAAAGGAGTCAAGTAGCACATTAAGTATTGTTTGAAAAGTAATTAAAATGACATTTTAAAATTTAGATGATAAAATGTTTTTTTAACTCCTTTTCTTTTGTGTCTAAAATGGCTGTTAGTTTCTTGTAACATTGTGTCCATATCCCTGTTACAGGTGTTAGTACACACACCTAACTGTATAATATCTCCAAATTATCCATACAACATACGTGTATTGTTTATGTATTAGTATGCAATAATTATATTTTTAAGCAAAATGACAATGATATTAAAACGTAGTTAATTATTTATTTTGTAATTTAATCAAATATATAAAATAAATTGCATCATTGAGATTATAGATAGATAGATTATAATTATATTTTATAGTAAATTGAATCTTAATACAATTCCTATAATCAACAATATTCCTAAGATTATCTTATTATCTGTGCAGGAACGGAGAACGAATACAATTTCCTGCGGCCGGGCGGCCTGTCGTAAGAGGCGACAAAACAACCCACAGTCAGGTGGTAGGGCATTCGCCCGACTGGACTGCTACCACTCCTGGTTTAAAGTATGTCGCCGTAACAACCTTGAGTTGTGTTCCGGCATTAGTGACCAGGTTCCAGTCTCTCTTAAGAGAGCAGCAGCGCATTTGTGGCATGGTTTTTGGCGTTGCAAATGTCCATAGGCATAGTAACCGCTTTCCTGCAATTGGCCGTCTCCCTGTGTGCTCTGATCTCCTGTAATAAAAAAAAAGCATGAATTAATTAGCAATCTGATTTTAATTAATGTTCACAGTAGTGGGCATATTATTTGGAAAATTATAAACTTGTGCAATAGTTGATTTTTTGATCTCTGACGGTATGTCGTTGCGTGAAAGCGCCGACGTAGGGGCGCGACCAGCAAAGCAATGGAGAATTACTTCATTGGGTAATCAGCCGTGTAATGGATTTGTAGTTATTTGCCCATATTTTCACTATATTTATATAAAGCGTTACTGTGATATTCGGTTTAGCTTGAATTACGTTTTATTTGTATATTTTCATCCTGTACTTTTTAAATATATTTTATCTAAATGATACTTATTGTATTTATTTATTATTTTTATTTGTTATTTTCGTAAACTATAATAAGGTACAGTCAACAAAATATAATTCTGTGTTTAGAACTGATGTTGTTTTATTTGTAAAAATTCAACCATTGCCAACAATACACTATTGTAGAAGCATTTTTAAATTTGTCATTAGTTTCAATACAATATTTGTATCAGGACTATTAGAAAGAAACCTAATATACAGACGTTGTATTCTGTGATCTTCATAATTATTTAACTATGTGAGAAATTTACGCTGTTGTGGTATCTTTATTTGTATAGACATTTATGAAGAAAAACTAGAGTCTAGTAAAATATAAGCTACTTTGGCTATTCTCCACATTTAAAACTAGTCGTGTTCAAGTGCTTATTAGTAGCAATATGAGTATTAAGTCTAACTCAATTAAACTGCTGTTTTTCCTATTTCGCATGCACAATGAAAAAAATTCAATTAAAATTAGACTGTGGTTGAGCGGGCGAAGCTTTAAACGGCCTACCACACTGCTTGGAAAATTTCGGAAACGAATTTTCTCCATTATTTGCTATGGTCTGAGCGTCTCGGATAGAGCCCTAGAGTAGTCCTTTATATATTACCCGTAATGCTAGTGTAACTTGCGGGTACAAAATACGTATTTGTCTACTGATTATTATGAATTTGAGTGGGTGACTGGCCTTAGATGAACAACTAATGAAGCACTGCTACTCATTGATAATACACCATATATCTGGTACTCATTAGCCGCTATTGCTGTGTAGATTTGGGCATTTCTACATGCAAAACTATCATGTGTATCAATTTTATGGCTAGCTTTACAATGCATTTCCTAAGATAATCAGCAGTTACAAGTCAGACATCAGGGTGTCTTTTGTTTTACTCATTTACTGAAAATGCTACTTTAAGTATAATGAAATAATTTAAGCGTAGATAAATAAAAGAGTGATAAAGGTAAATAATTTATAATATCACAAAAGCAATGCATGGTTTTGCATCAAATACAAGAATACTTATAAGCTCTATAATCTGAAGCACAGCGTGACCCACTACAGTCATAAATATTTTTGTGTGGCTAGCTGTAAGATTAGTCTGTTGGTCTATGATTAAAATACTGACATTTCAATCCCTTAAACACATTTTAATCATAGCCCAGCAGTGCTATAAAACATGGAAAATTTCACAATCTTAAAATGTTTTCTTAATCAGCAGCTGTCAAAGCCATGACAGTGAACCGTAATTCATTAGGATCACGGGCCATGAATTCCTTGCAGACTTTAGCAGCATCTTCAAGCAAGGTATCAGCAGTTGTTGGTCCATGGTTAATGGGAAATGCCTTACGTCCATCTAATTCATACAGAGTCCCATCTTTATTGACAAAAGTGACAAAGTGATGAATGACTGGATCTTCGGCACTAGGAGTATTTGTCTGGCCCTCTTGAGCCAGCTCTTTGTGAGCAGTTATAATGCCCTCGGAATTTACAAAGAGGTCACCACGAGCAGCTGCATCCAGAGATTTAGCTTCTTCCAAAAACTTTTTCAGTTGACCATCGGATAACTCTATCTTATCAGTGTTGTTAGCAACTCCATGGACTAAAGCAACAGTGCCACATGCATTGCTAAGTTTTTGTTTCATATAAAATATATTGCTAGAAACTTCTTGACCCTTAGCTAGGATTTCACTCTCTTCCTTCTGCTTATGTTCTGAATATGCATCTGATGTAGGGAAAAGAAGCATGACAGCGAGCACGGGTCGAGGAACCCATGACAACATCTCCGGTTCTAGCCCCATTACGTCGACAATATTCCATTGGTTGGGAACTCCAAGCTTCTGCAGGAATTTGTTCATGACCTCAGGGTTAGACTCAAGTGGCACCAAAGATTCCGCCGCCATTCTTACAAAGTTATTCTGAAAAATGAAAAAATATATAGGTTACCGGCAAATTTTTTGCAGTCGCCGACAAAAATGATTATATATATTTGAATTTAAACATCATTTTTTAGTTTAACATGTTTAAAACGTACTTTGTACTAGAAATCCTTAAAACAACTGAAAGATATCAGAGGAGGACCTAAAAATCCTATAAAAAAGTTCGATCAATATTACAAGACAAAATGACTCAACGAAAATTTCGAGAAGGCCAACGAACAGGGTGTCCAGATTGAATTTATGAAATCCCATACATCCAAAAAAAATACACAAAATAATACTAATATTTAAAGGTTTTTGTGCATGACCAAGCAATAGCGCCAACAAAAACAAACAAATGAATATCGTTGAATGTGAAAATTAATCTCAATTTATTCATGAAGTCAACGATTTGTGTTGTTATGATTATTAAAAATAGATGCTTATATTCTATATTTGCTGCTTACCAAAACTTATTAAGGATCTGAGATGAAAATTTAAGTTCTTTTAATCGGTAGACCTTTTAGTTATAATAAGGACTACCATCATTTTTCAAATGTTTTAAATAAATAGTAATAAAACTAAACCTTTTATTATTAATAATATTTTATAATGATATAATATAATTTATTTGCGGCATTTGGGGTGGAAACTTTGAGTCCGTGGGGTCCTAGTGCCCTAAAGATCTTCCGAGACGTCGCCAAACGTCTCGTAGACGTCACACGCGACCAGAAAGCTGGCGTCTATTTTGCGCAAAGACTAGGCATTGCCATACAACGTGGTAACGCCGCCAGCCTTTTGGGAACGTTCCAGGTACATGACAGTGGTTTGGGACCATTAATTAATGTTTAGGCACTTCCCCCTTTTTTATTTAGTTTTAGTTTTTATATATTTGATAGTATAGTTTGTAATTCAATAGTTGTATATATTATTAGAATAATTAAAAAATAATATGATATAATAGAATAAGACATAAGATTATTAAATAGACTTTTATTTTGATATTTCATTTTTAATATTTTTGAAGGTAATTTAAATAAATTGATGTAAGATGTTTGATGCTTTAAGTCTAGGGCTTTTGACTAAAAGCCTACCAAAGGATAGGCATTTGGGTCAATCTATTTTTGTCCTTTTTTTCTTCCCCTCGTTCACCGGATACGAGAGCAGGATTTTCATCTAACATGAATTTGGGGTAGAGTTTTTGAAATAGTAATATTTAGGCAATTTTTTTAACGGAATGGGGTTTCGCAAATATAATCTGCAGACCCTGCAAGTGTCAGAATTGTCTGACGTTTACGCAAGTGTGCAAATTGCAAGTTGCAACACAAATTAAAATACGGCGAAGCTGTTTATTATTTACACATTTTGTATTTTGTTATAACTTTATATGATAGTGCAATGGTTGTTGTATTAACTTTACACGTGAGTCATCAGTCGTCATAGAAATCAAATACTGCATTTTACTGGCGGCAATGAATATTATTGAAGAATTTTTATTCGTATATCGAAATGGCTGTTTGTGGTCTCAGAACTTTGCTTCTTATTGTGTGTATATTGGAATTGGTACGTTATTTTCCCATAATTTACTATATGTCTATCATTACTAGTACATTTAAATTATATTTGTTTTTATAACACATTGCATTTTTTATTTTTAGGTGAACTTAAAAGCAAATTATTAAGATTTCTAAGGTTCTGAGTTTTTGTAAAGAACCTTACATAGTTGATGTAAGGCTATAAATCTGTTTCTTTATTAATAAAGTTATGAAATTTTTCTTATTTCAGATAATTACAGTACAAAGGCAAGTGTTTGACTTCTTGGGTTTTATGTGGTTACCAATTATAGCCAATTTTCTTAATATCTTGCTAATAATTTTCGGTTCATTTGGAGCCGTCCAATATATTACGAAGTATCTCATTGCTGTAAGTATATTATTTAAGTTAAACAATCACAATTTAGGTAATGTTTCTATGTGACCTACTTTTTAAAGCTTTCACTGTAAATACTCTTGAATAATTTGATGGAACCAATGAAGAATGTTAATTATAAACAAATAGTTTTAAGTCTTGTATTTCTACATATTAAAATGTTGAGGAATATTTTTATTCAAGAAAAGAACCTGTGTCACCCTAAGTAACCTATTGTAGTGGACTATTAATTATTTTATTCAAACAACAAGAAAAACCAAGAAAATGATGAAGTAACTGTTACCATTCTGCGTTTTTATATTTTATCTTTCATTGCTATATTGGACTTCAATGTTAAAATCACTACTGAAGTATCGAAATTTGTGTGGACATTTTGTTTCACTAATAGTGATCTCACCAAGACTATTTTGTAAGACTTTCAGAACATCAACTACAAATTATATTAAGTCATATTGAATAGAGCATATCTATGGTATTTACTGGAATAGACTATATAAACAATGGAGAACAGTATGTAATTTTTGCATATTTCTTGTCTGTTTGGTCGGGATTCACATAAAACTACTGGGCTGATTTTGTTGCAGTAGGCTGATCAACAGCAAATTTACTTTCAAAAAAAATTGAGTTCCAATGTGATTTTTTCCCCGATAAATATTAAATATACGAAACGGGAATCCCATGACAATTTTCTCAGGAATGGTTTGTAGTTGTTCTAGGTGCTTAAAATTTAGTTTATTCTGGCATACTTTTCACTAAAGCAATATCTTACATTTTTTTTTAAATGCTGTGGTTCTTTGTGTCCTAGGAGTCCTGCGAGAATTTCATGTCGAGCATAGACAAAGTTACATGTGACATATCCTACTTATCATATAACATGTTTAACAAGTATACTTATATATATATATATATGTGTGTGTATATATATATATATATATATATCGTCAATTTTAATTTTTTCCCTTATTTACCTTCTAACATTTATTATTTTATTGTTTTAGTATTCAATATGGAGCCTTGCATGGTTGATGTGGAATGTGTTTTTGATATGCTACTACCTTAATGTTGGTACTTTGAATAGGGTAAGTTAAAAGTTATATAATATATTTAAAAAAATGAAAATATAAAGTTTTCGACATATCAGTGTAAATGTAATATTAGGTAGGTTACAGTTAGTCGTTAGCTAGACAGTCAACAATTAATTTATACAGATAGAGAGATTAGACTTTTATGTTGCAATTTAAGACACAGTAACTATAATGAGTGAAATAGGATATTTTTTATTGTTAAAGCAATGCTTAAAATCATTTTTACCATGATATTTTAAAAATGAAAGTTATTCTAACACCCTCTTTTTTATATGAACATTGTTTAAGAACTTTTTGGTAGGTAATAGGTTTTAACTATTCAAATAAACAGACATAGTTATTTAACATTAGTGTTTTTTAGAAAACTTAGGATATTATAATTCAAGATAAGCTATGTTATTTATATACATAAGTCGGAAAAGATTCCGTAATACATGGTTGTTTTATAAAAACTTGCCTATTGCTGAGAGTAATCATAAAGTTTTGAAAGTGTATAAAGTAATTAATTTGTATTATTTGTTGTTTATTAAACAAGTATTAAATATGTGTTTTTGAAATATAATTTTGTTGTAATTTTTTCTTGAATGGCTATATGAATGTTGTGTTAAAATAGCATTCCCTAAATCTGATCTATATTTGAAATAGCTAAGCAGTTGACTTGTAAGACTGGCGAATTAAGTTCTTATCATTGTTAGGAGATCAAATTTTCAGTGAAGAAATTAATTGTTAAATAATAATAATTGCTGTTCCTATACCTTACTATTCATTCACTCGCCTTAACCATGAGTTGAATGAATAGATTACTTACTTGTATGGGTCAGTAAATCAGATTTAAGTAAAATTCTATTTTATAAAGATTGTAAGGTTTGACCTGAGATGCACAACTTGCAGTGCACAAGTTTAGTATATTATTTGTTGTGTATTTATATGTAAAATAACAGTACCAGCAATATTGACTTGTATAAAGATAATGTATTTTTTTTATTTAATTTCAAAACACATTTCTTGTCATACTAAGTAACAACTAGAAGGTAAAAATAGTTACAATACTTATTGTGCATAGTAGGCTAACTGGTATCCTAATAAAGTTGCTAGAGTTGCAGCTATCAGTTCTATTTCCTATTTAGGATTCTATTATCTTTATAATGTGTGCACATTAAATATGGGTAGTTGAACCTATGAACCGCACACATTATTCTAGCAAATATTGATTGTTTATTTTGTGAAATATCTTATTAATACAATAATGTAGTGATTGATGTTAGTATGCTGGCCTAATTTGATTATAACATATATTTGTATCTTTTCTACTTTAAACTAATGCTTTGTTGAAGTTATTATACTTGAAGAAATATTACTTATGCAACTATATTGGAATACCATTATTAGGTTACTACTTTTATATAATTTTGTTTAGATCTAAATAAGTTTTTAAGCATGGACTTGTTAACCCAACTTACTGTGTGTAATTAATTAATGTATTTTGTCAAACATAGTGCTTTCAGAATAATCCTTGTATGAAGGATCAGTACTTTTTTACATTAAACTTTTATATAAGTATTTATAATATATTAATTTTAAATTAATGAAAATGCCTTCGTCTATAGGTATAGTTCTATCTTGAGAAAAAAAAAATAGTAACAAATACCTATATTTCCGTCGATGCTACACGACTCTAGAAATGAAGAGTATTTAACATCTTTTAAAGTTTTTATTGCTGTCTACATAACGATGTAGACAGTTTTTTTTTCTACCAAAAGCTTAATGAACGCCTATATTTTCAAGAGGGTTATTCTGCCGCTGCTGCATCAAGAAGACAGCAAGGGGACCTTAGAGTGATAACAACAATGTTATAATCCTTGTTGTATTGTGTAATTATGATGTCAGGTGGCTTGCCTTAACAGTCTATTTTTATTTTGCAGGAAAGTGGCCTCTTATCCCTTGGTACCGGAAGTGTAAGTTGGTGGGAAGGCAATGGCTGGGGGTGCCAGTCAGTTTGGGGCGAGGTCGATGGCCCAGGGATTTGGCGACCGACGAAAGTGGATGGCTGTTTCCTTCGATGGCATCTGGTCGAGTTAGGGCAGTCTGCAGTTGGGGCATTATTTACAGCATTGGCCTTGCCTCTAGCTATTCTTTTAGCCTACAAGTCATCTAAGAAGAGAAAACCTAAAGCTGGTGAATATGTTTTTTAAAATATAAACAACACTATTGTCCTCTGCTTTCTTTCACCCTTTAGTGACCTAAAAGTTTTAGCATGTTGTATAGATATAAATTGTGTCTTTCAAGATCATGGGCTATAAAAATCCAGAATTTTGGAGGGCTTGTATGGGACCATGAGAAGGCTAACACATAGAGGCCCTTTGACAAATTTAGTCTAATTGTGGCGTGACACAGACTGCTGCAAGCCCTGATCAATGTATTGTAGGAAATGAGAATTAAAGGTACCAGGGTACTGGGATGAACTGTAAGAACATCTAGTTCCACTTGCAGTATGTGTAGTCCTACTGATGTAGGGGAGTGAACTAGGGAATGAGAACAAAAGGTATCGGGCTATTGGGATAAATTGCTAGTGGAGTTACAGATCGGGGACTATGGGGATTATCGCGTCTGTCCGTCACAATGTTCGGGGAACATTGAACAATTGGCAGACGGTGACTTGCCAGTCGCGACTCACTGCATGAGCCCCTAAAAATGACGTACAAGATTGGCGAGGGGCAATATGTGTGAGTGGCTAAGGGGTGTTCTGAGGTGGGCTGCGGGATCACCGAAGCTACTTCTGACGTTATGTCATTTGTCACTTCCAATCCTGAAGCTTGAGTCTTAGCTGTGGCGATCTCCACTCCGTGCCGGCTGGCCAAGGCAAGCACGGAGATGTTACTATCCCCCCCTTCGGGTTGATATGAATTATTATTGTATTTTAAATTCCAAATACAGTTGAATACACTCTTCTTTGTTTCAGCAGGATTATTATATTCTTGTATTAGATGATTAAATTCATATTTCGCTTTACAGATAAGGGAACATTGTCACGGCGACGCCCAGTGTACACAATAGAGTTAAGTCCTGCCGAGACAAATATCAATGAAAGCTCAACGAAACCGATGACGCCTCGTCGCGTTAAACGCAGATCAGGTTCTAGAGGTAACAGTTCTTCAGTGCGTAGATCGCGTAGATCCTATAGAAACGCGGGGTATCTAGCGTCCAGTGCATCGCTGCCACGCGAAGCCAGAGCATCGTCGAGGCCAACTTCGGCTCACTCCTCATATTCAAACTTCCATGGAGCACGGTCGGTCTCTTGTCACGTTCCACAAAACGAAGAGACTCTACCTAAACCCGAAATGTATGAGCCTCCACCACCTATTGAATCGGTGCCCATAGTAACGAACAGATATAACACTTTGGGACGGAGCAGTCTGAAGTCGAGCGGGTATGACGTGGTGGGTCCCTACAATGAACCCAACCCGCCTAGACGTACGAGCGAGTACGAGCAGAATATTCCTTCCTACGGTAATATAGAAGGGTATGAAATGGCGTCGAACTATGACGGCCGGATCGATAACGTGACGCCGTGCGAGTCTCCCTCGTACGGCTATGGGGGCACTTATGGGGAGGGGGGGTGGCAGGCGCCCCCTCCCCCCGCGCCCCCGTATTCCGCCCGAGCCACCCCCCAGGCCCCCGGGCCGCCCGCATATCATCCTACAAACGACATATACGACATGGCGCCTTGAGCTTTGACTTCATTATAACGTTAAAAAATCACTCATCATCAAGACATGATTTGATATCTATATAGCATTTCTTGGAGATATTTGAGAGTATTTATTTAAAGATTTATCTTTTGTTTCCGCATATTTTATAAGGTGCTCATGATTCGTTATATAGTGTTTAACATTAGAAGCACGTTGTATTGTGTATACAAAAGTTTGATTAGTCACTATTGTAATATTAAAAATCTCAGTGTAATAGATTTTTGTTTGACAATGACAATATTTGAAGTCCTTAGAAATAATAAGACTTCAAATTATCGGATATATTTGGCCAATTGTGCAAATTTATTTTTATTGTAATAATTATCTAATACAAACATTATGGACCTCATTCATATTTGCAATGAAATGAAAACTTACTCAATCTATGTGCCTTGCTCCAGTGATGCTCACTTACTCTTTACGAGTTCATAAAAATCATCCAAATCGAATTTATGACTTTCTTAGTTAGATGTTATTGTTGGGAAAGTTTTCCTTTATTTACTAAGTCGTATGTAGATTTATAAGCTTTAAATGTTAGGTTAATCAATAGTTTAGTAAATAAAAATATTGCCATTACAAGACATTAGTTTTATGACATTTTGAAGTACTTTTTTCTTGTTTACATCGAAAATGAGTAATTATATATTTCGCGTCATTATTATAGCCTTTTATAAATTAATTAAAGGATGGCTATAGCTGATTTTCTACAAACAAACATCTAATTTGACGCGGACCATAATTAGGGCGTTCCATTAGGGACTCACAACGACCACGTTCACGACCGCGATTTTTCCCGTTCCACTTGCTTGCGGACGTTATAATCATAAAAGCTAGTGGAACGGGTTATGGAGCGTTGATGTCATTAATGTCATACGCAAATGTCATTGGTTGATATGAAAATCGCGCCTTTTTCAAAGTGTAGGGTTGACTGATTTATGTTAAAAGACATATTATTTTAGATATTTAAACAAAATATTCTTAATTGGTTCAATTGGGTATCGGCTACTTCATCGCGGTAATGATTCAGAGGAAAGCAATTCGTTTAGCTCAGATGAAGAGTGGGGGATAATTTTAGAAAAACGTAATACTAAAAAACGTGATCTCAGGCCACGTATTACACAATATAAAAATGTAGTCGATCGTTATTCAGATGAAGAATTTAAAACCCACTTTAGACTTTCAAGAAATACATTTAACTATCTATCTGTCTATCTATAATTCTGCATTCTGAGTTATAACTCTTTCGTATAATTCTGCAGCAAAAGCTATGTCTACAAACAATTAATTTCTCATTAATTATATAGTTATATTCAAGTCAAAGATAATGAAAACTGATTAGAAATCAATTATGTAAATAAAATGTTAATAACAAATAAAGGAAAATGATAGATGGCTGTTCAAAATACATTAAAATTAACTTTACAAAATTTATAAAGAAAGATATTTTCTCATTTGCCAGCTTTGTTTCAAAATTCGCGCCTTTGTCAACGTATTTTAACAAGAGAGAATTAATGCTCTGTGGTCAACGCCCCCTTCGACCCACCTTTTGACATGGGTGGTTGTGAGCGTTATGTGATCGAAAATGATGACGTCATTAGTGACGTTTTCGCCACGACCGCAACGCTCGCGGTCGCCTTGTGGAACGGCTAACTGAGCATTTTGGGCGTTGTGCGTTACAGGTGGAACGCCCTAAATATGGGTATTGTTACAATTTCAAAAAGTCGAAGTTGTCGAAGCAGCATAGATCTGACATTGAAATTTGTTAAGAATTACAAAGCGTTCCAATAGTACCTCACAACGCCCAAAATTCTCGTTCCACTTGGCGACCGCGGTCGTTGTGGTCGTGGCGAAAACGTCACTAATGACGTAATAATTTTCGATCACACTACGCTCACAACGACCCATGTCAAGGTGGTTTGAATAACCGTTCCACTTGGGTTTACGATTGTGAAGCTGGCAAGCAAGTGGAACGGGATAAGTCGTGGTCGTGAACGTGGTCGTCGGGAGTCCGTGATGGAACGTAACATTCGTTGACTTCCTCTTAGATATATTATTATAATAATATTTGTGAATTAAGTGGTTTGATTGATTGCAAACTTGAAACATTCCACCGCTTGAAATATTTTATAGGAAACGTTACGCAAGACGTCTTACTTAATAGTAATTAATAGAGTAAATGTGCAATAAGGCACCTAACGAATAATTTTGCCATAAAATGGGATGATTACTGTTTAAGATGTACCCGTGTTATATAAAATACAGTAATATTGTCTATGGAATCCTGAGCATAATTTATATTATGTTAATCCACACTAATAAAAATTTGATGCTTTGTAATATAATATTTATAAGTGTACAAGTTTTGTTTTTCTAAGCAAACGTTGGGTCTTAGGCTTCTTTTTCGGGGTTCACTAGCTACGTTTTCTCGTCTACTATGTGTATTCATCGATACTTTTTATCTTTTGGCATTGTATTCTTTTGAATTAAGCCAGCAATTCTTTGGTTTGATCGCTTTTTTGTTTTAACCTGGCAATTATTACTTTATCATATTTGCTATATCATAAAGGTACGTGTTGTATTTAATTTTCAATCTTTAGAAAGTGACTTCCAATAAATGCTGTATTATCCCCCGCAAATTGGTAATGCGCCTGGCCGCCATTTTGGTGACGTAATCGTAGCTGAACACTCAGTACTGTTAGCATCACTGGCCGGCGAGTACGCGTACATATTTAGTTGCGGATGACGTCACGTGAATGCTAATTTGACAAGGTTCCAGCGCATTAGCAATTTGCGGGGATAATACACTTCTTTTTAAGCTAGAGATAAATAAAACTATTGTATTTTATATTGACATGGATGAAATAGTTTAATGTTTAGACTAAGGGGACTAAGAGCTTAATTAGTTGTACTGTTAGGTTCAAATTTTATAACGATAATCGGAATCGAATCACAACTTGTGTATAAAATCGTTTTAGTACAGCGCTGTTGGTGCCACCATACATTCTAGTTTTTATTTTGATCAATTATTGACTAATGTTGTTGTAAAATATGGAAATACGTATCGTTTCTGTTATAATTTGACGTATTTCTCGTGTAATCTATCCGTCCAGTGAAATCTCAGTGTTGTTCTAACAATGTGTAGGTTCATTTGTTAATTCACTTTCATTTTCACGACATATTCATTAATGTTGAATCTCCAAGACGTTGAGTTTCTGTTGTTTAGAATCTTGTTATTTATGTCATACATTCATTGATATACCAAAAACCCAAGATACACAGTCAGCGTCTCAAAAACGTTCGCCAATAAAGAGCGCAATGTGCACTCATTTCAATAATATCGCACCAGTCTAGTTACTCTGCTATATATACTATTAATGTGATGTGTAAACTCAAAATGTGTTCTCTATAATCAGAAGTTGTGATTTTTAACTTAATGTTTTTGTTTAGGTAATCTGTGTATCTTCTGGTCTTTTGTATATCAACGATGTCATTGTTTCCTTTTAGTAGGTTTTCGCGTCTGTAAAAAAAAACTATAAATATGCTTAAAGGTTAAAAGGCGTTGTAATTATGTTTTTTTTAATGCTCTAAGCTGATCAGGGATTATGATCACTAAATGCTAAAATAAGATGCTAAAAATGGAAAATCAAATAAAAATTCGCCGAAAACCATTAAGACGTAATTTATTCATTGTTTTTTTTTTTAATAAATACTTTTTTGTTAGCATTGCTTACACGTAACGTTAGCGTTAGTTTTCAGTTTCTTACACGTAAAGAACAGAAATTCAACAAAACATTTTGTATATTTATTGACACATTCCATTTGCATAAAAGAATCATTCCCAAGGAGTTCTAATTATATAGACTAGACCAGGCAACAATTTGAAATAGTTATTATTATTGAATTTCATATACATTACAATAAGAAAGCCGGTCAATGTGATTGAACCCTTACATCTAGATTAGTAAGTAGTTCGTAATACTTTTGAAATCTCGAATGATGGACATCTGTTTAATCAGAAACAAAGTTTTTTAGATAGTTTATAAGGTTTTATTTGAACCAAACTTCTCAGGTAATTTTTTACACCAAATATACACCTACTGAATACTGGTACTTTTATTGCACCTTACCTTTTTTTATTCCTGGAGAGTAGCGTATAGTAAGTCCATTTGGGGGCTCCAATTCTGCTATTACAATATCATCAGACTGGTTAACTACTGGCGTCATAATGGTTGTTTTTCTTAAAAGTAATCATTATGATGCCAGTGGTCGACAATGCTCGCAATATTGTAGTAGCAGAATTGGGGCCTTGATGGTAGATTACTATAGCTACTTTTGCAAAACGAGATTGGTTGTTGTTGGTTCAGTATTTTATCTTGAAAAGAGGCTTGACGTAATGCTATGTTGCTTAAGGTGATGCTAAGGTAAAACTTCTGCTTGTTATTTTGGAAATCCTAGAGTACGCAATACGAACGTTTTTTTTTGAACGATAAGCTTGCGTCGTTGCGGATAAGGGCTCAAAGAAATCTTTTTTTTTAAATTTGTATGCTTTGTGTCAAGTTATGAAGTTTTAGAATAATTTAGCATGTCTACCTAGCGTATGTGTCCAAACTCAAGGGGCGCGGGTTCTGACCTAATGTGTATATTGTGACAATTAACACGTGCTAACGGTGAAGGAATATATCGTGATGAAACCTGCATATCGGGATAACCGATTTGTAATGCGAAAGTAAAGATAATGATGGCAGCATTCTAAACGGTTTCGAAGTACACATCCCATTATACAGATTATAAAAATCGCCGTCTCTGAAAGCCAAGCTATATAATTAAACGTCTCAAGAAGTCGGCCAAAAAGTTTAATTGAGTCTAGGTGACTACAGGGCAGAAATAAAAGACAACCTCTGAGCATTGATATTATATTTTTATATAATAAAAAAACAATATAAAATAAAAATGAGAAATGTATCACAATTATAATATTGTTCAATAGCCTATATAATACATTCATCGTATTGTTGATTTTCAATTAATCTCAATTCAAACAATATTTTACAAAGACAAAAACTCTTAAATAGAACAGTTAAAATAATTGGCCTCTTAATGACTCGATACACTTAAAACTGCATAGTAAAATAAATTTAAACAGTAATTGATAAAGTATACATTTAACTGCTGCACATGTTAAAATAACTATAAAGAATCGCTTTTCGTTTAACTCCATTATAGTCCGTGCCAAACATAATTTCCTCTGACATAACTGTAGAAGCCAAAGCTACAAATGATTTATAGTATAAAGTTTGGCACGGTCTATACGTATTTGTGACTATATTTCATGACAATGACAAAGTCACAAATATACAGGAATAGTTAATATCAAACGATAAATTATTCATTAAAGTTTTAAGACCGCAACCAAAAGACAACCTAAAAAAAATAAAAAAAATATTAGGCTAATTATTAGCCAGTCAAATGTACTATCATTGCTAAAATTAACATAATTCTAATGAAACAACAAGATTTAAAACACGTGAGCTATATTGCTGGGAGCTGCCGCCTCTCGGCGGGTGTTAAGTCGGGGTGCCATACATCCACGATGAGGACTAGCCGCGTGCCCGTACCATTGTGCCATACTTCATGCTCGAAGCTATCGTCGAACATCAAAACTTTTCCAGTTTGCCACTGCCTGCAAATATAAATGCAATTTAGATTGCAAAATCAATATAGTTTTTTAATAACAAAAGCAGGCAGTGGCCCACCTAATTAGTAAACACAAAGTGGTCAGTCATGCCAGACTATTTTTATTTTATTAAACGAGTCCAGCAGACGGTCCATCTGATGGAAAGCTGTTACCATTGCCTATGGACATTTGTAATAGCAAAAGTGCTACACATGCGCTGGTGCTCTCTAAAGGGAGGGGGACCTGGCCACTAATGTCGGCACAACTCAAGGTTGTTATGGAGGCATACTCTAGAGTCTAGACTCTCTAGTCCAAGGGTGGTAGCCATCTAGACAGGCAAATAAATACTCTACACCTGGCTGTAGGTTGTTTAGTCCCTTCTTACGACAGGCCGCCCGGCCGCAGGATATTGTACTCTTTCACGGAGAAAGAACCGTACCTGAACTGAGACTACACTTGCTTATAAATTTTTTAATTAAGTTTAATAATTATACACTATACAACGGAATGTGCGGTAAAATAGGTACTCTCACCTAATTTCCTGTTTTATCGCATACTTTACGCAGTGCGAATCCTTTAGGTTTTTTAAATTTCCATAAAAATATATAAGAATTCCAAAAACAACTTTCACATTACGTGAATAAATAAGCTGCATGATCGAACTTCTTTGGAAGCGTTATTGATCAATACTTTTGTCTCACTTTAATACTAAAGAGAAAGCGAGACGAAAGAAATAGTTCTAATTTTGACACGTTTCATTGTTTGGTGTGTAAGTTTTAACTTTTGAACAATGTGTACAAGCTTCGTAAATGTGTTGAAAATAACTATTCCTCTATTATATGAAATATGAAAATATTTTTGAAATAAATAAATTTTTATTAAATGAAAAATTACCTAGTTTCCTTATCGACTCTTATATAGGTATCTTTGGTATTGGTCAGGCCCAGGTGCATCCGCAGCCGGCAGTTGGTGGGGCCGACGTGCGGGCGCACGTGCGTGCCCGCCGCCATCGCGCTGAACTTGACTTGCCCGCGCCGGCAGCCCGCCGCCGCCGGCTCGCCCTTCACTATGGAGCACGTCACGGGCGCCCTCTTGCATCTGAACCGTTCGCGACATAAGTACAAAACTAATAGCGTTCGAAAATCAAATTCATACGAATAATTCAGTACGTATAAATGCCTTTAATTTGATGTTTGTTCCTTCCTTCTTCACATCCCGGGAATGAAATGATTTTAACGGTAATTTGATTACGTCATAGCCATTTCTATAGGCTTTTTTTTAATTTATTGAGACTTCGTCGCTAGTCGACGAAGTCTCATAGGTGATGGCAAATTTACATTTTTTTTATACATCATCTGTCTGTTTTACCGATGGCATAAATACATTTTACTAAATGACATGGGAGCGTACCTTTTGCAAGACAACATAAATGCATTTAGTTTTAAACGTGTTTAGAGAGTTAAATAAAATGAACTAATTTTATTTAAAGACGATCGTTATGCAAGTGGGCCTAATTAAATTTATGTATAATTTTAAATTTAACTATAACTATCTCATCTCTATTTTAAATATTTCAGTCAGAAACTTAAATAATAGCCTAGCCTTTCTATAGGCTATAAGTAGTTTTGTACTAAATTATTTAACGCACATTTGATTTTGAAACAAAAACAAACTTTAAATATTCTAAAAATTCAACAATCTCACAAATACATCATGTATTCCTAAATTATGCAAGTTACAGTTTTAGTATTATATTAACTCTGAGGCCAGTAACAATCTAGGTAGAGCAAATAATAGAAAATTCCTTTGTTCAAATCATATCGGGAATCAAATCCAGTATTTCTAAGTCCGACAAGCCAAGCGACTGTTGACACCTCTACATTACAGCAGCAGTTGTATATATGTTGTGAAAATTACTCACCTATCGGGTATTTCCCTCCCACGGATGAACAAATCCAACTGCGACCACTCTCCGCGCTCCTTCAGTCCTTCCTTCTCTTTCTCGTACAGCGCACGCGCCGCTTCGCCTTCCTTCAATATCTCTTTCCAAGACTTCTCTAAGGCACGCGCTAGCCTCATATAAGGCGTGTCCTCGACGTTCCACCATGGATGGCTTTTTAGCCTATCGACGTTGTACAGAGATCTTTGCGCCGGGGATAAAAAGTGACCCAGAGCTGCCCCACGTTTGTGGACTTCGTGGGCTTCTTTAAAACGACCTAGTAAGATTAAAGAGTCACCGAGATGATAATAGAAGCGGGGTTCAGTCGCTGGACCCGTGTCTCCATCTAGCGCCTTTTGAAATGCCTCAACGGCTTCTTCCAAACGATTGTGCTGTGTTTTTAGAACGAAGCCTAAGTGGGCTAAAGCAACACGATCATTGGGCCATAGTTTCAGAGTCTCCTTCAATGCTTCTTCAGCTAAGTCGACCCTGAAAGAAATGTTAGTTAATTTGTGTATATAATAAAACGAAAACTTGACTATTTTGATATAATACCATTAACAAACCTATTGGCCATCAGGAACGAGACAGTCAAGTTATTGCGGTAGCTCACATCATTGGGAAACCGGCGTATCAGTAATCTATAGACTGGTTCCGCACTTAAATAGTTTCCTGTAAGAAACAGGTGAAATCACATTTTAGTAAAGGAAAATGACGGTCTTATCTATATTGAAATTTGGCATGGACCTTCCTTTTGCCAAGTAGAGGTCAGCTAAGAAAGGATTTTACGGCACGCGAAGTGGGTGGTTATCAGCTAGTTCATAATAAAAGTACATTTTGACGGTTTTAAGTGCGGTATTTGATTTGATTTTTAGTCTGACGTTTCAGCCACTTTTCGGAAGCCGTGATCACGGAAGACTAAGTCAAGTGTCAATGAGTGTAATGTTATCGTTTTTATTTAGCCTAACGCAAACTTGGTCTTCCCTTTTTTGGTAGGTTTCTTTAAGGTTCTTAAAGAAGTTTACTAATTTACTCCAACTCAATATTAATAAGAACAAATGTATTCAGTATAGTCGTCTAGTTTTTAGAGAATTATTTGGATAAACAACAAGAATATTGATAAAAAAAACATTCGCTCTCCTGTAAAAATAGATATTTTAAATTATCGCGCTTAAAACCGTTAGAACGTAGTTTTGTTTATACATAACAAGCCGCCAAAACTTAAGAGAATATTATTGTATATTTGTCATTAAAAATGATTAGTATTTGAAAATCCTACTAATATTATAAATGCGAAAGTTGAATATAAATATTTGTTACTCTTCACGCAAAAACTGCTGAATAGATTTTGATGAAACTACAATAATACAGCTTACACATCAGAATAACACATAGGCTATAGTGTGAATTATCCAGCAATTCTCCATCACCACGCGGGTGAAACCGGGGCGCAGCTAGTCCTAGAGCTAAACTTGCCTCTGAACTGTATCCTGTTGATGGTGCGCGCGGTTATTTCCAGCAGCTTCTTGTCGGAGAGGCGTTCGTTCATCTTGAGTAGATCGAGGTAGGCGGCGATCGCGCGCGAGAGCAGCCGGTTGTCGCGCTCGGCCTCGGCCCGCGCGTCCGAGGCGCGCGCCACGAGCCACCTGCCGCGCGCACTCGCGCGCAGCTCGTCGGCCCCGGCGCGCTCGATCGCCGCACTCCACTCGCCCTCGCGTTAGTACACAACAAACTCACATACACGCACCACACACGCGCGTACCTCCTCTATGCCTGTTACCGATTCTGATTTTGAACTTGGCTTAAAGGCCTAGTTGCCAAGCCATAAATAAAAATATATATATTTTGTACTTCATCTGTTAAGCCCGGTCTCAGTCAAATTATTAAGATGACCAACTCATTTACTGAGTTTTGTACTCTTTTTTCGTAAACCGTACTCTGAAAGTACTCATTTGTATATTAATTAAATATTTAAAAGTTTTAATATGAATTTCCTTATGTTGTCCAAGCACTAATGCTGCTGTTGAAAGGATATTTTCAATAGGGAATGATTATTGCAGCAGTGAGAAGTCGCAACTTTCTGTAAAAACATTATCTGCCGTTTTAACGGTCAAATTTAATATACAAAATGAAAGTTGTTCGGATGTGGCTACATTATAAGACAAACATCCTCATTTAGCAAAAAAAATCCACTCTGAAGAAAAGCATGTTTTTAAGAGAAAATAAAGTACTTTTTTTTCACCTATGAAATACTTACAAAGTATAGTGTACTCTTTTTAAACAAAAAATTGTTGGTCACCTTAAAATTATAGATCTTTGATTATAGCCAAAAAAGGTAATGTGGCATCTCGAAAGTTACATATTACTAACTACTTAAGATTTTCCTTTTGAAAATCCAATACTTCTTTTTAAAAAACTACATTTTTTAAACAATGTTATACATACATTTTTCAAGTTCCCGCCAATAAGTCCCTTTGTATGCAAGGGATAAATCTAGTGTAGCTAGCTTTAAAAAAAAGCGAAATATTAAATCCTACGAAAATCTGGTAGTACTGCGTGAAGAGGTACGCTCCTAAACTAGGGGGTTTATCCATCAATAGCTCGGCAGGGGTAGGTGCGGGGTGCGGGCACCGACTGCCAGCCGAAGCCACTGACGAAGCAAAAGTAAATGGCACAACGAGCAAAGTATCATCTAAATATAAGGGGGAAGGGGGCAAAAACTCAAATGTTAGTCGAGCCACTCCTGAAATTTATATACAAAAATATTGATCAATATTTTCTTATTAATATTATTTTTTCCGTATTTTATTAAATAATACTTTAAACATAAATAGTTGATGTACGTTTGTGGCACTGAAAGGAACGATTAGCTTTTGGCTTCAAAAGAGTCATGCGCTTATTAAAAGGTCATGGTCATCTAGTGATGTTAATGTCATGCAAAAAGAAATTAGAATTATTTATATTAATGGGATATTATTTAATACCACACAGGAAAAAATATACCACTTGCTTACACCAACTGAATGTTCTTTAACATATCTTAATAGGTGTTTTACATTCAAAATATTCCATGTCGACGATTGTCTATGATAAATTATTTGATTCTTTTTGTAAACATAAATAAGCTCGTTTTAGGAAGTACTGGTATGATTGAAGTAATAATTATTGTGCTACATATTTCATGCATACATACATACATAACTTCACGCCAGGTCCCTTGCGGGGTAGGCACGAACAACAGAGCGCCACACAGGCCCATTCTTACACACCTCACTTGCTTCTTTGACTTTCATAGCTACACATTTCGATTATTATTATATGTCTAATAGCTAATGTATAAATAATCAAGGAACAATAAGAGTGGAACAGTAATATTTTAATATAGTTATAGACAATACAGATCTTGTCTCATATTGAAAAGGCCGGAAAATGTAAGTAATGTCAATGCGAATGACATTTGGTAGGAAAAAGTTTGTTTAAATGTAAATAGAGATAAATCTTAAACTGCTTATACCTTCTGGAAGTCTTTCTCAGCTTGGTCCAGCTGTCGCCTCCAGTAGGGGTCGCTGGGTTCTCCGGGCCAGTCGTCTTCCAGACTCTCTCCACCGTCCTCTATAAAAAAAAAATATTCTTTGACACTTTTTAAAAATAAATTAAACAGTTTAGGTCTAAAACGAACTTTCTCAGTGTTCCTGAGATAGTCTAAATTTTCGTATTCATCAAATAGTTCCCAATGTAATAACTCTTATAAACAATTATTTCTATTGCTTAATCAACATCTAGAAAGTTATAATAACTGATGATGATGAAAATGATGTAAAATGAGCAACGTACCTAGATAACAATATGTATGTACAAGTATATAGTACAGTTCTGTTATAAATAGTAAAATTGAAGAATTATAGATATCTATAAATATATTAATATAAATAGTTACACTCACATTATCAGGGTTAATCATGCCAATCGAGTGTTAATGTGTTAAATTAACAAGCCAACAGTAGTAGCTACACGCGTAAGCGAGCAAACAACGCGATCTTTACTCGGGTTTGGTCCAGGTCTTTCCGGTGCTGGTAGTTTTCCATATTTAGCTTCTAAACGACTCAGAAGTTCTGCATCATCCACATCGGATATATCCTCTTCATCTTCAACTTCTTCTTCTAACTCATCCTCTAATTGTTCATCACCTATTATTTCCACATCTTCGCCTACGTCATCTGGATCAGGGGCTTGTTCTGGAGTTTTTTCCTTCTGTATTGAGGCAACCGTCTTTGGTACTTCTCGTTTTTCTTCAACAACTTCTTCCTCTTCAGAATCTTCATCACTATACAATTCCTTGTCTTCAGACTCTTTTTCTTCTATAGGTTTGATTTCCTAGAAAAACATTTTCAGTATAGCTTTGCGCATGTTGAAACGATGCTTAATTATGATATGTTAGGGTTAATACCTCCGCAGCAATTGGGATGTCTTCTATTTCTTCTTCTTCTTCCACTTCCTCTTCACTTTCTTCTACCGGCTCTGTCGCCGATTCCACAACAGGAATCGATTTCAGTACTTCAGTTTCAATTATTGGTCGCGACAGTTCTTGTGGCACAATCCTTGACACAGCTGAAGTAAGCAAATTGTTTTATAAGAAACTTAATGAGAGCACTGCAATTATTGTGTTAAGAAATGATCCTACCAGGATGCACGGGTGGTTCTTCAGGTATCAGAGTCATACGACGGTCGTTTATTGGAGTCTCCTCTCTAGCAACACGTTCTGAGCTAGTTGATGTATCTGTTATGGGAATAAATATTTATGGTGTAGCCTAGTCGAAAAAAAACTTATTTCATAATACGCAACTCGACAAATAATCTTTTTACTGAAAAAACAGTTACTTTGTAGGTAGTTAAGTGAAATTTACATGGAATGATGCATACTATACTATAATTGAACAACGTTCATCAAATATAACTTATGATATCGTATTTACAACTTCACCTAGAAATTTTCTAATTGGATCATATTGCAATGGAATTTTGTACAAGGTTTTTAACTACTCACTAATTAGTTCTATGCAGTTAAAAAATACCCGTAGCCAGAATAGGTATAAAAATGTAAATCGGGGATTTTAATTCTCGAAAAAAATATAACAGGCTGGCTAGAGGAATAATGTACATACATCAGGTATTTTGTTACGTTATACGGTTATACAATTGTTACGCACCACGCGGCGCGGTGGCCCGGCGTACGACGGCGTGTGTGGCGACGAGCAGCGCGCCGCCCACCACCAACTTCAGCCACACTGCAACACACGGGCCACACTCTTAGGTTCATACTTCAGAACAATGCTCAGTGGTAAATCGACAATTGAGCAATCATCACTAGAAAGCAAGTTTTGAACGAATGTGGCACATACGGGGCAGCGTGACGTGTCAATTATATTATATATATCTATGTTTATGTTTTGACCTAAGGCTACATGTCATTCTTGAACCTATGGTTTATGTAGGGACATTCGGTGCAGTAACAACGTATCATATACTGAAACCTGTCGATTTGTCGAACGAGATAATGGAGCAAAACATTTTTACGCATCAATCTCGCTGTGAATATCTACTGAAAAATAGAAGCTACTAATCGAAAAACTTTCGCTTTCAGAGACATCAGATAGTAGACAGAGTCTATTATCAGGATGGCCCACATACAATGTAATTAATGTCTCGTGTTTAGACAGTTGTGTACACAAATTGCAGACAAATATTTTTTACGTGGTAAAGTGGAAAACATAGTATATTTATCAGTATGAAATAGAAACTTATCTGCTTACTAGACATCAAATATGTGGGTAAGGCCAAAAACAACAAACAACGAAAGCCTAAATCACAGGCCAACAATAATATTCGTAAATTAAAATGATCGAAATTCGTGATCTTTACGATTAATGCAGCCACATAAAGAATGTAAGCCGAAGCGTAAAGTAAATATCTAATAAATTAGGCTGCAGAAGCCAACAAGTATATAAACTGGTTATGAGTAAAGTTATGTAAATTTATTAAATATATAAATGGGGTGAAATAAAACATATACAATGTCAAAAACATTTATTGATATTAACAACAGTATACTTTATTCAAATATTATTAGATATTCGTGTTAGCCAAATTAAATATTAGTTGGTATAAAAGAATTTTAAAAAACTTACCTGTAAATTTTTCTACATATCAAAAAGCTAAAATTACTGCCATAGCAAAGCGAACCTCAAGATATCCAATGAAAGAGAATAGAATTTTAGGGTCAGCTAAAAATATATCGGAGAAGTTTACTATATGATTATTTCAACCAAGACTTTTTTCAAAATAGTTAATTAAATAAGGTGATTCATTAAAATGTTGATTAAACTAAATATAATGTCATTTAGAGAACTTGTGTGTGCATTCAATATCCACAAAATATTACTCTGTCAAAAAAGTACCGGGAAAAGATCAATAATACACAAAATGTTAGTTATTAATTCAAATTTATTTTATTACGTTCAAAATAGGCTCCTTCAGAACGCTCACGCCCACGAATAATCCAATTATCAAAACATTTTTTAAACGCATTTTTCGGAGTTGAGCTTAGTTCTCGTCGCGAATTTTCCTTTATTTGTCCTACTGAATGAAAATGAGTACCACGAAGTAGTTATTTGAGTTTAAGGAAAAAGGAAGAAGTCACATGGAGCCATATGTGGTGCATAAGGTGATTGCTCGATGGTATTTGTTGAGTATTTGGTCTAAAATTCATTCACAATGATGGCCGTGTGCGACGGCGTATTATTGTGCTGCAAAATCCAAGAATTTCCTTTCCGCAAATCTGGCCTTTTTCGTCGAATTTGCTCTCTTAAATGCCGCATAACGCTCAAATAATAAACTTTATTTACCGTTTGATCTTTCGTTAAGAATTCAGAGTGAACAACACTGCGAGAGTCAAAGAAAAACGGTCAACATGACTTTGACTTATGATCGACTTTGGCGTGGGTTTTTTCGGTTTTGGTTCAGTTGGAAGGCGCCACTCCAAAGCTTGTTGACTAGTTTGCACGTCAAACTCGTAAACCCACGTCTCGTCAACAGTAACAATACGTTTCATAAATGTTGGGTCGGAATTGATTCGTTCTAGCATGCCCTCAGTGACTTATGCGATTCAGTTTTTAGAGCAAAGACGCGAGTCTTTTGCAACTTGGGGGCAACATGATTCATACACAAGTGATTATTTAAAATGATATGGCTCGATTCGTGAGACACAGAAACTTCAGCGGCTATTTCACTCAAACTTGAAAGTAAATTTTCAGTCACTATTTCCTTCACTTTTGTAATGTTAACTTCAATTGAAAATTGAATGGCCTACCAGGGCGAGGCAAATCTGCCAGATCGCTTTTGAACGCATTGTACCATTCATAAGCACGTGTTTTTGATAAAATTGATTCAGCGTAAGCCTTCCATAAAACATTTTCAGTGTCTCCGAACACGAAGGCGATGCAAGAGTTAAGACAAACTATTTGTTCAATATGTTTGTCCATTATGAAATTCGCAATGCAGACTAGATATAACTAAAATCAGCGCTGTATTTAATGTAAATGACCGATGCAATTCGAACTCCGCGCCAAAAACAGAAACACGAACAGAACAAAAACGAAAAACAGTTGTGCTAATCTAACAACAAAAAAATGAATTTTGAACCATAAACAAGTCATCTATTTCCGGTATTTTTTTGACATAATGTATATGTATTCTGAGTTAATAATGAAATACTATAAAAACCATTAATAGCACTTGTTGCAACTTTTGTCACGTTGTGTGGAATTAAAAGAAACTCAGGAGGAAATTATAGACCTATCACTTTCATACATACTATGATGGATACACAATAAATTTTTAGCTGACCATTTCAATTTTGGGTATTTTAAAACTACTAGCATTCAACAAGCAAAGATTAGAATGGAAACAAGGCATAATGATGTCAGGCGAAATAACTTTGATGTTGTCTATAATGTATTTGTTTTAAATTTCTCTTTAATTTTTTTAGAGTATATATTATTATATGAAGGCCTTTTTTTGTCACTTCTATTTTGGGGGCACGCTAATTCTCGAAAGGTGTAAATCTATTATATATTTTTTTTTATTCTTTCATTTTTTAGAGTATTTATGGCAATATTTTGATCTTTTTTAAAATTTTCTTTAAAGGCACTGTGTAACCCCGCGTGGTCCCACAAAAAAGGCATGTATATATTTATAGGGTAGAAATTTCAAAACATATAAGTAACTTACCGTGTGAACTCTCTTCTTTTTGGCGACGTAATTCTTCCTGTTGTTTTTCATATTCTTCTTCTTCAGCCAATGTGTCTGGAGGTTTTTCTGATGATGTTTCTTCTTCAACCTATACAAAAAAATGAATAATATTAAGCATATTAAAAAAAATCGCATTCCTTTCAAGTTAGGTTCTCAATAATTGAAGGTCAGCACACTGTATCTTTTCCTTTCATACTTCTCTTCATGTTATCCTATACACAAATTGTCTATCTCATTTATGACCAAACTTTGATAATAAGTTCATCAATCTTTCAGCTTATTATAATATGATTTTTACCGGTCTTTTCAAACCACATTCTCATATAATTGTAGTGTATTCAAATAATGTTTCCATGGCAATATATAAATGTGAAACTGGATTACTCTCAAAAAAGGGGATGACTATGCAGTTTTGAATTGAAAAAATATGCGCCGAGTCAGCTTCAAAATTTTTTGCTCAACCTAACATTTATTTTTAGCTACAGGCAGTAAAAATTTTAAACGCTTGGTACTATCCTGTAAATGTTTGGCCTATGGTATTAACGTAATAACAGGCTTGGAGTTCAGCATGAGTCTTCTTCATAATATTTGTAAAACACTCCCGCAATACAGGATTTTCCCAGAGTAACCTTTATAAGGACTCAAACTTCCAGAGTTTCCCTACATAATTATATAACAATTACGAATTGAAATTACCTCAACTAAAGGTTTTCCTGCAGGTGCCGTTATCTGTTCTACTACAGCAGGAACATCATCATCGAGTTCCAGAAATTCCACTTCTTCATCTTCAATATCTTCAGGGTCAACTTCATTAGACAATTCTGTAATAGATAGCAGTATTAAGGAACATATAGTGACAGAGTATATGTAAATCTACATTTAAATCATCAATCAGTATGTTAGACTTTATATAGAAACTACGAAAATTATGCTTCTTGAGGTACTCCAAGCTATTAAGACACTACTTGTCTAACTAAAAACTGACAGATCAAACAGTCTAAGAAATCTTTCCTTTCAATTATAAATGGTCACACGCCAAATTAATATCTTTATTTTCTTCCCACACATTTTAGAATATAAAGATTTTATTGTTGTACAATATTTTTCTGATGAAACAGTAATGCTACTTTTAAAAGTATTGGGCTATGTGAAGGCAAATATAAACTCTCGGACCAATTAATACAATTATGAATGAGTATCAACTAATTCCTATTTCCGTAACAAATAACCTTGTAAGCTATATACAAATGTATTGAAGGACAAGCCACGATTAACATATTATAACTCTATTGTAGGAAACTAGGTCCAAATGAGCAAGTGGATTGTAAAATATTTTTTATTAACAGGAGAGTAAAAAACAATGAGAAACTTTTTTCTAATCAGCAGACAAATAAATACACATATTGTATATCCCCAAAGCAGACAAACTGCAAGAGTGTCGCTTACGCTGGTACGGCCACGTTTTACGCAGACCGGCTAATTACGTGGGGAACAAATGTCTAGCCATGCCGCCTCCGCCAGGTCCCGGTCGAAGGGGAAGGCCCAAGAAATGCTGGCTTGACGTCGTGAAGGATGACATGCGTGCCAATGGTCTCAAAACGGGGGATGCTGAAGACCGCGCGAAGTGGAGTAGGAAAGCGGACCCTGGGCGTCGGAGTGAACGCTCCGAACGCAACCGGGATTTAACGCTCGGATGATGATGATGATTGTATATCCCCAAATTAAGCAAGTTACGCTTGTGTTATGGGTAATGTACAACGGCCTACTCCGATCCCAGACCATAGTAAATAACGGAGAAAATACGTTACGGAAATTTACTATACCAGGAATCGAAACTGGAGCCCTGTGTTGCAGTGAGGTAGGCCGGCAAAGACATAGCCTGCTCAACCAGAGAGGCCGTCTAGTTAATTAGGGCATGATCTCTTTTTTTATTCTTCAAATTTTATTAAAATGATAGGAGTAACATTTACATAATTAGATTAAAAGTTACGACAATTGGAAAAGATTAATACCTTCTTGGCTTTGTTTATCATTTACATTGTTTTCTACTCGTGATACCACTTCTTCGGAATCTGGCGCCGGTTCTTCTTCACCTTCTTCAGAGACCTCTCTTTCTATTCTCTCCACTTCAATGTTTTCATTTTCTTCGACATCATCATGTTCATCACCATCCTACAGTGTAATGAAATATTTATTTCAATGATATTTAGTTTAGTTTTATACACAATATACAACAAAATAATTTAAAAGCTTTTTTTGATCATTTCCAACTTCATGGTGTCATGCAGTAATTTGTTTAACACCAAATGTACAAAAATAGCCATAAAGTGATACTCCACATGCTTAATGTCAATAAAAAAGGGCTAATGTTTCATGATATTTTTTTTTATATAGGGTAGGGTAAGTATACATTGTTGGCAACCCTGTCCAATGATTGGTACCCCATTAATTAATTGAAAATATTAAGAAATCTTGTATATGTTTCATAGCCATAATCACAATATTTTTGTACAGCTACAAAATTAAAAACATTAAGAATACTTATAAAATCTCTGGAGGGGTGACAAATTGATATATTTTCGACTATATAACATGAAATCGCATTGATGTATAAATATGATTTTGACAACAAAAGCTTCAACTAAAATGGAATATAGCTTATACATAACATATTTGTCTAAAATAAGTCCTCTCCTAATCTCATCGTGAAATTTTCTGCAATTGAAAATTTTAATTTTCTAAATGATAATGAGTTAGATATCACACACAAAATAAAGAATAATCAATTTAAAGTTTAAGAAAATAAAACTTAGTGACTAGTAGACTTCAAGTTCATAGCCATATTATGAATCAACATGGCTATTGAAAATGTATTTGTGAGATTTAGTTGTTATAGAAAATTACAACAGTCATTACTTTCTGAGAAGCTTTAGAATTGTTAGTGCCAATCAAAACCAATTATAATATATCACTTTCAATTCACAAACATAACACTACTGAATTGCACCTCTTCAGTGTCATCATTTTCATTACTGTCTTCTTCATTTTCTTTTTCATCATTGTCATCATCTTGATCATTATTATCATCATCTTCCTGACTTTGACTGTCTTCATTATCTAAGTTCTCAGATGGAATATTTTTCTCAACACTTTGTTCTTCGTCATTTTCGTTTTCATCTACTTTATGTAGGTCGTCAGTATCGAAATTATCGTCGTCGTCGTCGTCATCATCATCTTCATCATCGTCGTCGTGTGCTGATGTAAATCTCTCATAATATTTTTTATACTTAACTTCATCATTGTCCTGTTAAAAGCATATAATTAAAGATATTGAATACACATGTCAAAATTAAAGGAAATTTGGATAAATGCAAACCTCATCAGCAGTTTCTAAACTTTCATCTTCATCAATATTTTGTTGGTCGTTACTTTGTTCATTTTCATCATCATCATCTTCATTATCTTGCTCTTGACTTCCATTTTCATCTTCATTATCTTCCTCTTGACTTTCCTTTTCATCTTCATTATCTTCCTCTTGACTTTCATTTTCATCATTATCTTGCTCTTGACTGTCATCTTCAGGTTCATTATCATCTTCGTTTTCTTCACTCTCTGCTTCATCATCATTTTCTAAATTACTATTACGATCATCGTCCTCATCTTCTTCATCAGTTTCAGCTTCATGATCATGTTCTTCATCGTTCATATCACCATGATCAATTTCATTACTGACATCATCATGTTCATCTTCATCTTCCTACATTACAAATTTAATAATAATCCTGTTATCTCTGTTATTATATATAGGGTGAAAATGTTGATATCATAGAAATTTCATTTGAAATACTAAATAAAAATGCTTAATAATAGTTTTGATATATAAATAAAGCCTGAGAACTGAATGACATGTACTCACATGCTGCTTCAGCTCGAGAGTGTGGACATCATGGTGATCATCATCAGGAGCATCTTCCAACCAACCATCTAATACACCAGAATATCTTGACTCTACTGAATTTGCTTCTACTGCAACATAAGTTTATGAAGTATTAATGTGAATTGAAGTAAACACAAACCACACAGTTGACAATGACTGTACATAATGTAAGGCTGTGAATGGATATGTTATTCAATTAATAAAATAAAAAAATAAATCATAAGCTAAAGTAAAAGACCATTAATAAATTATAAATTAAATAATTTTGATTTATAATTTATTAACATACAAAGAACAACTAATAGGCCAAAACTTCAAATGCTGACTCCCAAAAAAAGGAAAATTTAAGATATTTCTTTATTTTTATTTAACATGTGATGTGGTGTAGCACAAAAATGTACAGAGTACATGAAAGTGCTGCCACAAACAAATATATTCATGTGAAAATTTGAATATTATATTAATGACAGCTATATTATTCAGTTTAGGCTATAGCCTAAACCATATCTATATCTACCATATCCAAGCCCATATCTATAGATATGTATCTAATATAACTTTTGGGAATTGTGAGAAAAACAGACAAGTTGAAAAAGATATTGCAATGGACAAGTGGAAAATCTTCAACTGACGAAATGAATTGCAACAAAATTGTAACTTGAAGGGTTACAGGGAGATTGTTAATATACTTGTCCAATTTGAAAACCTAGCTATTTTCATTAAGTTTTGTGACTTAGATTTGCTTTTAACATAAAATAGCTATTTTTATTTACTTCTAATCAAGCATTTCTATTAAAGAAAAGTATAAATGAATGAATATATCATATTCTCAGCATCAGTGTAGGACTTTGTAACTACATGTTTTTGTTGATATTATTTTTTCAACAAAATTGTTAGGTTCATATACATACACACATATCACTATAATGAGGAAAAAAATAATGTAAAAAAAAATTAGTCACAAGGCCCTGCACTTACACCGATGATATGTTACTTATGAGAAAAATGTTTTTTAATAAAATAAATAAAAATAAAAATGTTGGCACCAATCAATAGGAATTTTCACAATAGGTTGTTGACCTTGACCAAGATAGTCAATTTATTGTTTTAATTGTAATTAATGAGTTCAATTGACACCTGTGTCTTTTATTTCTGGTTTTAATTGTAGTCTCCGAGGGTCTCAAATCAGAATAATAGAATTCTTCAGTAACTTCCACATGTTACTGAAGAATTCTATTATTCGGTTCAAATTGAAATCTTAAAAAAAACATTTAAAAAGTGAAGAAGATATAAATAAAGGTACAATTACCATAGCATACTCACACTCAGTAAGACCTCTGTTCTCCAGTATAATCAATCCAATGAGAGTAACAAGTATAGCGAGTAAAGAGAAGAAAATGACTTTAGCACACCAGTGGCCTCCTGTTCCATGGTCATGCTGTGAGTGCATGAACACGTCGCCTTCTCCAAAAATCGCCGCAGTGCCACGAGGTTCTTCAATACCCAAGTCATCTACAAAACAGGTGAAATTTGATATGTCAAAATGTAAAAACCATTAAAAAGTAGATCAGCTTCCATATCATATACACCTGTTAACATAATAAAATACAAACTTTATTGCTTAAATCTAATGCCTGGAATTCTTTACTTACAAAGAATTTTAATAAGCCTAATTATAAATTCTAATAAAAATAGCTTACCTTTCTTTCTTTTTTTATCTTTACGTTTCCTTGGTTGTACGTCGCCAGACATGGTTTACAGCGATCTGGCGCACAGTAGGCGACAGGCAACCACTCTACTGTTTCATAACCCTGAGTAAACAATGATATAGGATTTAATTAATCAGAAACACGAGGCATATCATAATCCAAATGCGTAGATTAATTTAATAAAGAAAATCTTTGGCACACATTGAAAATTTAAAATAACCTACGTTTTAAAGTATGTACCCCTACAGCTTTCTTCAATTTATTTTAGAATTTAACCTAAAAATAACCGGCGAAGACAGCTGAAGCGGGAGACGGGAAAAATTACGAACGGGATTCCCACGTTCCGAAATAACTTGACATTATACTGTCTATATTTATTTTTAAAAGTTTAAATTTAATATTTATTTATAATTATGACCAAATATAGAGTACCCACAAATAAAGCTGTTAAGAAATTTTACAGGTTTGTACAATTGTATTATAATGTATTTTATTTCATTTACGTTAAATATTGAGAATGTTTCAGAACGTTACTTGTCAGTTCATTTTTTTAATTTTAAAATTAATATATTCATTTCAATGGTGCGTACAGATCGGCCCAATAAAGGCAACGAATGATTAGTACTGACTGTCAATGAAGTTGAGTTTTGAAATTACGTTCTAATACGTTTGATAATTTGTACAAATGATCACTGTGGAGGCACAACGTGATTTGTTTTATGACAAGTGATGGGTAGTTTTCATATGTCTCTATTCATTCATGGCCAGTTCCTATATTTTAATATTCAGGCATTCGCTTACCGTACCCTGATAAAAAGGCAAATGAACCGTCGGTAAGATATAGAACCAGTCATGAAAAGAGAAAACTATTTTTTTATAGACGCACAATATTACTGCGAGAACACCTGTAGAAACGGGAACTATTCCCCTTTTACGATAACCTGATGCACAGGACTACCGAATTCTAAAATTACCATCATGTTATAAAATAGGTTATAGAGATTAAAACAAAAAGTAAGTAATTCTTCATTTTTGTTGGAATTGTCTAGTAATTATCGCGATTTTAGGTGTTTTCGACTCTAGCTTTAGCTGTTATAATGATAGTTGTGCCCTGTGCGTAAGCGTCAAGTTATAGTTCGTTGTACACCTGTGAACCTGTCTACAGTCTTCATCTAGAGCTGCCAGATGTACTACACAGCAAGACTGCAAGAAACAGCTGTCGCTGTCAAAAGTCAAAGTGATAAGTTTCTAAATTTTGTTGGGATTTTTTACTCACATTGGAATGCAGACGGCTTTTGCTTCACAAACAAAAAGTAAACAAATTATGAAAATTATTATATAAGAAACAGCCAAGTTAAGTTCAGCAAATGAACATACCTAC
The DNA here is from genome assembly GCA_012273795.1 of Dendrolimus punctatus. NCBI lineage: Eukaryota > Metazoa > Arthropoda > Insecta > Lepidoptera > Lasiocampidae > Dendrolimus > Dendrolimus punctatus. The sequence goes on from CM022528.1 coordinate 15,583,645, forward strand.
GTATTATTATACGTAAGTTTGTAGAAAACCTGATTTTGTGAGACTACAGCTGGGAGATTGATGACCTGATTCGTACCTTATGCACTTGACTTGTACTGAGTAAATTGTTAAAAATGAGTGAAGCTATTGTTTTATATGATGGATATTCTAAAATTATAGACAGCGATCAAATGCAAGCAAACTGCAGCTGCACTTTAATACAAGGCGTACACAATATTATTATTGACACAATGACTGCTTGGGATTCTAAAAGAATTATATCAGGTGCTCCAACAAACCGTTCTCAATATATTCATTATATTTTATTTATTTATCATGTAATGAAATATTTATCATGATTTTCACCACATAACTAACACACTTATTTCAGCCTTACACAAGCAAAAAATAACACCTGATGATATTAACTATGTGGTATCAACACATGGGCATTCTGATCACATTGGAAATAATAATTTATTCCTAAAAGCTAAACATATTGTTGGGTTCAGCATATCTTATGAAGATAAATATTTTATACATCCCTTTGATAAAGGCAAGTATGATAATTTATTCTTCAACACTCCACTTGTTATCTTTACTCTGTTATTTGCATGGAATGTCTTTTTTTTCTCAAATGAAAGTTGTGTTCTATTTTTATATGTAAAACTAGCTGTCCCGGCAGACGTCGTCCTGCCCGGTAAAAAATAGGGGTTGATCGTAGAGGGTTGAAAATCTAGGGTTGTATGTATTTTTGTATGTTGTATCATAAAAAAATAGAAATTAAAAATTTTGTCTAAAAAATAAATAAAAAATTTAGGGGTGGACTACCCCTAACATTTAGGGGGATGAAAAATAGATGTTGGCCGATTCTCATAGATACCGGATAAGCACAAAAAATTTCATCAAAATCAGTCAAGCCGTTTCGGAGGAGTATGGCAACGAAAACTGTGACATGAGAATTTTATATATTAGATAATTTAAATTCAACTATTAATAAACATAAAGAATTAAATACAAAACCGATATTTCTTCTCATAGGTACTTAGTAATAGTTTTTCAAATAATATAATTTGGATTAACTTTTATAGCATTTTTTTGGCAGTGGAGGTGTTATATTGCTTAGAGTTTTGAATCTAATATTTAATAATCTATGCATTAAAAACTTTATAGTGCAGTAGCTTATATGCCTATTTAAATATAATATTTTGCAATTTTTCAGGTGAAGAATATGTTATAAATGATAGTGTTAAATAATACCTACACCTGGACACACAATGTCTGATGTTACTGTGCTTGTAATTAGTAATGAAGCAAAAGCCATTGCTGTCACAGGTAATTTATAGTTAATATTATTAATTAATTCCAATATAGATGACTAAAAATTATAATGCTTAGGGGAAACATCCCTCATGTATCAATGCAATAATGTGGGATTGAATTTTAGCAAAGGGCATGCTATGTTCACATATTTTTTCTGGTTTAATTTGAATGTTGCTAAGACATCTTCATAGTTATGGTGAAAGAAAACCGCCATATTAAAGTTCAAAATGTGTAACCTGTCAAGCCACCTTGGACAAGCATGGCAGTCACACCATCTGTTTTTTTTATTATTTTTTTATTGCAGGAGTTCAGCAGACAGGCAGACAGCCCACCTGATGGAAAGCGGCTACCATCGCCTATGGACATTTGCAACACCAAAGGTGATAAAATGTGCTGCTGCTCTCTTAAGGGAGACTGGAACCTGGTCACTAATGCTGGAACACAACTCAAGGTTGTCATGGCAACATACTTTAGACTAGGGGTGGTAGCCATCCAGTCGGGCAAATACCCTACCACCTGGCTGTGAGTTGTTTTGTCGCCTCTTATGAAAGGCCGTCCGGGCCGTAGGAAATTGTATTCTTTCTCTATTCCTGCATGGATAATCTGTTTATATTATATTTAAGGGGTAAATGAAGAGAATGGAGTTCATCTCCACTGGCCATGTGAATAGTGTAGCTCAGCCAATTTAGCTTATTTCTATTCCATCCATTACAATTCAGTCTTACTTTTAATGTGTCCGTAGTGTAAGTCATAATTGTAGTAGGTTGGGCAGTGTTCAAAGTTTTTTGATCCAAATGTATAAACATGATCTTGATTCTCATCTTGACACCAAATTGAATCAAGATCTACTTAAATGATCTTGATTCAATTTGGTATAAGTTATTTTCAACAGTGCTGCTTTTATTCTAATAAATCTTATCCTGGGATTGAACCTGAATATTATTTAGAGAACAAAGGCATAGTCTACATTATAATAAAATTTAATAAATTTAGAGTTTTTATGACTTTGAACATGCTAATCTTAGTGCTTACATAAGATTTGATTTTTTTAAATTATAATTAGCTTATTGTGCTTATTATCATTTCTAGATTTAGAGATGAAAATACAGCTTAAAATCAGTTTGTAGAAGTGTATTTTCCCCTTTTGAAGGAGACCTTTTTGAGAAGTATGAAGACATTGAAAATCCGAATATATGGCTGGAAGCAGGCAGTGAAGATCCAATACAACAGATGAGAAACAGGTTAAAAGTGGCCAACATTGCAGACTGGATTGTACCAGGACATGGGCCAAAGTTCCAAGTTACCAATGAAATAAGAGAAAGTTTAAAAAGGCAGTCTACTGATACTAACGGGGATTTGGGTTTATGATTAAACAGTTTAATTTTGAATTGACCACTGGAATGAATAAAAAAGGTTATTTTGTAGAACATTTTTTTACTTGTATAAACCTATGTCCACTATAAAATGAGATAGAATAATATATGTCTTTGAATAATTTATGTATATTTTGAGTACTTTAAATAGGATATGTTTAAATACCGCACAGATCACGTCATATGACACTCGTTGGTACATAATGTGTTTTAGAAATATTATAGGTTGCAGTAATATTATCAGCTTTCAATTGTCTCATCGCTGGGCTGGGGCGTTACTATTTTAGAGACTCATACAAAATACTTTATTATTTATCTGACGTTTTAAAATTACGTAGTAATAGGGCTATACTATATAGTACTATACTTTTCACTACTCTCAATGTCAAAATACCTAAGTTTAAAACGTTAGCATGTTTTTATTTCTATTTATTTAAAATTTATATCTAATTCAAAGGTCGAGTATAAGATATTGCTACTTTGGGTACTTTACGGGGTGACATGGCCGCTAAGCGGCAAAGCCCTTTCTAAATAAAGATTTAAAAAAAAAGTTTCGTTCTATGGGATATGTCCGTCATAGTGTCGTATTTGAGATCAACAATATTTGAAATGTGATGGGAGCGCCTAAGCCATTAAACTAATATGACATTACAGTATGGGTAAATAAAAAAATCAAATCAATTAAAATTTTATTACACATAAAGATAGGATTTGCTTTTAGTTCAAAAAATTACAGGAACAAAATAAGCAGATCTATAATAACATTGCTGTTATATTAATACATATTTATATAATAAAAAAATAACCATTATCAGTACAATTCATTTTAGTTTCATACTATGTACTACATGAATAAGTATCAAAGAAAATAACAAAGTCGGATGGTTTTAAACCTTTTGTTTCAAAAACATTATAAAATTTTAAAGTATGAGAAAATAATATATTGTATATATCGATAGTAGTTTCTAAATTATTCCTAATCCTTTTCTAATTTCTAAATAAAATTCGTCCATTTAATGGTTAAAATGTCAAACAACTTGAATGAATACACCATAAATTCACATAAAATGCAGACTAGAAGATTGCGGACACAAGAGAAGTAGTTTAGGTGCAATAGCTATAAATAGTATAATTTAGCAAGAACATATTATTAATATATTTAAAAAAGTATATGAACCTATATACTGAAGAGCTTGACTATTTGAGAGTGCTAACTATACGACTCCCTATATTTTGTTAAATGTAAAGTTATTCCTGCGACAGCTGTCATTGAAAGCTCGCCTATCGACTTTATTGAATTATTATAATGTCATACTTCTTCCATCATAATTTGTCGACATATTATCAATTTCGAAAGTTATAATAAAGCGGCAGAAACTAAAATAAGTTCACTTATATTATTAAAAATACAATCGCGGTTATAAATTTGCTATTATGAATCACAACGTTATTATATATTCCAAAATTCTGTTAACGATATGTGGATAGTGCGACATGAAACCAATATGTACATTTATAGTGTTGTCAGTTGTTTATTACCCACAAAATATGCGTATTGTAGATAGCTTAGAAATACCAACACTTTTAATAAAATTAAAAAAAAACAATTTCAGATTATTAATCATCATTATCTTAGCACACTTATTTTGACAAACACTGTCACAGACATCCAAAATTTGTCTTTTCAACCACAAATTATGTTTTTAACATAATATACATTTCTAGTTGAGTTGGTATAGTCTGTATACTTTATTGTATTTTTAGCACAGACTATTATATATATATCACAATCAGTTAAATAATACTAAACTACAAAAAAATAAATTCATTCAAATAGTTCTAGACACTGGCCGAAGTATGATGTACATAATCATTTTAATACGAAGAATAATGTATTACAACATATTCTCTATAAAAGTGTGGCACTTGTAGCAGTTTTGTTGTTAAGTCGCTTTGACACGGCGTGATTTTGCTAAAAATTTAGAGCCACGGTTTCTAAAGTTATTCAAACCTAAGAAAAATATTAGAATCCTAAGATTTTGCTAAAATAGGTCTTATACTTATGCTCCATTGAATTCAATAATTTTAAGCAGTGTATAATCAACTACTAAGAATTCAAGTTTAAATATTAAATAACGCATTAAAATGATAGTAAGTACATTGTTTAAAAACATTGAGAAAATTTTCCCAGAATCAAAAATAGAATTTCTAATGGTTACACCGGCAGCTCGGTAACGTTCGCAAAATCATTCCGCTACAAAGTAACTTAAAATTGTATGGTATTTCATATATATATATAACACACAATGACTTAAATATTACTTCCAGTGATGCCCTCAACTGAAATGCGCGTGTCCACTAGTCCAGGCCATAATTGCTGCGTGCAATCAACAAATTTAATTACTTTCTAATTCATTATGTGGAGCAATTTTAAATCACAGCCGATGAATAGTAACGCTAAAAAAGCTCAAACATTCCCATATCCATTCCTTATATTAATCGATAGCTGCAACCAAAACAAAAACGGATAAATATAATTATGTATACACTCATACAAATTTACATATACATAATTACAAAGTTAAGCAGAAAACGTCGTTTTTGTGTAAATAAAAACTCTTGTATGAAATAAAAAATATAATATTAATACAGCATATGGGCATATAACTTGAACACACATGGCTATCGTATGTACGTCTTTATTTGTAAATACCATATGTCCTTAGATTCCTCACATCCAAACAACCCCACTTAATTCCCCATTCTATGCATGTTCAAGTTATAAGTCCAGATTCATAAAATACTGTAATTTATGAATAAATATGAATATTCACCTGTGGGTCAATATTTGTAGGAACTGGTTGACTTTCATCAATACAAAGATCCGAGTCCGAGTCAGTTCTGCGCAATGAGGTGTCCTGAAATAAATAATTCCATGAGTAACTGATTTGGGGTGAACTATTTAATTAAATAACATGTGAATTATTATTATTTACCGCATCGATTTTATTGCGTAAATTAATGAAAGAGTAGCATGAAAAATCTCTTTTATCCGATTGCTTTCTATCGCCCATCTAAAATTAAGTTTTTATTTATGAGATTTTGTGAAATTGACTTTCGTACAGTTTTACACAACTAATGATTCCTCCCAATGTAGCGCCTACCTGCACAGTAGTGATGAGTAGTACACGTGTAAGCCGGTACATTTGTCCTGTACAAAATACATTTGTACTGATACGGTTCAAAAATGCAAATGTAAGAGACTTCACAATTTTTGTCGCGCTACTACTAATCACGCCTCAAACGTAAGAGGATGAACGGAACGAGGCTCCTGCTACAACAGTTCAAATAACGCCTCTGTGGATATTCAAATGACCAAGAGGGGACAATATGACATGTCATACAATGCTATGCATATACGACTGTTAGTAAAATGAGGTAACCGAGGCTGATCATACGCGATTCTTAACGAACATTTCGGAACTAGTTTTTTGAACGGGAAAAATGAGGGAATGTGAGGAATGGTTACCGCCTCAGCGGCCTCATTGCTTCAAATGTACTGCCACAGTACAAACTGTACAAATTTCCTCGCCTCTTTTGAATTGGTGCATTGTACTGGTTCAGCACAAAATGTCATGTTACATCATGTCCGACCCAACACTACTGCGCAATAGACAAATTTTAGTATACGCGAGTGTACGAATCGTGTAAGCGGGACAAAGCTAAGAATGCATAGCACGCGACACTGCATTTTGCGCTTGCGAATAAAGTTAAATATTGATTATTTACTTGTTAGAAACCGATCTGCCTTATCAGCGCAAACGAAAATACCGATCGGAATTATAATTTGTGTAAAGCTGTACCTTATAAACTTACACAGCTTGATGACATAAAAAAGAAGTTCACACGTGTTCTAATGATAAATTCCTAATCCCGTTTCTAGGGAAAAATATAGCTAGATGTTTAATAATGACCCGACATAATTGAGACGTTGATATAACTATAATGCAATTCAAATGAGAATAGGATCGACTTGGCGCCATATTGTATCTTTAAATAATTAAATATTATATTAAGACAATTTACTACTAATTTACCCTTTTTACTTAAATTTGATGTAAGACTATTTATTATTGATATGCAAATAAGTTTTTTGCAAACCATACTTGTCAAGTGACATTTGACAGATAGAGGTTATTGACATTCCTATTCTTATTTGGATCGCACAGTACAACTAATACTTACCCCCTGCGTATACTGGTGCGTGGTGGTGAGTACACGGGCGACGGGTCCCATGAACGAGGGCAAGGTTTCGGTGAGCGGCGGCCGCGCGTGCGTCAGCAGCGGCTTGAGCAGGCGCGAGTCCAACGCGCCCCACAGACGAGCCAACCTTGCCTTCTGGCTGCTACCACCGTCTCCACCTCCACGAGGCGTATCCTAACACCACATCGATTTTCCGTTATTGCAACGAAAATTTTACCTCAAATTGTCGAACGTAAACACGTACCCTTACATGGTATATTAATTAAATTGATTTTAAATTGTTTTTTAAGTTATACAAAGAAACATATAAAATGATCTGATACTGGAATGTTTCGATTTCAAAGTAGAAGTTAATGTGAAGTAAAAATTGATATCTACAGTGTCAAAAGAAAGTAAAAAAAAACTATTAATTATATGTACATATAAACATTTTTATTGCCACGTTAGTAGCCACATGCTAGTGTTATTTATGCTCGATTGTTATGATGAAATTAATTAATTAATTAAATAATAAATAAAAAGAATAATGTACATACTTCTATACTGTTTAGTTGCCAAGGCATAATCACTTCCTTCGCGCCATTAGACCACTTAACTACCATGCGGCCGCTCTAGATATTAAAAAGGAAACCAAACAAAGCCATAAGGTAAAATAAGTTACATGCATCAGTGCTACGTTCGGACAGAAATGTATACAATTATTATTAATTTAAATATGAAGGAATTTCAGCTGGCCATGTAAGGTAGAGTTCAACTCTGAATAGATACTTGTTACAGCATCTTTCTGAACTTGCTAACATGCCAGGTGAACTAGTAATGTTTATAGGCTAAGATAGTTTAAAAGATTTTAAGGTGGTAAAATAAATATAAATAAGAACCACGAATAAAATCCATCACAGCAAACAATTGACTAAAAACTACACATTTAAAAATGACATAAAAAACATTAAAAATAAAATGCACATTAAGTCTATATGATTCCAGAACTGTAGACGTAGAAAATTAGTTACCACAAAAGAATCGTGTTAAAAAAATAATTAGTTTGTTAGTATGTTAGAGCCGTGCAAAAAATTAAATATCTTTAATCATTGTAAAAATATATAGCGTGCTTTTAATGATTAATCTTACTGTTGCTCTGTCGCAACTGGCCGGTTGCGCAGAATCCAAGTTTCTGAGGCCGAAACCAATATCAGCAGGCTAGATATGTAACAAATCCAGTTAATTACGGTTTAAGTCGCAAAGGCCCGAAGAGTCAAACCTTTGCATTTGCGGACATGAAATTAAGGGAATTATAAGTGCTGCAAAACATTATTTTTTAGGACTAAAAATTAGAACAAATACAGTTAAGACTGCTCAATAGCTTGTTTTAAAGATTACTCCTGGCTTAGGCATTTCAATGTATGTATTTATTGCAAACATATAAGACTATAGAAGTTAATCAAACCACTCAGTCAAAGTATTAAATTAAAGAAAATATTTTTAAACTTGCAACACTCTAGAATACATTTCTGTTTGACAAAATAGGAACTGACAATAGTGTCACTTATTCCTATTCCGTACAACGTGGAATTGTAATTCAAAATGAATAAATACATGAATAGAATTTTTTCTCAAAGAAACATCAGTCGACACTTGTAAATATTTATTGCCAAACTATCAATGTTCTCTAGTACATCTATTTTTATAATAAGTATACCAGTAAAGACTTTTTTATATCTATTGTTAGTTGTGCATTAAAAAAAATGTTTTGGTGGACAATAAAGTGATATCTATTTACCTAATGTTTATTTTGAGAAAAAATATTAAAATGAAATGAGAAGCACCATCAATGTATAAAGCTCCATTAATTAACGGTCTGTGTATGCGTCGATACGTACCGGATTGCCCGTTTCCGTGGACTGGTAGAGCTGCCACAATAATCCATGATTAATCAAATGCGATGTACTGCGACTATTACCACTGTATTAAATGGTACTATATGCTTTGTGATTGCATTTTACTTATACAGTGGCGAGATAGAGTGATCTTACTAAGTACAAGTGCTGAATGATCTTCGTTGCTTACTGGCAACGTGTAATCAGTGCTTGTGAAAGGAAAAACTGTATTTACTATGGAATGGGTGAATCATTGGTTTATGAAAGGAAATATAACTGACTTTAGCATGTTTGCAATGGAATGAACATTTTGCCCATATGTGTACAAAAGAAAGTATTGTTTATATTGCGGGTTGTAATAGAAATAACATTTTACGCTCTGGCAACATTCATCACAGACAAAACACATGATATATTACTGTCACAGTGTGAGTTTTGCAGGATCTAGAATAATAATTCCATTGTCGTAGTTTTTATGTAACAATTATCTCATTTACAGCTTAATGATAGATTTCGGTAATTATAATTTTTTTATCGATAAGGATTTTTATAGTATTGTATTTGTATTTTTTTTTGTACGGTACAGCCTTTTCAAATATTGCTTTGTATATTCGTTTCATTTGATAAATTTTTAGAAAGTCAGTAATATTTCATGAACTTTCAATGCCCTGAACTTGGCAACTGCACAAGCATGACTGTGAGTAATAGGTGCTCTGTCCTTAAATTATATAAGTCACTTCTGCTTGCTAACTTATAGTATGTTGTTCTAAAAAGGTGAATGGAAGTACTTCTACAAAAAAGCAGTATATTAGCAAGAAAAATTGCAAGACGCACAGTAAGCAAGACATACAATTTATTAACACGTTTGCCGATTATTTATTAATAAGCTTAATATAAAAATAACTACTAAATTATGTTTACTTAGACTTATTCAATTTTGACTTTTTTTGTTTAGATTAGAACCAATTGATCAATGTTAGGTGCAGAAAAATAATTAACTATAGTTTAAAATTGTAGACCGTTTAAGATACTTACACTTCTGACGTCACGGTACGGTAATGCTTCGTTTTCATCATTTTGACCTTCACTGTAATTAATAAATAATATCTCTTTAATTTAAGTAAAATTATAGACACATACGAGTATATAATATGCTTTTTGAAATTTGGTCTTTAAGGCTAAGCGAAGTTGAATCTTTTATGACCTATAAAATAAACTGAATACTCACAGAACACTGATACTCACTAAATATATCATTATTAGCGTTAATATAATTAATCATTTATCATACAGATAATTCCAACATGTTGTTCGTTATTTTAGTATAGTTTGTGCGGAAAGAAAACCGTTATAAGATTCTAGTATACAGCTGTGCTTAATTACCGTATTTGTTACGAAAAATTGATATTAAAAATCTTAAACTTGTTAGAATATAAAGTGAATTTCGAATTCTGAGTTAATTAATAATGGGATTGCCATATTAAAGACAATTTTATTTTATTTCAGTTCCATTTTACGCCACGACGGTTCTCTTTTCGCATAGACTCTACTACTGAAGGAAGTAAAAGGTGTTCCTTGGAATTTTGGTGCATTCAGAAACGAGGATTTTTGCTGGCGGATGTTAAGGTTTTGTTACAATTGGGCCACCTGCATATTTTTAAACAAAGCAAATTTATTACCCACTGTCGGTGTTTGAGATAAACGCTTTTATGACAGTCTTCTTTTGTTTACTTTGTGTTTAAAATTTGTGATTGGAAAAAATATCCCGTTGTGTAGGGCCTCTTAGGGCCTATTGTTGTATTGTGATCACTGCCGGGTGTCTCGTATTTAAAATACAAGCTGGTTTTAAGAAATCCTCCACGCGGCTGAGCAGATATATTGCTTCGGTACAGTATAAAAGGATCCCCAACTGAGAGATGAGGCAGTCTAGCGATAGTCACAAGCGAAACAAGACGTGTGTACTACCTTCGGTAATCTACTTAGTTACGAACTTTGCGCGTGTTATTGAATCGTGTATTACGTTTGTACTGGTTGCGTCCAGTTATTTTTGTACCTGTGTTATACGTGTTTGTATAGTTCTAATAAATTCTATAGAAATTCCCACGGGATTTGAATTCGATTCCCGCAACTCGTAGCAGTATGTATTTTTGATGCTATCCTTCTCCTTACATATGTGGTCGCACTTACCCCACGGGTATGCGGAGGTAGGCGAGCGCGTGGGTGGCGGCGCCGCCCTGCAGCACCACGGTGGCGATCACGATCAGCGAGGTGGTGGTGAGCATCGCCTGCCGCGCCTCCGACACCGTGTTGCGGATCGCCAGCGCGAACGACATCGCGCCGCGGAGGCCTCGACGTCACAACACAAATACAATACGATACTAACATCTATCCTATACCGGGAGCGGACTGTCAAATTAATTGACAGTTTTCATAAATTTAAGCCGCGTACTCATCAGAGTGAAAGTGAGTCAAACTGTAACCGAGCGGATACACACGGTACACACTATAAGTTTTTATTACAGTACCAGCAGCGGTTAAGGCTCGCAGGTAAGTGCGCGGCCTCGTAGATTTCGTTCGAGCATACCTACTTATGACGTCATAAGTAGGTAAAAGGAGTCAAATAATCGAAATTACTTCTATCAGGATATGGCAAGTGATACAAATGGTGCTTTGAAGCCTCTTTTTATATGTAGGTAAATAATGTTAGCACTTATTATAAATTTATAACATACTAGCTGACTTTGTTGTGTGGTTTTGTTTTGTGTCAAAAAACAAAGTCTTAGTTAGCCTTAGTTAGGATGATTCTAGAACCCGAGCTCAGCGCCACCTACCGGCTCCAATTGTGAATCTAAACCATCCGGGAACGCACTCAAACACGCAAAAACAAAATCATCAAAATCCGTAAATTCGTTCTCAAGTTATGCACGTACATACATTTCAGATTTATATATATATACAGATTTATTTATATATATATCAGAAATATATATTGATTATATATATTTCTGTTATATATTATATATATATATATATATATATATATATATATATATATAAAATATATGTATATGTCATCTACTCCATTTATATACAAGCACTTTAAGAGTGACTTTTGCAGCGCAGTTACATTGTAAAATTAGCTCGGAAAAGTGTGAAGAGTTTCGTAAAGGCGGCGAGTGTCCACTGTATTCTTCATTTGACTAAGGAACTATAAAAATGCATTTATTTGAAAACAGTCTTATTTCATAAATGATATTTACCTGAGAAGAATAGCATGTGCTGGAAATTCATAGGTATGGGGGGTTTCCGCCCCAAATTCAGCAAAAACGACAGCGGGTAGATGTTTATAGCGCGACCGAGTGTTGACGTAATCTGTCATATTCAGTTCAGAAAAATATTAAAAACGTACAGATTCCTAAAAATATACTGTGGCAAATAAGCATAATTATATTATTATAAAAGTAAGTATATTAATCCAAGGCACAAAAAATATATTCCATGGCTCTACATAATTATTTTAAGTTATTTTTGGAAATGTGTGTTTGAAAATTAACTTTCTGACAAACAACGACTTTTATTACAGATTCTATGTTAGCAAAAAATAAATGACTTATTAGTCTAAAAGGCAACAAACAAAGATTGATTTAGCTTGAGTTAGGAGTTTTTGGCGGGAACTGAAAGGAGATGTTGTGCTGTGTAGTTTTATTTTCAAAAAATGTGTAAAATTACTCTAAAACGAACAATAGTAGGATACGATAGTTTTTCAGTAGCAATTATGTGTTTTATGAGAAATGTGAACTGTACAGTCAAATTTGGCCTTGTGAGTTGTCACAAGAACTCCGTTGAATGGCACTAGCTGATTACCTACAGTTCAGCTGTGCTACACATGGGCATAAGAAAATGAAGAAGCTATATTGTAAAGTAAGCTCTGGCTAAAAGGCCTAGCTGCCAAGCCGTAAACCTAAATAAAATAATAGCTTGAGATAATATAAAACCGATAATAAAGGATACAAATCCAGCGATGATGAACCACGGATCGAAGTGATGTTTCGGGAAAGTGAACATCGATACTCCGATATAAGTGAATATAAAGTTTTCAGCTAAAAAGTTGAGAAGCTCGAAGAGTTGCTTCGTCCTGTTTCGCGAGTCAGAGGACAGATTGTTGTATGTGTAATGAGCTTGGCATATGCCACAGAAGAGGACCGCGACAACGCCTGAAAAAGGTATTGAATAATATAATTTTATTCATACATAAATAACTTCACGCCAGGTCCCTTGCGGCGTAGGCACGAACAACAGAGCGTCATACAAGTTTATTCTTACACACCTCACTTGCTTCTTTGACATTCATGCTCTTGTCATGCACGCTCGTCTGTTCTTAAGGCTCCTGATATCACCTCCAGTTTCAATAATACCTTAAAACTAAACTAAGTTCTAAATAATATGTAAAATATAATATAAATATAACTAAACTCACAAAATAACAATCTATAAGTAAAAATAGACCCCAGGTCGCTGTTGGCGGGGAGCGTGCCCAAAATGTTGGCCGCATTTATTTAAGATTATATGAGTTAATTAAATTACTAAGCGATTCCATAGTAAAATAAATTCATATACCACACCACTTCTTCATTTTTTAACCTAAACAGGCGATAGGACCGGTTGATTTTTATAACTCGAAAAGTGCAATAAATTAATATATAATCAAAACTACGTTTTAAGTGCGGTATTTTATTTGATTTTTATTTTGAGGTTTCAGGCACTTTTCAGGAGCCTTGATCACTAGGAAGACAAAAATTTCAAATGTCAGTGAGTATTGTTAAAGTTATTATATAGCCTATCTCTAACTTATTAATTTTAAATTTATATTTTTTATCCAAGAGATAACACATTGCTAATATCGATATACAAGTTTCTCCAGGATGATTTTATTCACCGTCAACATGGAGTAATCGTAATAATAAAGGAGAACCGGGACAAGTCATACAATCCTAGAGAGATGAGACCTGCGTCCGACAGTGTATCGACATTGTCCTACGCTTGCTTACTTTCTTTTATTGCAAAGCTGGTTGGGAAAGAAGCAGACGCCCCTTACTCTCGTCTATAGATTTTTCAATACCAGGGGAGAAGCCGTCATGTTGCCAGCCTTTAGGAAGGGATGATGGGAGAAGATCAGACAGGAAGAATGGGATAGAGAATAAATAGGAAGAAACGGAATTGGGCCAATATTCTGTGAGAGCGTTGCGCTGCGAGACCGATCGAGCCTGCCCTAACAGCTGAAATAGAGACAATGTTTCCAACATGGCTCTATCAGGTCAAAGAAATATTTTTTCCAAAATCTCCATTTTAAATTAATTTAGTAACCCGTTGTACTATATCTTTTATTTTTCTATGCTTTGGTGCACAATAAAGAGTTGTCTATCTATCAATTTTATTTACACCCCATCACAGCTAATAGTATGATGTGATTATTAATTTAATTTTCCTAATAATAAAAATATTATAAATTGTCCAATAACCTGTTAGCTCGCACACTTCGGCGATGAGGAAAGCAGCGTACGACATTAGCACGAACAGTGCGGATTCCAGTAACGGCCATTCGCGTACGTGAGTGAATTTCGTCATGTGCATGGCAGTTAAGGAACACTATATAAATATTAAACACATCTCCCAATGTCCCAGTAAAAGATAATTTAGTATTGTGTTTAGTAAAAAAATAATTTCAACATCTTAAATTTAACATTTCTTTAAGTCAGTAATAGAAATACAGCATAAGTTTTGATTTAATGCAGACTTGTAATGCACACTAGTGCAGTAAGTAGACTTCGTTTGTTTTGATTAATTTTTATGTCTTATTTACATGTCTTGATGGATTTTATGTCATCTGGTACAAATGTACTTTCTGTAATAGTGTACCGAAAATTTAAGAATTCTTCCCATGGGAAGCTACTTTTATATAGAAAAAAATTAAGTGGTATTATTTGCATAAAATTAACTCGATAGAAGATTATAGCTACAATAAAAAATGTGATATGTAATTTAAAAAGGATATCAGAGCAGTCAAACAGCCCATAAGAGCACCGACGAGCAGAGATAAACTAAAGATTCCTATGAAATCTCCAATAGCTGCTAAAAAGGCCGTTATTTCAAAACCACCGTCATGAGAGTATCTTGTCTCGTAGTTTTGTATAGCTCTGAAAAAGAAGACGGTATGTAATTAATTATGCACTACCACTGCTAGGCATTTGGACTTGTCTTTGTTCGCATAAACTTTCATAAAAAAAGTTTAACCTCAATCTTCAAAGTACCAACATACCTTCTTACATTATATCATTGATAGAAAATCTTCTGTAAGTATACATCTAGGTATGAACCATTTTACGACCAAAATAGGGTAGATAGTTATCACATCCCATAAGACGGTTGTTTGCCTGTTTCAGGTAATGTAGTAATATAAAACTCGAAAAGCGATGCCTTTCTTAGCCACCAAGGTAATCACAACTCGTGGTGTGGAAAAGTATGTATGTATAAAAAATATATTTACCCGCTAAGTACTAAAGCAACAGCATCATTTAATACGCTCTCGCCAAATATCATAGCATATAAGTTTACATCCACCTGAAAAGCATTAATTTTATCATATTTATCCATAGATATCTAATATATAAACTCACTTGACTAAAGAGTACGAGAATGCTGGGCACTGCTGGGTTCAGGTTTCTCTACTCTAATGTGCTCACCACACTTCTTAAGAGAACTCGATAGATGCGTGAAAACTGAGACTTTAGAGGTCGTTCTCTTACCTCGCACTAGGCACTCTACATTCGTTTCTCATGCTTTCCTCTTGGAGAGGATGTGTAGGGTTCTTAAGAGGAACAGAATGTATACCCATTCCGCTTATCAAATATGGAATAGCGGTTTTCTATATTGGTAATCGCGATGTGAAAATTTCATTACGGCGTTTTCCTTCTTGCCAGCTAAGGTAATCGTTAAATTGCGGTCCTGTTAATTATACTGGCCTGTATTACCTGTACACCCTCACAAAATTATAGGCACTTGTTTTTCTGACTGATAACTCAATGTCACCGCCGTAAGTGTTGCAAACGTTCATAGTTGACGGTAACCACGTTCCCAAGCAAGGACTTTTTATCCATTTCAAGCAATACAAAATATGAAGAATATGCTATTAATGTTGACAGTAAATTTCATGTATGTATGTATCCGTGCAGGAACGGAAAAAGAATACAATTTCTTGCGGCCGGCGGACTGTCGTAAGAGGCGACAAAACAACTCACAGCCAGGTGGTAGGGTATTTGCCCAACAGGATGGCTACCACTCCTGGTTTAAAGTATGTCACCATAACAACCTTGAGTTGTGTTCCGGCATTAGTAGGTTCCAGGCTACCTTAAGAGAGCAGCAGCGCATTTGTAGCACTTTTGGTGTTGCAAATGTTCATATGCGACGACGGTAGCCGCTTTCCATCAAGTGGGCCGTCTGCCTGTGTGATGAACTCCTACAGTAAAAAAAAATGTGCATAAACCTGAACGTGTACATGCAAATGGAAAAGTAATGTAATTTTATAACTTTATCTTATCATAATCTACTAGTGGCATCGTCAATAATCATACCTACCTTTAACTGTGAGAAAATGGCAAGTACAGTCAATGGGTCCGTAGGTGAGATCAATGCACCAAAATACAATGTATCTAAGAAAGTGAAACTCGATGCCAGTGACTCCGGCATCAATTGCACACAACCGTACATGAGAGAGCCGATGACTAGAGCAGAGAGAGCTGTACCGACCATCGCAAACGTCAATATTGCCCCTAGGTTACGGAAGAAGTATTTCTGGAAAGTTAACCAAAATAACAGACACAACATCAATATTTCTAGACAAAACATAAAGGATATCCGGCGACATAGATCGCTTAACTTAAATGTTAGTTTAAAATATACATACTATTAAACTTATTTAAAAATGATCCATGGTAAATACTACTCTGTCAAAAAAGTACTGGGAAAAGGTCAATAATACACAAAATGTTAGTTATTCATTCAAATTTATTTTATCACATTCAAAGTATGCTCGTTCAGAAACGATACACTTACGCCAACGAATAATTCAATCATCAAAATATTTTTTAAACGCTTTTTCCAGAATTGAGTTTAGTTCTCGTCGTGAACTCTCCTTTGTCTTCTACCGAATTAAATGAAAACGGGTCCCACGTTGTGGTAATTTGGGTTTAGGAAAAAGAAAGAAGTAGACTGGAGCCATATCTGGTGAATTAAGTGGTTGATCGATGGTATTTGTTGAGTTTTGGGTCAAAAATTCGTTCACAATGATGGGCTTATGCGAAGGCGCATTATCGCGGTGCAAATCTCAGAATTTTATTTTCACAAATCTGGCCTTTTTCGTAGAATTTGCTATCTTAAACGCCGCATAACGCTCAAATAATATACTTTATTTGCAGTTTGACTTTTCGGTAAGAATTTCGAGTGCACAACACCGCGATAATAAAAGAAAACAGTCAACGTGACTTTTACTTTTCATCAACCACTGGCGTGGTGTTTTCGGTTTCGGTACAGTTGGGAGCCGCCACTCCGAAGCTTGTTGACTACTTAGATTGCATGTCAAACTCGTAAAACCACGTCTCGTCACCAGTAAAAATTCGTTTCATTCATGTTGGATCGGAATTTATTCGTTCTAGCATGTCCTCAACGACTCTTATGCGATTGAGTTTTCGGAGAAAATTTAGGTCTTTTAGAGATTAGCCGTGCGGTAACATGTTTCATACCCAAGTAATTATTTAAAATGATACGGATCGACTCGTGAGATACAGAAAGTTTAGCGGAATTCTATCTAAAATTAATTATAAATGACCAATGCAATTCGAACTCCGCGCCAAATGAAATTGTGCCAGTCTAACAACAAAAAAAGAAAAAAAATAATTTGGAACCATAAACGAACTACCCATTCCCTAAACTTTTTTGACAGAATTACTAGTGATGTAACGAACGCGAATATTAATCTCTAATATTCGCGAATGAGAATACATTAACCTTTGAAATAAAGCGCATATTCATTCGATAAAATTTTGATTAAAAATGTACAATTAAAACCAAAGGTTAAATAACATGAATATTAGAATATTATATAGTTTTCCTCTATGTCCCAATGATGTTGGATGCCCTGTAATGTATATGCCCTGTATATGGAATAATGCATTATCACTACATATATTTTCCTCTTCGTTTTTCAAATACATTCGCCAAAACTTGCAACGTAATTTTGCAAATACAAATGGCAAAAATCAGGCGAATATTTCCGAATGCGAATATTAGGTACATCACTAATACATACTCTTGAAATTTGTATGACGTGTAATAATGGGCATGTATAATAAACGAATATCAAGTCCATTATATGTGCATATTTATCACGGCCGTCTTTATCCTGGGGTGCAAGGGGTGCAGGCGCAGGAATCTAAGAGGCACAAGTTGATTGGCTTCAATATAATCTCATTATGGAACATTATGATTATCCAAGAACTGACTAACGACACTTAAAATATTATAGCAATCTACATCTTCCTGATAAATTTCGTCTATATAAACCCAGTAGTTTCTGAGAAAAATGACTCTCAGAAACAAAAATAGATAAACGAGCGAAAATGATAAATGCATAAGGGCACGGGTATAAAGGTGTAATTGTCTCTTAAGCATAAGGTTTTCGTTTTTTTTTCAAAATGCCTATGGGACCTTATGAATGAAATATAAAAAATGAATGTTATTTTTACCCGACCTTAAAAAAGGAAGGTTCTCAATTCGTAGCGTATTTTTTTAAATGTATGTTCAGCCATAACTTTTTTGGTTCTAAACCGATTTAGATTATTATTTTTGTGTTGGATTCAATAAAGCTTCGATATTGTCCCATATATATTTTCTATTACATAATATTCCTTGGGATCAGCTAAAAATGAGTAGTGTTTGAGGTATTTCATCCATAACTTTTGTTTCTGAACCCATTTTTTTAAATAGTCGGTAAAGAGCTTATTTTGGCACCCCGGCGCTCAACATGAGATAAGACGGCCCTAATCTTTTGTGAATTGGCTGTCCTTGCGACTACGTTCGCACGGGACTTGATAAAATGGAACCAAATTGTCAATCTCTGGTCTTAATAACAAGTGTCAATTATCTTAATTGCGTCTAATTAGTATAGTGTTAGTAGAAAACGCGTAAACTGGCTTAAGCTTAATACACATATTAATAATCTTGAGAATTAGCCCGATACTTTTAATTGGATTAATGTTAAATAGATAAAAAAAGTCGTGGTAGCGTAATGGCTAGAGCATGCGCCCCTAAATCGAAGGGCGCGGGTTCGATCCTGACCGAAACGCTTGCACTTCTTAGTTTTCTGATCTAATGTGCATATTGTTACAACTACCACGTGCTAATAACGGTGAAGGAAAACATCGTGATGCAACCTGCACATCGAGATAACGGATGTGTCAAACCTGCCAAGCCGCCTTGGACAAGCGTGGCGGGTATACTGTCCGTTGCCCTATAATGGGAGGACCGAGCCCAGCAGTGGGACATTTATGGGCTGACATTATTATTAGATAAGAATTCCTCCTTCAAATGAGGCATGTCGAATGATGACTTATGAATTTGAAATCGGTCATAATACCAAACATGGTCAATATTATCTGACATTTCATCTAGCTAATAAAGCAGGTAATTGAACTAACTGAACAAACTATTGTGTTGAAGAGTTCTCATTATCATTTTTATTGTCTTTATGAGTGATATCAAGTGTTTGTTCTATTTTATATCAATTAGATCTTTTGATAACTCAGTAAATATAATATATAGTGTGTTCCATTTATAACTTGTTTTGCAACACATCTGTTTTTATAACACTATTGTTCAAGTCTATATGAATACAAAATTTTATACTATTTATTTTAGTTTAAAACTCTTCTAGCGGATGATCTTTGGAGCTGAATAGTTTGTAATAAAAATACTGTCATGGAAAATATAGACAGAACAAATTCCATAACAATTATCACACATGTCCTGCTCTTATTTCTCACTATACATTCAATTGCCCTTCGATGAATTTTGATATTACTTGTAGCTTATGTCAATTTATATTCGATAGTAAGGGAAATGAACGGTCAGTAAGATAAATGAACCAACCATTAATCAATCCATTGTCAAAATTGTGCAGAAACAACAAATAAACATGCAAACACTAGCACATTTACACTTATAATTTATTCAAGTTCCTAGGTTTATCAAATTTATTCTGTATAGTTAAAATTTTAAGAGTTCGCTTAAATAAGTCACTCTATTCAACGTCTATTGAATAGAGTGACTATCTATATCGTTTCAAGATTTCATATTATCTATATCATTTTAAAAATCAACTTTTACATTTCTATCGAACATTAAATTGTAGTTAATCGCTTAAATTATATTAGATTTTTAGTATAAGATAAAAAAAACTTACCCTTTTAAGGCAATACCCAGCATGAAATATGATCGGCGGTAGGATAATATTAAAGAATATCTCAGGATCAAATGTTGCTTTCAGATCTATCTCATTCTGTTCCACATTTACTATTTCGCCCCTGAAGCTATACGCATATGTTTTGTTAGGTACTGGCGCATCTGGGAAAGTGCACTTATTTTTATTGGTGGAATGAAAAACTTTACAACCTCAATGATTGAGTGGGCTAAGCCTTTGCCGGACTATCTCGTTGTAGTACCGATGCTTCGGGTTCGATTTTGGGATGGTAATTTTCGGAACCGACTTGGCGTTATTTACTGTGGCCTGGGTATCGGCGCAAGACGGGTCCGTTGTTTATTAATCAATATAATATACAATGTGTCTTAATCTCCCGATTATTATTTTATTACTTTTTTATATTCACTCAATGTTGTGCTACTCTAAGCAACCCTCAGCTAGGTAGCGCATTCATATCCTTATGACGCGTAAGGTCATTTAGCTTCAGAAGTATTGTATATTCAGCGTAGCAGCTCAAGGATGTAGTGAACACCCAGCTCATTGTGAGCTGTTCAGTGAACAATGTATGCATTTAGGCTAAAACATTATTCCTACCCTAATTTTCACTCAAATTAAACATACGCGGCACCAGTGTCTTCTACATGCACACTAATGATTATTTATTGATTGTAATAACACTGGTCAACAAAAAGCACCTTTTGAATGTAACATGATTTTTTTGCATAGAGGTATGTTTAGAAAAATAATGTGGTGAGTATAATATAAATGATATTTATTTTAAAAAGGAATATTTTTATTCTATACAGTTTTATTTAACCAAATGAAGTTGTTAACTTGTTGTAGTATTTCAATATTAATATCAATATTCTGAGAAAACCTAAAGTAATTTTCATATATTTCATGAACCTGATTTTTATTTTCAACCTGATTTTTTCAAATCGCAAGTTTAAAAAAAGTATCTCTTAATCCATCAATCGCTTGATTTGAGAACTCATTAAGTAACAAATCTAATATTTTAAATATCATAAAGTCACAAAATTACAATCAGCCGAATACATACATACATAACTTCACGCCAGGTCCTTTGCGGGGTAGGCACGAACAACAGAGTGCCATACAGGCTTATTCTTACACACCTCACTTGCTTCTTTAACATTCATAGCTCTTGTCATGCACGCTCGTCTATTCTTAAGGCTCCTGACATCACCTTCTGCTAATACACGTGGCCTTCCGCGACTTCTGCATCGATACGCTTTTGCATTGTATATCTGTTTAGTCATTCTTTCATCATACAATCAGCCGAATGTTATATATATATATATATATATATATATATATATATATATATCTGTGGCCATAGGTCAGAATATGATAAATACAATTTCATTACTTTACAGGACAAGCAATTAAATTATTAAGAAATCTTGAAGGCACTTTTAAAATATGAGACACTCGATATATGTATTTATTTTTAAATTAATGAAATGTGTTACTAATTTGTAAAAATACTTAAAATTCATTGTGGAATGCGTAGTATTCACGTATTGTTTTTTTTTTTAAAGAATGGTTGCAATAAGTCATATCGAGTAAAAATGTACTTATCATTGTCTGATCTATGACCACAGATATATACACACACACATATATCTATATATATATATATATTTGCTATAAATACTATATTGTGTAATAAACATTTTAATGAACATATTTTACATATATCAAATAAGCCAGTTAAACAGCACTTAAATTAATAATTGCGATATTATTTTACTTTAATGTAGAACATTTTTATTTTCAAATTGATTACTTTCGACTTATTTACGTATAGTGTGATGGTTTAATAGTCTGTGCATTACATCAATATTACGTCACCCACAACAATAAAGTACGAAAATTGTATCATTTGTTTCAGTGGGCTTTACTGTCAAGAAATATGTAACTTGAAAGATGTGCAAACATCAAAGAGAAATAAATGCTTGGTAACAGTATAGACTAGTATATTTTATTCATACCTTAGTCAGGTGGTGGATCATGTAATGATAAACAATGTGACTAAATGATTGCAAGGAAGCAGCTTAAGACTATCAATTCCTACAACTATTTAATAACACTACAGTGACACTTGATTAAATTCTTAGTACATAAATGGTAGATTACAGATACTTCATACCTCCAGGAGATATCTGGATTTTGTCAGGGAAGTGGAAGCGCAGCATGTCTGGTGGCACAGACTGGTTATAAGTGGTATCTGGTGCAGGATGCACATCAATATAAGTGATCTGGTTTGTACTGCCGGCATATCGGATGATCGCTCCTACTATTAGACCTGGTATAATAGAAAATGGTACCTTATTAGATTATTATTATTAAAACAAAAATGAAAGCAAATGTTGAAGTAAGTCAACAATACACAGGGATCATTCTTATATGAATACTATTTGCATATGAAGTCTCATAACATTTTAAAAATAAATAGATTTTTGTACACTTGCTACAGCTGTTATGGTAACTACTAGTTTATCAATTTAATTTTATTGTATCTCATTATTTATTTTATACTATTTCATTTAATTATTATTCACTTTAAAATATTTATGTATTTTGGAGTCCCAATTGAAAAATATTTTACAAATTTACATTAAGCCTGGCCAGGTATGACTGATAATCTAGCCATAATAGAGAGAAATAAGGTGAATGAAGTAAGATCATAAGAGATCTATTTTATATTTAGGTATCAGAACATTTTAAGTAACTATTATTTAAAAAAATACAACAAAACATACAATTAATTTGATGAAGCATGACTTTAATTTCTTAAAACAATGTAATAGTTGAGAAAACTGTTCCTACGACATCCCTGCTGATAGAGTACGAAGTAAAACCTCCTAAGATAATTATGTGAAGTTTTCAAGAAATGTGTGATTTAAAATTCAAGTTATCATCTCAAGATGTATAAATAAATAAATATGAAAATCTATTACATATCAAGTTTAATTTGGATTTGTAACTATCTTTTACATTTGAGTAAATCTTTTACATGACTAAGTGCTCTTAGTAAACACAACTATTTGGCTAGCTACATAAAGTGTATGGGTGCTAAGGAGTTTATGTTATGGTTATGGTCCACATAATGCAGAAGGGTGATATTATTGTCAGAAGCATGCATAGGGTGTCACTTGGCTACTTTTTTTCTAGAAGAGTACTCAGTATCTTCTTATGTACAATAGCAGGTCTTATTAATCTGCCGGCTAAAAATTGTAATACTAGAAAGGTATTTTTTTACACTGTTTGTAATTGCAAGAATTAATAAATAAGGTGAATAAAAAAGTATATAAAAATAAATAGAATAAAAAAACACTAAATTAAATTCTATAGATTAACAACTAAGGATGTAGAAAATTGTGCAAAGTGGAGTAGGTAGTCAGCATATACATTTAATATAATATTTAATAAATCCTAGTGATTGGGTTGAAATCTTTATATAGTAATAAAAATAATTCAATATTGTAATTTATTTCTCATTTCAAAAATATAAACAAAATCTGTAATTAAATAGCTATATTTAGATATAAAACTGGTTTTCCTAATCTATTATGCTTGACCAAACATAAAGGGGAAATAATAACTAGACAGTCAATAACTGGTTAAGTTTTGAAGTCATTCAACTTTCAGATGTGAAATGTTTCACCATCTATTTTTTAAATTCACAAGAAAATAATATAGCATAAGGACTACTAATACTTCAAATATTTTTTACTCATGAAAGTCTTTCTCCTCACAGCCTTGGATAATATTTTTTTAATCTGCACATTTAATGGCAGTGATAAAAATATTGCCACAGTTTACATTGGAAGATGCAAAACTTCTTATGGGACATAGGCAAAAACTATTTAGAGGCAGGCTAAGAAACATAAAATGTCTTAGGTGATCATTTAATATAGTGACACCATAGTCAGATTTGACTGATGATTTGACTTTTAAGTCATATCAAAATATTCCATTATTAGAGACCATACAAACGAAGATCATTCTATTTGTATAAATGTGCAGGTAAATAATTACCGGCGCGAGTAATTTAGCATTGTGTGGAAAGAATTAGTTTCAAGGTCTTGTGTACTGTATTGAAGATCACATGACCAGAGTTTTTTTAACAATTACGGAAAATAAAATATCGAACTGGCTTACCATAAATGACGGCTAATCCTGTTTCGTGGAGCCAGCTGACTCTGCGGTGCTTGAACACCCAAATAGTAAGTACTGTTAAAGTTAGCAGGCAGACATAAATTAAAAGATTTAAACTGTCTATACGATGCAAAAGAGTCGCTTTCGCATCTAGTGCGATGTCTGTGCCTGAAGCTTTGCATTCTGCTAGTAAATAAAATAAAATAAGTGTAGTACGAAGAGCAGATATCATTGTTAATTTTGTATACACCAAATCACAAATCGCATAACTAAGCACTGTTTTCTAAATTAAAATAATAGTAGCAGATCCATTAATTTTTAGCAGAGACTATTATTAGCAGACAATAATACAATTTATTATACGTAAGAAATCGTTACACAGAACACAAATACTCTCTAACGAGAGAATCGTTACGTCTAGAAAAATAGTCGATATGAATACAACACACACAGAAATACAATTACAACTGAAAAATGTCAACTGTTACTGTCAATGTCATCAAAATTTTTTTTTTTTTTTTTTTAATTTATTCATGACCATAGATACAAAGTCTTTCAGTCGGAAACATGTTAAAAAGAATTTACACTAATACAAGAAAAAATATTAACTAATATAACTTATCTACTTATTACATAATTATTTACATATTATATAACCCTTATCAAGTAATCAAGTAAGTACAATACATTCTAAAAACAAACAAAAAAAAACTTATTTACACTGTAAACACAAAACAAATTAAATTTTTCCTATTGTGTTACAAATATAGTCGTACAATGATCTATAGTAACGTTTGTGTTTTAATAGATCCTGTACACGGCGGGGAACACTTTGTGGACTTTCACTGTCACTGAATAAGTTGAGGCTATCATTGTCTGCATCAGAAATGTCACAATCACAAATTTCAGCTACTAAAATCAATCTTTGCATATTAAAACTTGAACATTTAAAAATAATATGGTCCAAATCAGCATCTCTGGAGTTACAGTTAGGGCAACGGCTACTATCAAATATATTAATTCGGTTCAAATGAGCTGGGGTCAAACAGTGCCCTAGCCGCATGCGTGTTATTATGCTAGTAAATCTTCTGCTTATGTCTTTGAAGTTATAATGCCATGGTTTTACCGGTATGTCTTTCTGTATCTCAGCATACCATTTGCCTTTGTTTTCTAGGGTTATCCTCCAGTGATCTTTCCACAAGTGCCGGTTAAGTTCTTTGAAATGCCTGTGGTAATCAGTAAATGGAACCTTTAAAAGTTCAGACTTGTCTTCGTCATGCTCTGACCTTGTTGCAGTATCAACTAATTCATTCCCAGGAATGCCACTATGTGAAGGTACCCACACAAATTCTACATGTATATTCTTACTATACAGCTCTTTTATACAATTTCTAATATCATACAATATATAATTTAGTTTAAAAGATATATTTACATTTTCTATTGCGCTTAGAACACTCCTAGAATCTGTAACTATCAGGATACTATGTACATTATTCACATAATTATTTACATATTCTAATGCACAATATACAGCATAGCATTCGGCAGTAAAAATACTGCAATTTATGTTTATTTTAATGCACTTGGTGTAACTAGTTTGTGGATCATAATATGCTGCTTTTACATATTGATTTGTTTTAGACCCATCTGTATATATAGTATAATGTGTTGGTCTATCATCCTTAAATTGCAAAAAATCAAATTTATTGTGCACTGTATCTAAATGGATGTTAGTAGAACTATTGATAAGACTATTAAAAGGAATTTTATAGACAGGCCAAATATCATGTTGGTTTAAGTTTTTAGAATTATCTTTAACATGTTTAAATAATATTGGTATTTCTGGTAAAGTTCCATTAATCAAAGAGGCAGCAGTTAAATTATTTGGAGAAATTGTAAGAGTGATTTGAGGGTGTATTATTAATTTCTTATGCAAAGGACTGTTAGTTGATGCTAGAACTTTCAAGAAAAACCGCTCAGCCAACATCAACCTACGAAGAATCAATGGGGGTATACATGTTTCAATTTCTAGAGAATTAATTGGTGTGGAACGCATAGCTCCACAAATAAGTCTTAGTCCCATATTTTGAATTACATCTAATTTTTTCAGTAAGGTGCTGTTAACATGCATGTAAGCTAAACTGCTGTAATCAAAATGGCTTCTAACTATACTTTTATATAACATACTCAAAACTATGGGATCAGAGCCCCAGTAAGTTCCTGCTAAATATCTCAATATGTTGATTCCATTTAGAGCCTTTTTACTTATGTGTTTGACATGTTTATCAAATTTTAATTTATCATCAATAATAACTCCAAGGAATTTATGTTGATGAACTATTGGTATTTCTGCATTGTCATAAAAAATCTTAACATCCTTTATAACATTTGAATTTTTACTTACAATTAAAACTGAACTCTTTTCTGGACTTACATCTAATTTAAGCTTATGATGATAATAGTTGTATAGTTGCGTTAAAGCATTATTAATACTAGCTGTTGCTCTTTCTATGTTTTGGTTTATGCTATATAAAAGTAAGTCATCAGCAAATTGTAAAATATGTACATCTGTTGCTTCTACATAAGTTAATATCTGAGAAACATACAAGTTATAAAGTAAAGGAGATAAGGTTGCCCCCTGCATTGTGCCTTTATTCACAGATTTAGGCCCATGTATTTTGTTGTTATACTTTACAAAAACTGTTCTATTATTTAAAAAGGAATAAAGCCACATTAGGATGTGTGTTGGTAAGCCAGCATCATGACATACTTGAATAAGTTCCTCTAAATTTACATTGTCAAAAGCACCTTTCACATCTAAAAAGACACATACAGCATGAGAATGACTTAATTTAACCTGCCTCAAATCTGATAGTAAATGTACAAAGCTTTCAGCACAACTTCTGCCTTTTCTAAAGCCGAACTGTATATCAGGAATCAAGCTGTGGGATTCAATGAAGTAATCTAATCTTATTTTCAACATATTTTCAAAAAGTTTACCTAAACAAGATGATAAAGAAATGGGCCTATAAGAAGAAGCATTATTTTCAGGCTTATTAGGTTTTAAAATGGGTATAACACATTGTGTTTTCCATGACTCTGGCACTATCAACTCTTCCCATAATCTGTTATAAATATTAAGTAATATTAACAATGCATTTAAATGTAATTTTTTAATCAACATGTATGGTATGTCATCCAATCCCGGTGTGGTATCCCTTCTACTTTTAATGGATATTTTTAATTCTTCTATAGTGAATTGGTTCTTAAGAAATATATTCATGTCATTTTCAGCAGAATTTGCAAACAAATAATCAAGCCTAGTCCTGTCAACTGCAGTCGTATCAGCTAAATTATTGAGGAAACTTAAAACCCACTCATCATTATGATGTCTATTTCTATTAGTACCTATCTTTTTAAATTTTTTAATGTAACCCCATATTCGAGAGACTGGTGTTAATCTATTAAAGCTACTACATAAATTTTGCCAAGATAGATTTCTTTCTTCTTTTAATACTCTTTTTTTAATTGCATCTAATTTTTTATATTTCATCCAGTTTTCTATTGTGGGTTTAGAAAAGTAATACTTTAATGCATTTTTTGAGTCACGAACAGCTTTATTACAGTTTTTGTTCCACCATGGTACTGGCTTTCTGACAAGTGTATTAGAACTTGTCTTATATTTAGGAATGGTTTTATCTCTCAATGAATACAGTGCATTTACAAAATTATTGTAAGAGGTGATGGGTGGATCATTTATCAAATCTATTTGTGAAAAGTGATTTTCTGATAAATTATAATACATATCCCAATCTGCCCGACTATAAATATATTTTTCTTGATTCACAGCAGGTGACAGATCATACATAGAAGGTTGAATGTTTATCTCAAGTAATGTTGGAAGGTGATAACTACCCATGGGATCATCATGAACATACCAATTGCATAAATGAGCAAGTGACGGACTAACAAGAGCAAGATCTATTGCTGAAGCTTGTCTATTGGGGTATGGGACAGTTGTTGGCGAACCATCATTTAAAACACACAAGTCAAATTCATCAATAATGCTATACAAACATCTACCTCTATTGTTATCATTATGGCATCCAAAAGCTATATTATGAGCATTAAAATCACCCATTATTAAACATGGCTTTGGTATGCTGTTGATTAGATCTCTTAGCTTTGAGGAATCAAATCTGTTACTTGGTGGGCTGTAAACACAAAGTATTGCTATTTGTCCTAATTGTGTTTCTACAGTGATGCATATGTTTTGTATGGACTCGGAGAAAATTGTGTTAATTAATTTATACTTTAAACGATGATTCACCAAAATGGCAACACCATTATGGGAATTTTTTGAATTTTTATATAATAAATTATAAGTTGGAAAATGTGGAACTATAGAATTAGGTTTAAGCCAGGTCTCATTAAGAAGGCAAACATCTATATTTTTTTCAATTAATAGATTTTGTAATAGGCTTTTTTTGCTCTGTAAACTTTGTATATTGTACTGTAATAAATTTAAATATGTGTCCATTAAATCAAATTTGACAAAAATATTTCTTTTATTTTCTTGTGTGTTATTGGATCATCATTATTACTTGTATTGCCTAACTTTACTAAGGACTTAATAATAGCATTTAGTATAATATCATTGTTAGCAATTTGCTTTACATCTAAGTTGGTTAGTGTCGACACAAAATCTTTTTTGCTAGATGAAACACTAGCTTTAGGTACATTAATATTTACAGAAGAGCTGTTATTTATCTTAGGTTTTAAACTAGGAAAATTCTTATCAGTCTTTGCTATAGAGGCAAATGTATTACTTTGGTTAACTATTTGTGAACGTTTCTGATCAATTTTTTGTTTTTTAATTGGACATTCCCGAGAAATGGCAAGATGACCTCCGCCACAGTTGATGCATACTATAATATCGGAAGTACATTCCTTGTAAAGGTGTTCGCCAGCACATGATGAGCACATTTGTGTACCTCTGCACACTTTGGCTGAGTGATTAAATTTGAAGCATTTAAAGCACTGGATGACAGGAGGAATATAATTATATACAGGACATCGATATTTATTCAGGAAAACCATACTTGGTAGTGTAGCAGATGAAAAAGTAATTACTACGGTAGTCAATGGTACTAGTTTCTTATCATCGTCTTTTTTCATAAATCTTTTTACTGATATAACATCCGCATCACATGAAATATTTTTGTATATCTCTTCATTGGACAACTCGTGAGGAACATGTCGGATGATACCGACCTTCTCTACTAAATGAGCAGGGATGAACGCTCGCAACTTATTTTTGTTCAGAAAGTTTTCCAATTTCAAGAAGCTGTTCGCCTCTGCAGCTTTATTAAAATGTACTCCAAATTTGAAAGCGTTTAGTCTGGACACACTTGAAATGCCCTTAACATTCTCAGTTAAAAGTTGTGTGAATTTAATGGGGTTTTTATTGCCTAGTTTTTCCTTTTCTTTAGATTCAACGTAAACTGTGTAGTCATTAGACGAGTTTTCCAAAAACAGTCTAGTGTAACCACTCTTGAAATAAATTTTATACTTATCTTCATCAGAGACGCCAGAGATCTTCTTGTATTTTCGCTTTCTGTCTGAAAGTTCATCTGCCCCGTCACTCTGGGCCCCCATTATGACGGGGGACCGTAAATTGTAATATTAGATGAAAATAGGGGCTTTTCGTAATAAATAAGGGATAAAATTAATTTAAATGTTAAAAGAAATTTTAAAGCGCGCGCCAAGATCCTGTCATCAAAATCAACCGCAGTTTGGCCAGTGAAAGCTGTCCACGAATATTATAAGAAACTTTTGTATGGCAACATTTTAACGTTGTTTGTTGTCAACGTTTGTTTGGGTTTGTTTATCTTTTGTCTAAACGTGCATCATATTTTTATTGCTTTTACGTAATATAATGCTGAAAACCATAAAAAGTTCGACAAGGAAGCTGCTATTTACTATGATTAACAACTTCAAAGATATAGTGAAATACACCAGATATGGTTATGGTGTATGGCCACAGGTCACTACCACAGAGTAAAATGGCCCATATACGGACCCACATTAAAGTCCACCTGGCAGTTCACCACGTAATGCAGGATTGTGAATGTTGTTGTAGCCTAGCATTACGGATCGCAACACCGGCAGGATGCCTCTCGAGCCCTTTGCGGGACTTGTAAGCTCCGCCCACTCTTTACCGTCCTCTCATCCTCTGCGAAGAACGGTCAGTGGCTTGGCGGCCTGCGTGGTGGACTAATGTATTGCAAACAGGAGCGTGAATTTCAATACTGGATTGTATCAGTGTGTCCAACGTTGGCGATTTATTACCATTTAAGCTACTCCGAGCTAGAATTGGTGGTGGAAAAATCTGATAGGCGATTGGTCGCCTATAAGCCTATTACAAGACTATGCCATCTATATTAATCAAAGTACAAATAAATAAACTTAATAAAATATAACGCTTAGAGAGAATACAAAGAATTTTTTGCAATCATCTTAACTACCTTAGTCGTATAAGTCCCAATTCCTATAAAGACAGCTGTAGTTCACATAAGCTTCTATCCTTGGATGAAAGACGTATAGTTTTTGATATGTCATTGCTTTTTGATATAGTCCATAGCCGTGTTGACTGTCCTGAGCTCGTCTCGAAATTGGCATATAATGTACCTAGATACCGTACTCGTCACACATCTTTGCTGAATGTTCCTTGTAATTCTACCAACTACGCTCAAAATTCTTTGTTTTCTCGTATGGCCCGTACTTATAATACTAAATTTGGTAAAATCGATCTTTTTGCGTCCTCCAAATATAAATTTAAAAGTAACATTATTAATGACTTGCTGAATTTTACATAACACAACCCGACTTTACTTTACTGTACTTTATTTGTTTAATTTCTACGTAACCTTTGTTTATAAAATTATTACTAAAGTGGTAGTTTATAAGGAAAACCTGTTATTGGCCTTACTTTTTTATTGTAAACGGTTTTATATTATATTGGTGTGTTCGCTGTTGGTTTTCTCAATAAATAAATAAAATATTGTGAACATTACTATGCTTTTCAATATCTTATGTTTAGAAATATATGCAGTAATTTGAATTTTTTATTTGGCACGCACTTCAATATCTAAAAATATTTACTTTTGCTTTATATTAGCTCTTCAGTTTCTTTTTGGCTACATTTTTTTACACTTTTACGTTACACATATGGTTATTAATTTTATGGTAGCTTCTAGAATGCAGAAATAATAGCTACATGAAACAGAACTCGTAACTTAGTTTACACGTTCGTCCTGTTTCTCGTTAATGATTTCCATTCTACACGTTCCTAGTCCTAATGAGGCCTAGGAACAGCACATTATTGATAATAATTAGGTATCTATTTGTTTTAATTTTTGTCATAAATCTAACAATGTTTCAATTATTACACGTTGTCTATTTGATTTTGAGGAATTCTCTATCGTATCTTTAGAATTCAATATTCCTATACCAATAAAAGCTATTTATAAATGAAAACTCTATTGAATCCAAATCCGAATATTTGAAATCGAAACATAATAAGTTATGACTGAAACAAGACCTCAATTATTACAAATTTTGTGTTTGATTTTGAGGAATTTCTGCTACATCTTCGGTACTCAAGGTCTGATGGCAATTAATTTAAATGCAACAACTTTTTATTTTTAGCATAAAAAGAGATATAGGAGAGAAGCAATTTTATTTTATTGAAACTGTAACAACCCAGACTCGAGAGACAAGCGAAACAATACTAATGACGGACTACAATATAGTACCATGTGTGAGCTATATCCTGCATGCCCCGCGCTCTTTGCAAGCCTGCCATGCAGATTTGTGTATGGGTTCCTTAAGTAAGCGCTACTCAGGTGGCCACGTCAAAATTGCGGGAATACTTACAATAATTAATTTATTATTAGATTCAAAAAACTATATATTAAATTAAATTCTGCAGTTCCGTAAACAGAAGCTTTGGTGAGTTTTTACGACTTAGGTAAATCAATCTTTATTAGTATTGGGACTATTAATAGAACTTTATAGTGTTGTTGTACTCATATGTTGTATGTAGTACTGTTGACTGTTTGAAAGTTTCCGAACATCGATGATTTATACTAAGTATAATACTATATACATATTACTATATGATTGTTAGGAGGATAAATAAAAATATTATACGATTATACTTGACGGTTATACCTACCATAACGTGTTATTTCTTCAATTCAAATATTATTTTAAGATCTTTTCTACGAGTGTGGTTATAAAAATAAAAATATCTAATAATGGTGAATTCATAATCAGACAGTTCGTAAGAGTTTCTAATTTTCTCTGGTAACAAAACACAAACAATACAAAAAACAAGATTACTATTAGTGAAAACTAGTTAAGGTAATTCTCATTCCCGTAAATTAAATTTAAAATATCATTTATTTTCTGGAACTCGCGATAACGGTGTTCTTTTGTTATAAGGATTGTTTAATTTTATCGGTTAGGAGTTGATTATGCAAACTAAAAACTTGCTAACGGGTTTAGCTGATTGCTACATTTTTTAGATCTTAATAGGTAACTAATCTCAGTATTCCCAGCCTGCTATTCGCAAAATGTGTCACAAAATATTTCGGCACAGTAAAATACTGAATGCCAAACTCATTTCTTAAATTGCGGCCTATAATTTTATGTTTTCTGTCCTTTTGTATTTTATATGTTAAGTGCATATATTATACATATGCTTCTTTTTATTACTTTCCAAATTTTTCGTTTCGTAGCTTTCCATTTTAAGCTCCAAAATTGAGACCTACGGTATAAGCTATAAAATACTTCATAATTCAAGTATATCAAAGCAGAACTTCTTGGGCAACCTGAGTCATAAAATGTAAAGAACCCAAATTTTGGTTGGCATTAAATTATTATTACTAATTTTGGCGCAAAGTAATAAAAAACAAAGTATAACATGAAATATGCTAACATGCATTCCATCGGGAATACAGAGTGCTTAATATCATATTAATTAGATAATAGGTAGGTGGAGGCTTGTTGTCAGCATTTGTTTTTTATATACTTTTCTTTTTACTATATTGATATGTATTAGTCTGTAAGCCTTCCTAAAATTAAATAAAATAAAAATAGAACGTTGTATTAATTAATTTTGTATAACACATCCACCTGAATTTGTTAATACACTAATAACAATTTGAAAAGTTGTTATTTTTAACACAATTAATTAATTTTAAAAAGATTGGCCAGCCGCAGCACTTCATGTTTTAAGGCTTCATCTCACCTAGAGACTTCGGGCACTAATAGAAGCCTGCCCTCTATTATGGGTGCCCTCGAATCAGCTAGGGTTGCAGCGAACGTGATACTTTTCTCCCGCGATCCTGGCACACACGAAAGGAAAACCACTATTTTATTTTATATTGTATTTTAGTGGTATACCAGTCTAATTGGGCTGTGCTACACTGACCCAACTGCAGGTACTGCACAAAAAAATATTAATTTTACTGGATCGTGGTTTTCCTTAAAGAGCTAGGGCAGGGGGAAGCAGTGGTCATCTTGCAGCTCGTTCTGCCGTGTACACAAGACTAAGGTACCCGAGGGCGTCTAATCTCCGACCGCCGTAAAGCACGGCTGTAGGTAACGGCCCTTGACAATTTAGCCATCATCTGCGAGTTAAGGTCTCGGGCACTTTGACATATGTACTGGTATGTTGGTATTTATTCAGATATTGTTACATGAAATGTTCTTCTTTTTATAAGACACCTAGTACTTACGTATAACTCGTTTCTACACTTATTTTTGTGGTCACGTAAACATTTGTATAAAAGCTTTCGATTATACCTGAATACTTAGCCGTTAATTTATCTCAATGTCACGACATTGAATTCAAGTAATTCTGGTCAGATATAACTCATAACGTTTTTCAACATTTTTTATTTTAATTATACTCATAACGCTTTTTAACAAAAAAAATATTTATTATCAATAAATACCTACTTCTATAAACTTTGAGATTGCTCGAGTAAATAAAATTAAGTAAAGTAATTACCATTATGGAAAATAATGCATACTTATAAATTTATAGAATAGATTATTTTGTGTTATTGTATTTATACAAATCTGTATGACTGTATGATTACACAAATACGTATTTGAGCACAAATTAGTATTTCAGCTTCCATCCACCAAATCTTGGGGCATTGACTTTGCAATCACTGAGGACAACAGTTCCTGCCAAAAAGATAATTTTAATCTTCTGTTTCGTTACGCCGTTCTTCTTTTTTTCGATTTGATTGTGTTAAGTTGGCTCAAGTCTGAAAGAAAAAAAAAATATTTATATTTGGATATAAGTATTAATAATTTGAAACGTTTGTGAAAATTAGGATAGACTTTAACAGAAACTGTTACTTTCTTGTCTTTTTATCGAACCAAATTTATTGTGCTGAATTTATTTCCTTAAATATAATTAAACTCAAGGGTGTTTCCTTATACCTTAATGATAGAGAATGATATTTCTGGCAGACCATGATCTTTTTATTGTATGAACTTGTTATTATTTTGTTTATTCGTATTTAGACTTCACAGTCATACAAGAAGAATCTTCCAAATCACATTTTCTATGTAGATAAATTAGTTGGCGTAATGTTGCGTAGATAAGGCATGTACTACTAAATTACGTATAATACGTCATTTCAATTCAGATTCCAATCATCGTCATTAGCTACTAATATTGTTATCTCCCACCCATTTTAATAATATATAAAATTATTAAAGCTAGGCATTCTGCTGAAGAGTTTCTTGCACCGCTTCATCTGTTCAAGCCACAACATGTTGCAAAGTGGTGGTAAAATAAATAATTTAAATGAACAATGTGGTGGTAAAAATAAATAAAATCTTTAATATTATGCACTGATACTTATATACTGGTACGTCTTTGTCTTCAATTTTTTTTTCAAAGGTAATAATTAGTAATTTAACCTTTCGTTAGTGTGTTTTCTTTTAACGAATAATGATAACAGAAGCATGAAAACATTATATTTAGGGTTCTGCAGAAATTTTGACAAAAAAAAACGTCGCGATTATGGAACCTTTCAATGTGGGTGGTCCAACACGGACTAGGCAGATTTATATAATTTTAAACTATAATCTAAGCAATATCTTGTTATAATACAACTTTATGGACCTGTAAATTTTGAAATACACTATCGAATCGATAATGAATTATAGCTTTGCACTGGTCAAGGAATCAAATCAATATAAATTATTAGTTCTTCCGTATTCAACACTTATTTATAAGGGTGCCGGTCCTTTAGGTTTTAATAAACATAATAATATATGTCATAAAGACTGTTAATTAGTTTTAACACGAAATGTAAATGAAAGAATGTCAAAGAAGCAAGTGAGGTGTGTAAGAATAAGCCTCAATGGCGCTCTGTTGTTCGTGCCTACCCTGCAAGGGATCTGGCTTGAAGTTATGTATGTATGTAACACGAAATGTTATATCGAAATAATTATTCTTAAAATGTGTTTATCTGTTCTCTTCCCAAAATTTTTAATATAAGAACAGAACAGATTTTTAAAGCCTTACCTTTTGGAAAAACTACTAGGTACGTACAAGACTATACTGGAGATGATAATCCGCCCGAATAAAAGATAAAAATTAAACGTACGATTCGTCACATCGCCGAATAATGATATAATGTTAAAAATTATCATTTCATTGGCGATTTACGCTAATATCTTGTTCTAGAAATCTAGAACATAGGACTAAGGTTTATATTGTGGAATCTAGAATCATATTTAGTTTCTAGTTAAAAATGGAATATAATGGAAGTTTTATACCTACATGCATTGAAAACATGGTTCAATAATACAACGTAGAGTTAGTGCTTCAAAAGACGTACAACAACCACGGCGCTGCAAGCGCCCTACTCAATCGTGCAGAGTAATTATTTGCTTATTCATAAATTAATGTAGTTAATTACTGTAAAATAAATTCAAAATATTCCTTTATAAAGATGTAAATTTATTTCTTGGGTACTTTACGAACAAAATTCTATCAATTATCAGAGCTGCCACTTTTAGTTCATTTATTTTCCGTGGAACTTCTTTTGTGATGCGTACTCTAACTGAATTATACTGGACTACAGGTGGTGATAAACATAAAGATTAGATGCATAAACTAAGTACATAGAGTTTGGAGCCGTACAGTTTTATTAGTAGTTTACCTATATCAAGTTTGCCTGGCGTCAGTCAAAGGACTATATTATCCCCGCAAATTGGTAATGCGCTTGGCCGCCATTTTGGTGACGTAACCGTAGCCGAACACGTACCGTAAGCATCACTGGCCGACGAGTACGCATACATATCGAGTTCCTGATGACGTCAAGTGAATGTTAATTTGACAA
The DNA here is from genome assembly GCA_012273795.1 of Dendrolimus punctatus. NCBI lineage: Eukaryota > Metazoa > Arthropoda > Insecta > Lepidoptera > Lasiocampidae > Dendrolimus > Dendrolimus punctatus. The sequence goes on from CM022528.1 coordinate 15,620,615, forward strand.
GGTTCCAGGGCATTAGCAATTTGCGGGGATAATAATTTGGGTAATCCTCATCTCCGATCTCCCATCTGGGAGCAATGTCCATTTTTCTCCCTTTCTTCACTATCCCCGACAGTGGAAATTGAACGTAGAATTGTACTTTATGTGTCAATTGTCTACACATGAATCACGTAGAATGTAAGTACTGTCCCTATTAGTAGTTACTTATTTGTGTTTCCATGTGTTCGTAATTCCCTAACACCTTTATAATTGACGTCATCGTAAGTGCAGTTTCAATGAAACTCAGCTTCCTAAAGGTTATAAACGATGAAATGTGCCCGTGCGGGGATTTCCTTGGAATCATTTTTACCCTGTATTTTAGTTAATCATCAGTTTCTTTACCGGTCTTTCCTTATGACGTTTTCTTATATGTGTAACTATAATTATTGACACCTTTTCATTTCTTGCTTTCTTTTTATACCAAGTATCAGTGCATGATATTGATTATAATTCTAACATTAAATCTTCATTACGCTTGGAGCATCTGATTTAGACCCCGGGTGATTTTCTGACTTTTTCTTCTCCATTTCGCATGGCCTTTGCCATCGTCATATATCACATCATCATACATCACGACGGACGTCGTGACGTCTTATTTTAGGTTGTTATTGCTATAAAATAATTCTAATTATACGCCTAACCTGAATTTTATATTATGTCCTACGTATTAATATTTTATACAAAAGCAATAGATAACCTGCGTGTTATTTTAGACTGGTTTTTAATTCCTTGTTCTATATGCACGAGGATAGTTCTCAGAAACATGAATATGTTAATTAAGGCTCACTTGCACGTTCCTGGGTTAGCTCAATTAACACAGGGTTAAATAAACAGTTTATCTTGCGCCATCAAAAGTTAGGAGTAAACCCAGGGTTAAACTTCTAAATATTTAACTCACCTTTGTGGAAATGTTAAGTCGGTAACACAGGGTTACTGAAGTTTTGTCTCAAGAATATGTTAGCTCTCTACGGTTCGAGTACAACCACAGGGGAGGGGGTGGCCCAATTCTACTATTTCAATATTGGTGTTACGGAAATATTCAAAGTACAATTGAATTGCGATAATGTCAATAATTCGTATTCTACTAAATCCACAATATGTTCACGATACCGTCATGGAAGAATAATAGTGGAAAAATTGGTATTTATTATTTTTGTCTTTTTATCTTTCTTTTTATGTGTTTTTTATTCCTTTTCTTTATTAAAGTATGCATTGGTCCTTACGGCTAATACAGTCTTGTGCTAGAGTCACTTATTTGTATGGGTTATTTTATACAGAGTTGTTGTGGTGACATACCTTGTCTCAGTGAGCCTTGTGTAAACCAGGGGTGGTAGCCATTCAGGCGGGCCAATACCCTTCCACCTGGCAATTATATATTTTATTACTTATGTCTTCGTGGTTAATCTATACTAAACTAACTAGAAGAAAGACGTAAAGTTTGTGAGTTTGGATGTTCGTGGTAATCTCTGGTACTACTGATCTGATTTTGAAAACTTTTACACCAGTAGAAAGCTACGTTATTCGCGAGTGACATAGGTTATATTTCATGTGATTAATAAGTCAAAAAAGGTTTTTAGGCTTAGCGAAGTGGAGATGGAAATGTTTGTCAAATATGATACAGTAACAATGTTCCACGCAAGAATTGGGCGCATCCTCATGCGAGGCACTGCGAGTGCTGTTTGAGTTTTTAAATTAATTAAAGGTTACAAAACTTAACTAAACCTTGACATGCCTGTGTGTGTGCGTGGGTTCATGTGTATTTTTGAATGACGCCGAGCGAAATCGGCACGGGTCAGCTAAGACTATAAATTAATATAATATAATATAATTCATATATATAATATAATATAATTCATAACACGTGTAGGAAAATATGTAAGTATACCTACCTATAGATAAAAGTGGATTCAAAATATATTGGGACCAAATACAAATATTGCTTTTTCATTGTAACTTTAAAACTACGTGAGCTATCTTTTATTTGCTTAGTAATTATTATGTAGTACATGGAAGGAGGATAATTATGAATAACGTGCCTCGTACAATTGCAGTTGACGCTACAGGTCCGTTCTTTAATTTTTTTTAAAAAATATCAATTCAAATTTATCAACCAATGCTTTATTACAACAAACAACAAAGCTTTAACAGATTTAAGCGCAGCATTTTATTTGATTTCAATTTCGATAAAATGTCGCGCTCAAATCCGTCAAAACGTAGTTTTGATCGACTTCAAGAAGGAGTAGGTTCTGAATTCTCTGAATTTTTCATTAATAAAAGATTTTTTTAAATTCTAATCTTTCGATTACGAAAGATTATACTTCCGAATATCAGAATCTAGTGCTACTCATTCTAAGTCCAATCTTCAATTCCAAGGAATTAGAGAAACCTACGAAAATTGATAACAGATTTCTTCGTAACATGATATTTCCGTCAATTCTAAACTGATTTTTTCATTTTTTCTTTCCTCATAAATTTGTACTCCCGAGCTGTTGCCATGGCCACCAAGTCAGGATGTGACCAACATTACTTATGATTATATGTAGGTACCAGTTGTGACAACCTAAGGTAATTCAACTGCTTACTACTTTAATTTTAAATCAGTCCAACGAACGATGGCGCTCGTCCTAACGAAATTCCTTATCGCATTACTCGACGGATGGGAGTTAGAGAAACAAGAGAAAAATGCTGACCGCTGTGTAGCGTATGCCTCTTTACGCCATCTGTGGATTCTGCGCAATACTACTATACTTTGATGTTGATTGTACACTTCGAAGGTCTTCGAGAACTTGGTGCCAACCAGGTGTTCCATATACAGCTCATTATTTTTAAGCATTGACAGAAAAATACTACGTAAAGTTAGATGATTATCTAATGTAATAATAATTATACTAATATTATAAAGAGGGACGATTTGTATTACGTTTGAATTTTTGTTTGTTTGTAACGAATATACTCAATAACTACTGAACCATTTCAAAAATTTTTTCACCATTAGAATGCTACATTACGTGCGCCAATTTAAAATATAGGAATCCCTACTAAAACTTCAATAACGTAACCAAAGGTGAAAAAAAAATAGTGTTTGAGTGGGTCTGCGATAGTTTAGGTTCGAATAGAGAATTGAGTTCTACATGATAATTTTTTCAGGGCAGAACAAGTTCTGCCGGAACCGTTGATTGTTTATATAATTATGGGATTTGGTGAGATTAAAAAAACTGGAAATACTTAGACGCTGATGTGTTGACGAAGAAAATATAGGCATGTTTTCGACAAACACTCATGCGCAAACCTTCTTGAGATATTTATTTGAGATGTTTAAAGTTAACAAATTCACGAGGTTTAATATTATCGGGCGAAACCTAGTCATCGTCGACCAAGTATGCAAATACGATTATCCAGATTCAGCTGAAGGAATCGCGGGCTCTGTAAGATACATGCACACTGACTGTGCACGTGGTCAGTGTCATTGATCATAGAACTCAAATGACACAACAGCCTTAATCCTATCGCTGCTATTGGTTTAGGTTGCATTGCAGTGTTATCTACAAGAGCTGCGCGGGAGCATTCAGCAACCAGTGCGCGGTGGCAGCCCGCGCGCAATACACGTTTTTCAATAAATATATCAATTTATAAAATATGTACATATATTTCTAGTTTATAATTAAGTTAAATTTATTAAAATAGAATAGTGATACAAAAGTGATAATTTAAATTTAACTTACTGTATTATTTTATGCAATAATGGAAATGTTGCAACATTTTACGCTATTTTTTGCAGTAATATCAATAGGGTAAGTAACACCTTCAATATTTTTTAATATTATTTGTACCTCTCTTTATTTAGTTTTTACATTATTATGTCATAAATAACAATTAAGAAGTGAAAAAGTTTTCTATAAAAAAGTAAACGATAATGAAAACTTGCAAAAAGTTCAACATTTAAGAATGGTAAATATAAAATTGAATCCAATTAGCTGTGGTCTGCGTAACAAGACTGCAATTGTTGTAGTGAACTGTCAGCGTTACCTTAGCAAGATTACGGGTATTTCTATAAAGTAGTCTGTATTAGTTGATTAACATTTCATTAATTATTATTAAACAAGAAATAATATTTTTATTCAGAATTCCGACGCTGTAACTTTAAGATTTTTTTTAGGTTTTTATTATTATTAGGATTATGGTAAAAACAGTATGGTATTGAAATTTGTTTACCATTTATGATACATACTTATGGTATTATTTTCCTCGAGCACATGTTATCTTTTCAAACTAAGTCACAGAACAGACTGAGCGACAGAAAGTTATGTTTAACTGTTTGACAATAAGGTTTAAAATTACTTATATCAAAGTGGTTTGATTTTCTATTATGTCTGAGGAGATTGTTTATTGATTTTAATATTTATGTAAAGCTTAGTGATTATATCCTCTTTGTTTCTTATTGTTAATCACAGCGTCTGTCATTGTCAACATCGCAATTTCCTTTCTTCACGTTCCATATTTTAAAAACGTAACATTTATTAAAATATTGGAAGTATTGTTTCTCTTACTCGAGCACGCAAAAGTTGACTTTAAAGCGATGAACATTTTTATTCCGCGACTGTACATGATGAATGAAACGAAGTGTACATGTCTCATACATTTTTTATAATTATTTTGACTATAACAATGTGCATAAAAGTATAATTTAAACTTATAATTTATTATCAAATTACTATCGAGTAAGTTTACCATTTACCTGTTAATAATTGGCTTGTGTTGAACTAAATATTGAAAACAAAGTCGTGAAAAACAACACTATCTAATTAAAAATAACAACTTTGTTACTGATCGAATGTCATTCAAGATATTACAATTGCCCCAAGCATTTCACAATGGAAAATTGTGAATTGCTTCACAATTGATAATTAGCTACACTTATTATTTCATTTTTTATATTTCAAACTCATGCATTGATCAGACAATAATTTATTGCTTCTACTAGCTCCTAAACTAGTTCGCACTGTATTATGGCGGCTAGTGTCCTTCCTCTAATGTAAACACAATAACATTAAATATATTTAACATTACATTGTGACATAAAATAAATCTTTATCTATATTTATAAAAGAAAGTAGTGTTAGTTACACTCAAGAACGACTGTACCGATTGGGCTAAAAATTGGTGGGGAGGTAGCTTAGAACCAGGAGATGGACATAGGATATCCCGTTGGAACCGGTAGGTCGCGCTTAGATCGGATTCTAGAATCCTCCCAATCACCTGGACTGTTAGAGTGTGTACCTGGACGGTTTAAATCCATAATTGGAACCGGTAGGTGGCGCTGGGATCGGGTCCTAGATTTTATTTATTCAGAGCAGGACAGTGTCTGCCGGGGCCGCTAGTATAATATAAATATATAACATATCTATATAATATTTTCATCTAACACTACCATCGTTTGCAAAAAGTTTAACAATTTTAGTTATTTGTATAATCAATGCAAGTTCCAAAAATTATACCTGGAAGTGAAAAAGTTACTTCGACCGAGTCAAACTTGAATTTTCGATCTCAATTTTAAAATATAAAAAGGCAACGGCATACTTTCGAAGTATCTTTAAAAACTGCACAAGAGTATAAGCTTTTATATTAATACAAAAGTTACCCCTAACAGGTCATTTATGGAATAGCCTTTTTTTATTTTATATTTGACATTGAAAATACGAGACTGACTAGCTCTGTAATTTATTTCACTTTTGGAACTTCTTAAAAAAAAATCCAATGAAACGTACGAAAAATTTAAAGTATAAATATTTTAACCAGACGCGGTTGAAATTCCCCAAAAGTAAAAAAGTTAATAAAACAAACTAAATTTTGCTTTTGAATGTCACTACACATTTCCTTGCACACGTGTGAGAGTAGTTAGTATTTATCCATAGTACCTAGTAGTATCAATTGAAGCGATAATAGTGGCTGGTGCTAACTTTGACTTAATTCTGAAACATTTGGTGAGGCTTAAAGATGAAAAAATCGTTTTTTTAATTTATGATTGCTTATATATTTTTGCCAACCTTTTATATCTCATTCTGTCTGTCGTTTTCGTCCAGACAAAGAAATGAAAGAAAGCCTAAGCCAAAGGTAATGTCGCCGACGGCTACATTTGGTCTAACACCGTCACTATTTCTGTAAGATAAAAGAAATAATTGTAGGATGTAGAAACCGAGGACACATCGAGTGCACGAAGCCGGTAAAGTCTGCCATGTATGTTTATAAAATACTAGATTAACTTGAGAGGTAAAAACGTGAGTCGTTAGATCATACGATCGTTGATCAAGGCCTTCAAATTTATCTTCCGGAAAAGTCAATTGTAGGCTGTACCGCTTACAAAGTAAGCTGTAATAAATGTATAGTCTACGCATAAAGTATATTAGCCTATATACGTTCTACTATCGAGTGTAAGACTAAATTTTCGTGATAGGTAATGAATATTGTAGCCACGACACTTGTTTAAATGAATAAGCTAAACGGATTTTGGAACGCTCTGTGTAAATCAGTGTCAAATGGAGGTAGTATAAGGACTCTCTTATAAGAATAAAAGAGTCCGAATCCTGAACTAGGCAACGCCCACCGTGTGAGTGGTGCAATAATTTATTATTATTTACTCAGTGACCATTACTTTACTACTAATGGTCACCGACTAAATAGCAGGAAAACGATTCGATGCAGCAGTCTGACCAGTTTCGCATCACACTGAGCGCTACGTATAGGACGCTCTACATATTGATATGTTACGATGGATTCTGTGGTTCAGCGGGCTAATCTTATCTCACTACAACGTTAAGGTTTTGGGTTGTTCCTGAAATGGTAAATTTCGGAAACCAAGTTTCTCCGATATTTACTATGGTCTGGGTGTCTGGGATCGGCCCCAGAGTAGTCCGTTGTATATTACTTATTATAACACAAGCGTAACTTGCTTAATTTTAGGGATAAATAATATGTGTGTTTGTCTGTCGATTTATTTATTGATTTTGCCGTTGAGCGTTACTGATGGCGAAAAATTGTAGAAGAAAAATTAGTGAGGAAAGATCATAGAACAGAAACTCTAAGAAATGAGGAACATGAATACGTGCATTGTGCAAGATTTATCGTGAAGCTGGATACAGTATCATATTTTGTTAAGTGCATTATGCAAGATTCACCGTGAAGCTTTAGTTTGTCATCATTACATGTTGGCTTATCAAGATGAGTTCAGGAAAAAACCATTTGAGCGGTTAATTCTTTTTTTTAAATTTATTGTGTGAGTTTATCATAGAGGCAGGCAGACGGCCCACCTGATGGAAAGCGGTTATCATCGCCTGTGGACACTTGTAACAAACACCAGAGGTACTACCAACGCGCTGCAGCTCTCTGAAAGGAAACTGGAATCTGGCCACTAATGCTGAAATGTGTTCCAGCTCACAACAACAACTCAAGATTGTCATTCCAGAAGGACAAATACCAAACCACCTGGCTTGGATTGTTTTGCCTTCAGGCCACCTGGCTACAGGACATTCCGTCCGTTCCTGCATGGATAGAGCTTTTGTCAGGATTTAAAACCATCTGCCATTTATAAGACGGATTTGTCTTATCCACTAAGCTAATAAGACTTATCGTTGTCGTCGTCGTTAGCCATTTGCAGTCCACTGCTGGATGTAGGCCTCCTCAAGACAGCGCCACTCATCCCTGTCTTCTGATTGACGTCTTGATGATCCTCATCCAACGCCTACCGGCGACCTTGTATAGGTCGTCGGTCCATCGGGCTGGAGGGTGTCCGACACTACGTTTACCGAGACGCGGTCTCCACTTCAGGACTCGTCTGCTCCATCAGCCATCGGTCCTGTGGCTGACGTGACCGGCCCACTGCCACTTCAACTTGCTGATTTTGCGATCTATGTCGGTTACCTTGGTACTTTTACGGATATCCTCATATATAAATTTTGTCCATAAGAGAAAAACCCAACATAGCTCGCTCCACAGCCCTTTGAGCTACTTGGAACTTGTGGACCAATCCTGCCGTCAGTGTCCATGTCTCGGCCCCGTAGGTCAGGACTTTAATAATAAGACTTTATAACAAACTCTAAACGAAAATTTAGAATAGAATAGAATATACTTTATTGTACAAAGATGCTACATAAATTCAAGAACATTAAATAAAAGCACAATCGGCGGTCTTATCGCCCATGGCGATTTCTTCCAGACAACCTTTGGATGGAGTATAGGAAGGACAACAAAAGTCGGTAGTTGTTAAACTAGCACTCGTACAATAATTTCATTTATTAATAAAAAAATAGTAATATATATGATGATATATATACTAAACATACTATATTATATACATCCAAAAGTAAAAGGTTAAAAAGGAGACGGGGTCTTTTGGGTCAACAATTGTAATAAGTTGAGAAATGGTTTAAATGAAGCATTATTTTTTTCCTATTACAAAATGCAAAACATATATCGTAAATACAATCTGGAAGATGAGAAATCTGAAAAATAAGGTAATAAATAAAATAAGTTATCGATGACTATAATCGATGTACATGAATGAATTACAACAATCAAAAATATGAAAGCATTTACGAGTGCATAACTTGAGCACGACGAAAGATTTTGATGATTTTTTTTGTGTGTGTTTGAGAGTGGATCCCAGGGTTATTTAGTTTCACAATTATTGGAACAGGTAAGTGGCGCTGGGATCGGGTTTTAGGATCCTCCTAATCTCCTGAAACTATTTTGATGAATTTTGTGTATTTGAGTGGGTCCCCGAATGGTTTAGATTGACAAGTGTAACTGGTTGGTGGTATCGGGTCCTAGTTTTTTTTTTGGCCTTCCTCCGTATCCTGAGCACGAGTATGTGTCGCAAAAAAGTCATTCTCCTGTATTAACAAAAAAAGATAGTGAAAATGGGCTAGGGGTGTGAGAAGGATTAGATAGGTTAGATGTAATGGGATATAGGATTAGAATAGAGGATGCGCCGGAAAGATGGGCTAGGAGGAGAATAAAAAAAATAAGAGAAAGTAGACGAAAGGCAACAGGATTAGGTCAAGGCCTTTCATTAGATGCAGATATTCTGTGAGAGAGTGGTATCACACTGATCGAGCCGGCTGTAAGTGCTATAAACAAGATATTGATTCAAGCATGGCTCTACCACGTATTATATTGAAGTAATATTACGTTATCGCGTTGTTGTAACATTTAGTAAATAACACCTAGGTACGTATGATCTTTGAGTTTGTAGTAGTATTAACCAACTTAGAAGGGTAAAGCGATAATTGTGTTGAACCAATATAATAAATGTGAACAGCAGTATAATTACAATTTATTAAATTAAATCCATAACATTTAACCTTTATGTTGTCTTATCCTTTGCTTCAAATTGTTTTACTGATATAATATTAGTTTTCGTGAAAATAACCAATCTCCGTGAAAACTCTTTCAAGAGTTTATTCTAATTATTATAGTTATAGTTGAAGGTACTGCTTAAGGCTTGTTGAAACAATGTGTATTGTGTAGTTTGTATAAGGCATTAATTTCTATCAAGGTGCAGATATACGTATAACTTTTGTGGTGGTATTTTATGTAGTTTCGCAGACGACGTCGTGAAAAACTCTGTCAAATCTCGCGGTATGTATAATGGATGTACGGAATAACTAGTATAATATCAGTTTTATAGATGGTATAGGGTCGTGGTAGCGTATTGGGTAGAGCACGCGTTCCAAACGGTCCGATCGTATGCACCACCAGCCAGTTTTCTGACCTAATGTGCATGCATATTAATTACCATGTGCGAGCAACGGTGAAAGAAAACACCGTGACGCAACCAAATCAAATCAAATGCACATCGAGATGACCGAGGTGTCAAATCTGCCAAGCCCCTTTCGATATCGAATGAAGATGGACTAGGTAATTAAAAGGTACAACTTTTTAGAGGTTCGTAGTCATTTTAGATAAAGACGGAAGTCTTATGGAATTGTCATCTCCATGCATCCATTTATTTTTTGTCTGTCAAAGGCTGGTGAGCATAAATATTAAAACGATGGTTGAAATCGAATAATCGGTCAGATATACTGATTATGGCTAAATCGCGATTATTTTATTTTAACCGTTGGTTAAATGTCTTTGCACACCAGCCTTAACTATTCTCTGTCTTTATTTAACCTCTAGAGGTCGTTCAAAATTAAGTTGAAAGATTATGTTACATACATATTAAGGTAATAAAAGCGTATTGTAATAAAATCCAGCTGGCGGAATGGGTGTAGTGTTTGACCTTATCCTTCACCAAATAAATGTAAATGTTTATAAAATATACAAAAAATACCAATAAAAATTGAATATTAATGTTATATTATTGATTTTACTTAAATACAGGCTATGTTGTATAATAATTTTCATAAAATTAAATCGAGTGAGTGCGCACCTATAGAATTCATAGGGTTTCGTTGTTTCCCCGTGGAAACACCTTTTTAACCGATTTCAAAAAGAAAGAGTGTGATCTTTACTCGATGTCTCCTTCAATTGGGAACAGTATTCAAAATTTGCCGTTTAATTGAAAGGTTCTACTCCCGAATTAGTCCCATTGTCACCATGTTAGGATCTAACGAGTGAATACCAAAGAATTAAAAAAGTTATGAAAATTACTAACCAACTTCTTCGTAACATCATATCTCCATCAATTGTAAACCGTTTTCCAAACTTTTTCTTTACTTGTAAGTGTATACTCCCGAGATAGTCTCATGGTCACCAAGTCAGGATCTGATGAGAGTATCGATATAAAAAATAGCTTTCCGCGTCTGTCTGTATATCCGCCAACTCCCTCTAAATCATGCAACGGATTTTCAAGTGGATTTCACCAGCAGTTGGATACACTGGAAGGTTGTTATCTATAATATATACTAGCTTTTGCAATGTAAGAAACCTAATTACATTTTTAAACAAGTAAAATACCAGTAGCTCTTACTGTTTAGCGTTTGACCCGCAGTGAAATCGCGGAGAAAAGTAGCAAATAATATAATAAAAAATAAAAACCTTAGCATAACATAATAAAACCGTAAAGCCTGGAAAAATAATGAGTCGCAATCAGTATAAGGATTTAGTTGGCGTCAGTAAATTACTAACTACAATATTGTAGGTATACCAACTTTATTATTCTAATATCTATAATGGCACATACATAGCCCCTTTAACGCATGACTAACTGGCATTAAGTATAAAGGCTTTATGTACACGTATATTGTTTTATCGTGCATATAATAAAACATTGTCATTGTTACCATCTTCTTTCTATAAGTTAACAAGCGATAACGATTATTATAGTATAATAAGAATTTTCCACTTGACTAAAATATTTTCACGCATTTATTTACTATATATCTATTGTGGAAATCAATTTAATTATAAGTCTTAATTTAACATTATTTTACTTTTTTATATTTTTTATTTACATTTACACCATACCATATTATTAAAAAATCTAAAATAAAATGACTATATACCAACTTACGGAACCTATATTAAAGCCCGTCGAGCTCCACCAGCCCTCTGTCGCTGGACATTGTACCTCGAAGGCTGGCAGCATTACCACGCTGGATACAAAAGCTAATCCTTTGAGCGAAGTAAGTTCCAGCCTTCCACGCGACAGTGGTCTAGTGGGGCTGGACTGGCATTAAGTTGGTGATTGATTTAGATCTCTGTATAAACAATAAACATAAATAAAATTAAATATATGTACTGTAGATAGATAACACTTTATTGCTCACCAAATATACAATTTCAAAATACTTATGGCCTTAATTATAATCGTTTGTTAAGAAAGGATTAGCCATCTCTTAAATAAATAAATAAATAAAATAGATTCTTAAGCCCCTAATCAATGGCTGTTTCAAATAAAACTTGCCATCGTATCTCTTAGCAGTCACTCAAACTACCTCTCTATATTGGTTATTTTTGACAGTTAGTTATGAGTTACTTTATCGCCACCTCTTATACTTAAGAGGTGTTTATGGGTTAGATTTTCGTCAATCATTTGCTGAGCAGTTTCTTAAAATTTAACAAACGATTATAAGTAAGGCCATTAATATAGATATATAGATAGATAACACTTTATTGCTCACCAAAATAAACAAATACAAAAACAAAATGCATAATTACAAATTACAATACTTCTTGGCAAAACAAGAGGCGGCCTTATCTAAAAAAGCGACCTCTTCCAGACAACCCAGCTTAAAAGAAATTCTTAATTAATCTGGCGATGTAGGTGGAGCAGAAAAATGATCGGACTGTACAATTTAAATATACATACTTACACTAATTTATAAATTTAATACATATATAAATATAACAGTTATATATATATATATATATGTCTGTACATATGTATATACATATATTTGCAAAATAATCTAAATAAATAAATTTATATGTGTGTTTAAGGATTTATAATGCAATTTTATATGGTATTTTCAATTACATAAAATTGGATATGATAAACGAAGTGAAAGTTATTTTAATTCATACGGCCAGAGTATAATACTAAACGGAAAAAGTTTAATGTGAAACAATAGGACATGACATAACATGATTCTTACATACCTTGACTTTCAATTAATTTATCGGAAGTGCAGTGCTGCTATAAAAGGTTTTTCTTGCGGAACTTCCGGTCGGTGCCTTACATTCTTTTTATAACTCAGCGTACACCTGTAGGTAGGTCAGAACATTTATAACATAACCTTATCGGACGAAATTGTGAAGGGAATTGTAAAACTTGAAGTTACAGTCATTAAGGTAATAAAACCTGCGCAGTTACTACAAAGGGCCAATTAGATATATCAGTATCGTAATATATTAGGTATTACGGTACTGATCGGTCTTATTTATTTCTATTATTTATTTTAGTTGCTTTTCAATCAATAATGGTTGCGCTATTTGAATATTTTTACTTATAACTTCTTAAGTAGATACGCTCTTACAAAGTCTATGAGGCCGCAACTTTCTTTACGTTTCAAAAAATATCACAGTGACTGTTCGCTCCCCTATTATGAATCTAAACCACCCCGGGATTTAAATACACACATAAATGTAATCAAATTCGGTCTGGCGGTTTAGGAGTTCAGTTGCATACGTATGCAACTTCTTGTCTACGTAGACAAGAATTATATATAGATATAGAGATAACACACACAAACACTTGTAACACACAAAAGGCTTTCACTGGGCTGCTGTGTATCTACATCTGAACAGGAGCCAGCTGAATAGCCACAGATGGCTGTCTCAGCAATACCGGACTTGGGGGCTCCCTGACTCCGTGAAAGTGGAGGCGTTCAGCCCAGAAGTAGCGCGCTCCAGGAGGAGATTACTGTGAGGTTTGACCTCGACTCGAACGCTATGGGGATTGACTCTGTAGGATTAAGCGTTAAAAGGCTGAACGAGCTAAGCTTCGTGGCTGAAGTGACTGAAGGCTGTAGTGTCTTTATAATGGGTTCTCGACTCCGCCGGCGGAGCCGATCCTATCTATCTTTACTACCGCTTCGCAACGTGTTATATATAGCTGGAGGAGAAGAAGCGGCAGGAGCAACTTCCAGTAACAGTCCTAAGCTAATCTTGTGTGGCTACTTGTGCCTGTCATGAGTGGGTGTGATGGGTAGGTCTTAGCTTTTAGTGAGAGTGTCCGAGCTGGGGGCTTTCCGGCGCCTGTTTTGTCTGCATCTCTTGTGCCAGGCTGATGTTCTGAGCCTCGGGGGGTACATAATTGCGAGGACGGGTAATTTAATCGCGCTCGTCATTGAGAACATTGCGTGGGCGACGTTTTCTCATGGGTAATACCAATTGATTTAAGCTTATTAATTAAATATATGTTATTTACTCCCACCAATGCTCACTAAAAATATTTGGTGACAACAGTAAGACACGAGGCTTCAATAAGCTGTTTCCTTTATTTTTCGAGACTATTTATTATTAGATAATAAAACAATTCTAAGAATCAGATGGCATGTAATTTGTTTAATATTATTTTGTGACTAACAGGTTTTCTTTTGACAAATGGCGTAAGAGATAAACAGGTTCGGATAATTAATCATGCTTCCTTGATCGCAATTTGGCTGACACAAGTATATAATTATAGGAATGTTATAGTCAAAAATCAAAGGTCAGGTCTGACACAAAATCTTGGTCAAAGTCCAAATAAATGACGTTGTTCTGCTTTCGACTTTAAAACTTTAACAATACAACAAATGACATCTTTGTCGTCGGTGACTACGGCCACTAAAAAGCGGCCGAAACGTCGGAATAATCAAAATCAAATAAATTACCGCGCTCAAAACCGTTAAAACGCAGTTTTATTATTTATTATAACGAATTTTTATTTAACATAGGAGACGCTAATTTATACAGTCACATAGTGCAGTACGAATCGACGTTTGACCGAGTCTGCCATATCGCTTCTAGGATCGACTAGGTAAAGCCTAAAATAGATTATTTTCCGTTCGACTAAAAAATTAGGTACCTCTAGATTTTACTTAAAAATACTTTAGTCAAAGACCGCAATTGTAATTTATTTCGTATTTTGTCGAAAGGCCTTGAGCAAATCTGGGGTCAACTAGTCATTTCGGGAAAAGACTGCATACCGACCTTTGACTCTAACATATACAGAAAAAATAAGCAGTAATAGTATCAGAACCTACCATTAATTAGAAAAAGTGATTGCCTTGAATTATGTTTCATTCGTCTTGTCTTATACTTGACAAATTATGTGATGCTAGCGAGGACATACCCGCGGTCGACGTCGCAGCAGCACAACTATCAATTTAGGAATAATTAACACGTATCTTGTACAAAACTTGATGAAGTGGTGATTTAACACCACAATTCATGTCGGTTAACGAATAAGTTAATAGATAAGTTTCACAGTGAGGTATTCGTATTTCGAATGTTTCGTGAAAACATAAAAAAGCGGATCTTGGACTCCTCAGATTTTGTGATGAAATAATTATTGTGTTTCAGTTTTAAATTTTATTAGCAAGGAGTTTATTCAATGGTCTTTTGCATGAAATGAGTTTAGTGTACGGTGTACTGGGTAGTTTGCATGGGTGGCACCCGGTGCGGATATCACCTCAAGAATCAAAATTGTTATAATGATAAATATTATAATTATCACACAGGAAACACCTACTGACTTCGCCGTCAAACAAAAACCTTTAACACATAATCTATAGGACTAAGCCTGCGAGACAATGAGATAGAATACATTATATTTAATCATTTAAACACTATATATACTCATGCATATAGAATTGGAACTATTTTGAATTTTTCATTAATACTTCAAATTTCATGTTGTAAAGCTTAACTATATTATAATGATGTAATATACAAAATGTAACGTCACGAAATTTAGAATCCCTCCCACCCCTCGTTCAGTCCATAAAAAATACTGTGTATGGTAACAAGGTAATTATGAAGTAATTACCTTGTTTCCAATGATGTGGCGTGACGTGGCGTCCCAAACAATAATAATATATGATTAATGATATAGTATACAGGATGTCGTGTATGTACGTTGAGTTCTGGCTCAACGTCAAGCCGAAACGGGGTGACAGGATTGATTGTAACCATCATGAGAAAAATCAGAAAAAAATTATTTCCCATGCAGTTTAAAAATTATGGGCATTTAAGAAAAACCTAGAAATTTGGTCTAACTGTAACCATTTTTCGGTTATTGTGGTTCATTTTTATTATTTTTGTTCATTTCAACTTTGGAACCGTAACCCTAAATAACATTTCTAAAACCACAGTCAGAAATAATGACAGTTTGATCAAATTTCTAGGTTTTTCTTAAATGCCCATAATTTTCAAACTGCATGAGATACATTTTTATCTGATTTTTCTCATGATGGTTACAATCAATCCTGTCACCCCGTTTCGGCTTGACGTTGAGTTCTGGGACACCCTGTATATTATACATTTGACGACTAAAAAGACATGTTTGAATTATAGATTTGTGAATAAAATTATATAACAATTATATAAACATTTATGAGCTGATATTATATAATTATTATAATATGAGCTCATAAAAGTCCCACCGCTGGGCTCGGGCCTCCCATTATAGTGGGAACGGACAGGACACCCGCCACGGTTATCTAAGGCAGCTTGGCAGGTTTGAAACATCGGTTATCTTGATATGCAGGTTGCATCACGATGTTTTCCTTCACCGTTGTTAGCATGTGATAATTGTAACAATACGCATATTACATTACATTATATCAACTTAGTTTTTTTGTTGTAATTAACTAAAATAAAGAAAGAAATCAAATTAAAACCCCATAATTTAATAAAGTGTTATCATTGAAACTTAATTACATTTTACTGTGAACGTCCGTACAAGTAAAAAAACTACAATTTGAACATAATATGATTATAATCATCGTCGTATAGTATTTAACGACATTACAAAGTACTTTAACCTTGCTCTGCTTTTGCATGTTTTATGAAAATGGGTCTAGTTCGATGTTGTCTTAGTTTCGACCTCCTTTGGGTTTCGTCTGGTCAATTAACGCCATGCCCTTTTTTTTATATAAAATATGAATATTGGTAGAACTTATATGCACATGCATGCCGCCACACAAGTTATAGTGAAATCGAGAGCATGTGGTGATATAATTTAAACATTATTTTAATGAAAATATTTCTTCTATGAAAAAAATTCTGTACAAGTTTTTGAAGTATGGTGTAGTCTAATTTATATTGATTTTTGGGTTCCGCAGTCAAATGATAAAAGCAGTGGGCGCTCGTCACGCCTACGGGTCCGTATATAGTGCCTGGACTGAGGGTTTTTTTGAACACAAGCCCAATTTTTGTAATAAAATTTGTCTTATTATATATAGGAGAAAATGTTTTTCTCTATTACTGAAGTTTAAACTCTTATGTTGCGAGGATTTATCGAAACTATTTTGAAGTTAATTATCACGTTTTAATTAAAAATCTTCTTTTGGTTTCAGAAATGCTGAAATAAAAGACTTGGCCGGCGGGTCGAAATCAAATTACACTTTCCCATCAAACTTTTTGTTTGGAGTATCCACAGCAGCTATTCAGATTGAAGGGGCATGGAATATAGATGGTACGAGGAAAAAATATATTAATAACTTTTTTTATGAAATTCACTTCTATTTATGGTTATAACATCAGGTAATGAGTTTCTACTGTGATCATTTTTAATGTCTTGTTTTGCTAATACTTGTTCCTTTATAATATAGAATCGTCAGCCGATCACAGTCCGCTTTCCTTTCACTTATCATCGAAGGCCACTGGATAATATACATAATCACCAAGGGTTTCCACGTGGCTTTGCTAAGATGAATTACGAATTTTTATTCTGCAGAAACAATCCCATTTCTGAGATATAAAGTATTTTTCTTAAGTTTATTGAAAGTCCACACACACCAAATTTGATGATAAATGGTTCATTCAGAGATGAAAGATACCATGTATATGTATACTATGAATATCCTATGCACGGCATTGTTAGGTTTTTTAATTTTATTTTTTTATTGCAGGAGTTCAGCAGACAGGCAGACTTGATGGAAAGCGGGTACCATCGCCTATGGACATTTGCACCACCAAAGCTGCTGCCAATGCGCTGCTGCTTTCTTAAGGGAGACTTGAACCTGGTCACTAATGACGGAACACAACTCCAGGTTGTTATGGCGACATACTTTAGATCAGGGGTGGTAGCCAGTCGGGTAATAGCCCTCCCACCTGACTGTGGGTTGTTTTGTCGCCTCTTACGACAGGCCACCCGGCCGCAGGAAATTGTATTCTTTCTCCGTTCCTGCACGGATGAAATCTATCTGAACAATACACCAATGTTTATGATAAATAAATTATTTCCAAAGGCGAGAGAAAGAAAGCAAATAATATTTTTCATACAGTAATTTTTGTCAATGTTAATTTACAGGTAAATCGGAGAGCATATGGGATTATTTGGTCCAGACAAACCGAAGTTTCGTGAGAGATAGGTCAACCCCCGAAGAAGCGGCAGACTCCTACCACCTCTACAAGCGAGACGCTGAAATGGTCCAGGAACTCGGAGTAGATATATACAGATTTTCCATCTCGTGGCCAAGGATCTTACGCTCAGGGATGACAAACGAAATCAATCCAAAAGGAATACAATACTATCATAATCTTATAGACGAATTACTAATGCGTAATATTACTCCAATGGTCACAATATACCATTGGGATTTACCACAAAAGCTGCAAAATATAGGTGGATGGACTAACCCTCATATCATCGACTATTACACTGACTATGCCAAAATTTTATTCTTAAATTATGGTCACAAAGTGAAGTATTGGGTAACGTTCAATGAACCGATGCAAGTCTGTTTGGAAGGATATGGTGGAACTTACAGAGCACCGGCTATCAATCGTCATGGTATCGCGGAGTACCTTTGCGCTCATAATCTACTGAAAGCACATGCCAGTGTCTATCATTTGTATCAACAAGAATATCGGCCAAAGTATGGAGGTGAGTTATCTTTATATTTTGTAATTTTAAAATTGTATTTTGTAACACAGTATACTAACGTCTACACATAACTTTTTTTATAGCATACAATTTTTATTTTTTTATTGCGGGAGTTCAGTAGACAGGCAGACGGCCCACTTGACATATATTTTGTTATTATTAATTTACAGGTCAAATCGGCATTTCCCTTGACTCAAATTGGGGCGAACCTATGACCAATACTCCTGAAGATATAGCAGCCGCTGATTTATACTTAAAAACACACGTAGGTATTATTTTGGTATTAAATTAAAATTAAAGTATTTACTAGATTAATTAAGGAAAATATTTTTTATTAAATCGCTAGAGCTATTATGTTGTAGTCGATTAAGTCACTAAACGTAAAATCTAAGTAAGGCCCTTAATTTGGGCAACATATCAGCGTCCGTGGCGTCGCTGATGTCCATGGGTGACAGTAGGCACTGTACTCTAGGTCTGTCAGTTTACTTACAAACTTAAAAAAATTATTAAAGTTTTTTATTCTAAGAAAAATTATGTTAAATATCTTTTGCTGGCTTGCTTATCTCATTTCCGAGACGAAAGTCTTTTATATTCATCTCCGATCTCTCCTTATGGTAGTATGTATGTACTCGCGATCATATTGAGACTACGTATGTTTATATGTTGTATAAGAAATTCCAAGCCCACGGTGAAGAAGCAATATAATCAGAAAAAAAACACGTTTAGCTATTTATATTAGAATTTATAGATATCTTCTGACCCTTACAAAATATCGAAATATACGAATATTCACAATAAAAACCCTATTTATAGACAGATACATACAAGCAGTAGGGACACTATTATTTTATATAATTATTCTTTTCAATTATTATTGAACAGTGGTAGTGTTCATGAGTACTTATATAATTTGTTAGCAATTATATCTGTGACTGAAGTTGATTTTGTAGATAATAACGTCTAATTTGAATAATTTATTTAAACAATTTATAAATTAAAATAAAGGCATTTTAATGGGGTAATATAAGCACATAATTATGCTTATATAGTACTATATATTAATTTAAAATCTGATTAAATATTTATTAATTATTATTAATAGTGTAAACCAGATTTGTAATACTTACTTAACCTAATCTACGTGTTCGTATTCCTTGTATTTATTTTATCTGTATTTTGAAAATCTTCTTCTGTTAAGACTCGGATAACGCATTTACGTCAAATATCCATCTCTCGATAAAAAAATACTGTTTGAGACATGGGATATTTTCAATTGAATACTTTATAGTTTCGTAGGTGAATTACGAAAACAGCGGACATTTGTTTCCTATGCGGAACCTTTTATTTTGCCGGGCGAAATTTAAAATTATTACGATAACCATTACTTGAAAAATACTTGTTACATTCTGTCGTTTCGAAGACCGTTTTTACTAATTCTTTCCACCATTTCATACGATTTTTGTAATCTTTTATTGTGAAACCATACCTATATATGATATCCTCAAACATCTAGGAGAACATTTCTTGGGCCTATTGTTTTCAGTGCGACCAAGCCAAATAGTCATGGCTAGAAGCTTATTTTCCACTAAACAAGCACATGCGTTATTTCTTTGAGGCCGATTTGTCAATCAACGGATAAAAGGTATTCGTAGAATAATGTACAAAATAGAAAATGGACTACTGCGTGAATAAAACTATCGAAATGTTTCAGTTTTGATTTCGGTCAAGTTATAATTTATTCGACTGATACTTTCATCCGATGATTGAAAAATTGGCCCTAAGCTTAATGTGTGTTTTATGAAAGGTTTATTTATATTAATAGTGTACAGTAACGCACTATGGGGGTTGGGGTTTGGGATGAGCTCACAGCTCAAGTTTCCTCACAGCGCTACGATATGGAGCTTTTCAATAAGGATGTCATTAAAAAGGTCTTCAAGGCCGGTTACGGGTTGGTAATATTTCTGGAATCACAAACGTCTATAGGTGATGGTAATTGCTTTTCATCAGGTGAGCCGTTTGCCTGTTTTATGTACTCTAGCTATAAAAAATACTTAATTTGTTAAAGGTTGGTTGGTACGCACATCCGATATTCTCTAAAGAAGGCAACTATCCCGTCGAGTTAATTGAAAGAGTTGATGCAAAAAGTCGGGCACAGAACTACACACGATCTCGTTGCCCAAATTTACGCCAGAAGAGGTTGTATATATTAAAGGTACAGCTGATTTCTTTGGTTTGAATCATTATACAACTTACCTAATAACTATGGCGAAGAAAGAAGTTGGTGCAATACCGTCACACGAGAACGATGTTGGGATTGTAAGAGTGCAAGATCCTAAATGGCCTTCTGAATCATCGTCGGCTTGGCTTAAGGTGAGTTTTCTATGTAAGTTGCATAGTTTTGCAGTGGCTCTCGGCTCTCGTAAACGGATAATCAAATGAGACGGGGACTTTTGAACCAACAATTGTTGTAAATGTAACAAGTCGAGATATGGTTTACAATCGATATATTCTTTCTATTATGAAATGGAAGACAACAGTCCTAATTTCTATCTGAAAGAAGAGAAATCCTAAAAATAAATTCCCAAATAAGTTATCGATTACCATAATCGATTTATGTGAATGAATTTAACAATTAATATGAAAACACAACACCCAAAGTAACTAAACCCACTAACTGCAATACAAAGAAAACAATAATAAACTGAAATCTTAACGTCATTCATCATTTTACAATCTGGGTCCAACAATGTATAAAAGTGTAAAAGCCTTCTTTCTCGTTTTATTCTGGTTAAATATACTATGTAATTATTTCGTGACAATTATATTGTTTGAAACCTTTTTAAATTATGAAAATGCACATTTGTGCACTGAAAACTACATTTTAATTTCGTTTACATTCAGTAGTCTGAGTAATAATCTCTCCAAGTGTGCCTTAAAATTAACCAACTTGTCATTTTGTTATTTACAGTTGAATGAGGCCTCAAGTTGTTAGACCTTCGGCCACCGTAAGCGGGCGGCGCGGGTGAGGCCTTAGGGGTATAGAGGTTCTCACTCACCCGCAAATGCCGTCGAGATGAGAGCGCGAGTGTTCCGTTCTCTCTTCCCGTGGGGCGCGTTACAGACCGCCCCACGCCGAAAAGACCCAGTAGTAGCTAGGGGCAAAGCCCCCTGGCATTGGAAGAGGCCCAGTGAGCGGGGCCCACGCCTGCCAGGGCAGCGGAGTTGGGAAAACCGCATACACGTAGCCCTGGCATAAGGCGCAGGACGGAACACCCAGGGGTTTTAGTGGGTATCCCTAAGTGGGGAGTGGCAATAGCGTGGCACCGGTCCTGACCGGGCACGCTAGTGCCACCCCCGATCTGGCCAATCCCACACTATCTCACCGGGTCGCGAGCATCCCCTAGGCTTCTGTGCCTGTCGCGGCTTAGTCCTCAAACGGATTTCCCCTGGCCAAAAAAAAGGCCTTCAGTAGTTAAAATGGTATCGCTCGTGTAATATATTATCATCATCAGAAAAGGCCTCCATTTAATCTGAATAATTTATTAATTACCTAGTTTTAACTTAAATACGGAGACGATTAAAATTCAATATTGATTTTATTGCATTAATATATGCAAGATGATAATCATCCGTAATGGTCCTTGTTTCATGTGTAAGTAAGGTTTAATAGTTTGTCATTAAAAGTGACCTGTTGATTAAACCACAAGGTCTTCAAGTTTGTATTATGAATATTTTCACGTTTACTGGATATTTTTAAATGTTATGATGAAACGAATCGTGTTTGTTTCGTCAGGGTTGCAATTAGGAATGCTACGAGACGTGAGGTCTAGGCGAGGCGATTTGATACTATAACAAGCAATTTTGGTTGGTTTATGACTGCATAATCAAGACTGGTCAGTCGCACTCGTTAAACTGTTATGCAATTTCACTTTATGTTCTAACTGTATTTGATATTATTCTATGAGTTTCGTATATTTAAATACAATTATCGTTGGCGTTAGTGAAGGACCTTATACAACATTATAGGTGAAATTATTTTTTTCGACAATATGTTACTATTATGCAATAATTTTAAGGACTAGGGGTCAAAGTGGTCGCCATGGCCAAAAATGGTCGGAACAATCATCATCATCATCAATTTTAAGGAAAAAAATAATTACACTAAAAATGTAATTACAAGATTCTGCACTGGCATCGACTGATGTTCTATTTACAAGTACCTACGAGTTACGAGTGCTTACCTCTTATTTGCAGGAATAACTTCGCGCATGTGTTATAGACATACTTAAAGTGTACTTGGTCTGAGGACGTATGTCTTTAGTCAGGCCTATTGATAAATATTTATAATCGCAAATTCGAAAAATAAATAATAATTTAAAAATAGATATTTATAATAAAATTTTAGTGCCTTGTCAATATTCGTTTCGGATAACTTCATTTATGCTAATATTTATAACAATTTTTTCTACTATTATTCCACCGCGACAATATCGAGAATATATTGTGGATTTAGTAGATTATGTATTCAAATTCAAGTTATTATTCAAAATCAGTTCCACTAGAGAACACTTTTTGAAGCTCATATCATATAAGTTAAAATTTTATATTTCCTAGTCTATGTAGACTAGTATGGCCTTACTTATAATCGTTTGTTAAATTTTAAGAAACTGCTCAGCAACTGATTAACGAAAATCTTACCCATAAACCCCTCTTAAGAATAAGAAGTGGTGGTAAAGTAACTCATAACTGTCAAAAATAACCAATATCGAGAGGTAGTTTAAGTGACTACTAAGAGGTAAGATGGCAAGTTTCACTTGAAACAAACATTGATTAGGAGCTTAAGAGGATCTTATTTAAGTGATGGCTAATCTATACTGAACGAGATTTTTATAAGTAAGGCCCATACTGTATTTAGCTATATTAATGAGATGAAGTACTAAAATGTTATATTATTTTTGACACTCGCAATGGAATTGTACTTTGATTTTGAATTCAATCTAATTGCATTGTAGAATTGGGCCCCTGTGCTTCACATCAATATTTTTTCAGTATGGATGAATCCATAGATCGATAGCAAAAAAAATATCGAAACGAAAAGTCAATTGTACATTTTTTCAATAAATGCTGTAAATTCAAATTGTAACTGATTTTATTTTAGGTAGTGCCATTCGGTTTTCGTAAACTCCTCAACTGGATTAAAAATACTTACGACAATGTGCCGGTTATAGTCACAGAGAACGGTTATGCGGATTTCAATGGACTTCAGGATAAAACGAGAGTGTCATACTATAGCCACTATTTGAATGCTCTTCTTCACGCGATCCACGAGGATAAATGTAATATACACGGGTACTTTGCTTGGAGTTTAATGGACAATTGGGAATGGGACGACGGTTATGTGTGAGTATTTCCCAATTATAATTAACTATGTCCACCATGACATTCGCTCTGGACGACTTTATATCATATCAAAGGGGTGAAGGTAAGGAAAGGAATGCTCCGGTGGTTCGAGCATGTGGAAAGAATGACTAAATGGCTTTACAATGCAAAAGTGGATGGATGCAGAAGTCGTGGAAGACCACGACACACCTTCCTGATCAAATTGATCGTGTACTAGTAGAAAGTGATGTCAGGAGCCTTAAGAACAGACGAGCGTGCATGACAAGAGCTATGAATGTCAAAGAAGCAAATTGAGGTGTGTAAGAATAAGCCTAAATGGCGCTCTGTTGTTCGTGCCTACCCCGTAAGGGACCTATGTCTGTAAAAAAATAATTGATAAATTATGTATCTACCATATATGAAAAGGAACATGTACAGATTTTAAGTAGAAATCAGGTTCTATATATTTTGTTGAGTTCGTTATGACGAATAAATTACATTATTTTTACCCATGTAGTAAAGTAAAGCTATATGTAGGAATAACAATAGTGTTATTGGATAATAAAATAGTTTCGCCATCTAACAATAATGTCAATAAACTAATTTACTAGATGTTGAACTAAAGTCTGTAACTGTCTGTAAATGTCAAAAGATGGCGACATTATCAGTAGCGAGTTAGCGACGTATATTTTATGTTGTTTTGAAATTATCAATTTTTCTGGAAAGATTGCGTCCGTCGCTTGTAAGAAATGAGAATGGAATGTAATGTAGTTTTCAATACTCTTTCCGGGAAATACGCAGTGCTGTAAAAAGTCTTTGTGTATATTTTATTGTACAATCATATTCAGCAAATGTATTATTTTTCTGGGACAGCAATATATTTGAGCCATAAACTGTTGCAGTTTCTGCATATTTAGCTAATTGTCTATATTCTGATATGTAACTTATTTAATTATAAATTTTGGTTACTTCGGGTACATTGAAATCTCACTGTTGGAATAGGTTATGCATAATCTACCATAACCGTCCAAAGTGTACCGGTTGATTTCACAGATTGATAATGTTGTATTTTTCATCACTTTCAATACCTGATGAGCGTAACAAAATAGACTTTTGGGATGTAGATTTTCACTGAAATACGCCAGTTATTGATATACAATGATTACTTTAGTATAGTTTTTAAAAATAAAATGATAAACCCGTTAAACTACCTTTTAAGTTCCCCAAAAACTTCCAATATTACAACGAGTTACCCTGTTGTAGAACAATTACACTTTTTAAAGAACTCAAATTACTCATACACCATTTTCAGTATTATTGTGTATCTTCTTTAAACCTGATTTAAAATTTCATTAGGTGGCTCTTAACATCGCTTGGACAGAAACTTATTGGTTAAATAATAAGTTATTGATCAATGGTCGGTTCCTATGTTTTAATAACCGTTTATTTGCCTACTAGCCCGTCAAAATAGACATTGACCCGTCATAAATTCACCTGGAAATTTACAGGTACGTAAGGGATACCACTGTAACGAAATACTAAAAAGTCTCCATTGATCCAGTGTGTTCCTTTTTAAAACCGGCCCACTGGGTGTCAAACTGGTCGTCCCCAAAATGAAGCATTGAATGTGGCCATGGAAGAAATATTTACATACATCGAAAATAGTGATGACTGTCAGTTTTCAATGGAAGAATTATTTTCTTTGCAAAGTCAAATATTGAAAATAACTGTTAAACTGCGATTAAAGTTATAATATGGTGATAAGGTTTTTATCACAAAAAGCCCCCGACACTGAACATTTATATGCTTTATCGATAATCATTATGATCCATTAAAAATTCTATGATCCTGAGGTGAAAAAGAAAATCTAATAATAAACGCGACTCGTACAGGGGAATGTGTCTATTTTATGGAGAATACAGCTTCAGTCAACTTTCAAATGGCTTTTTCTCAGAAATAGTAAATCTTAGAAAAAAAAGTGTAAGAACATTTTTTGTAGTTAATTGATCTGATCTACAATTTTGGTCTCAGCTATTTTTATCGTAAAACTATCAGTTTGGCCAAAAAATAAATGAAAACTCATTTTTGCGACCTTTAACCGTAAATAAAAAAAATTGTACACACAAGATCAATGGGGACTTTTCGGGATTTCATTAGAGTGGTATCCCTTACGTGTCTTTAAAATTTCAGCTTGTGATTTTATGCAAGCACCCCTATTTTTCGGGCTAATTTGACCGGGCTATATTGTTGTTTAAAATTTCTATGAGATCTATAAGTAATCCTAAATTTCTACAACTAGCAAGTGATTGAATAGTAGTGTAGGAATCGCTCATAAGTAAATATCTGTCCAGATGATAGGGCTTAACTAATGCAATTAAAAATTAGCCTTGAGGTCTAAATAGTTCAGTTTAGTTGCCAATACTCTACGAGTTTTGAACTTTTACTCTGTTCTCAATCTTAGAAACTTATTTTTGTTGTTTGATTTGTGTGAATTGAACGATTCAGATACAAATTTATTAGGTCATATTACATATGTGATGTTCACCATAAAAGTCAAGTAACAATAATAAGGCTAGATTTGCATTACTTGTCTTTTATTGAAGTACGCAATTGTATCAGAAATAGCTATGAACTTCATAGATATGTGAAACTATTAAAGAAACAACATTATCTTACAGATTGAATCACACATCGCGTTAAAACAAATGTAAATTGAAATTCAAAATGAATTTAAAAAAACAAGAAGTGACGAGTGTAACAAAAAAGTAACATCATAGATTCGTTTATATATTTCGCTTTAAGGATTTTACGGATTGGTAAAAAACAAAGTCAAGTCTTATTGATTCATTAATCCCTTTCCTCGCCAGAACCTTGTCTTCACTTTTTTGGGTATTGAAAATCAGTAACGGATAAAACATAAAGATGCTCGTAACTTATAGGAATTATATTTTTAATGTATACCCTACATTTATGGCGTATGAAGAGTGATTCTAAATTATACCGTAATGTGTTTACTTCATTCTAATTCACATATCTATATAATTTGAAGTAAATTCTATTACGATTACACAATTTATTATATTTATATAATAATTTATATACGAGCAAGAAAGTGGACAATCAGAGTCCCATAGGTCAGAAGAAAAATAAAACACATCATCAGTGACAACTCTCGCTATAATTTCACTCGTCATGTTTGTAAATGCATTTGCAGGTCCCGCTTCGGTCTGTACCTGGTTGATTTTAAGAGCCCGAACAAAACGAGAACAGCTAAGGACTCGGCGAAGTTATATTCGAAAGTGATATCGTCCAGGAGGTTGCCCCTGAACTACGATCCTCAAGACTTCACCGCATTCACCAGCGCAGGGGTCACATTCGTCCCTACACTCGTCTCAGTACTATCCCTACATAGGCTAGTTATCTAGTCATGAACAAAATACTTCTGTATATAAAATTGTAGGTACTAAACTATCATTACATTAAATGTTTAAGTATCAATAACTTTAAGTTTCATTTCAACTTGATCCCTTATAAATTTAAGCTTAATGCTAAGCATTAGTGAGAAAATAATCCGATTTTGCGCGGACTTCGCTTCAGTATTCGACAGTGGCTAGTTTCTTTGCGTTGTCGCGAGCAACTTCCCTCTTCAGATGAGCTTGGATGCATGCGAAAGATTTGCCTTTGGTCTCTGGTAGCATGATTAGCATGAACACCAGTCCCATAAAGGAGAAAGTAGCAAAACCCCAGAATACTGTGTAGATTCCACAAGCGTCTTTCACGACCTGGAAATTATATAAAATAAAGGTTAATAAACGAATAACGTGCGCCAATGTATAGTAGGAGGCCTTAGTTATTTCTTTTTGTAATTTTACTACACCATTATGTAATGGCATAAGGAGACGACTTCTTACAAATTTCATTATCCTAGCCTTAGTAGTTTCTGAGAAAGAGTCTGTTATATACTCACGGAGACTCAGTTTTGCCAAAATGGCTACCGATCCTTAAAGCCGACAAGTCTTAGTAAGAATTTAAATGAAAAACGAATGGTTTTCACATTCACACTAAGAGCAATAGCGGAGTACCAATGAAGAATGTTTTTAAAATCGGGGGGATTTTTCACTTCCTTTTTTTTAAACTATTCCGCACGGGTAAGTCGCGGGTAGAAGTTAGTTCGATAGTATAATGATTTAGTATTACAGGTATGGTGTGATAGCTTTTCCACTGAGTTAGTAGCAAAAATAGTACAACTACAAAGCTGTAACACGATAGGTAGTCTAATGTAATTAGTTAAGGTAGGTGGTCTAATGTGAACGGGAGCGTGAGCGTACTTCCGTGCTCCGCTCCCGGCAAAGGAGGACGCGCCGACGCCGGAGGTTGGACAGTGACCTTCGGCCGCCGTAAGCGGGCGGCGCGGGTGGGGCCCCTTGGGGTATAGGGATTCTCACTCACCCGCACATGCCGTCGAGATGAGAACGCGAGTGTTCCGCGCGCGCTCATCTCTCTTCCCGTGGGGCGAGTTACAGACCGCCCCACGCATGGATCAGACCTAGTTGTGGCCGGGGGACTAGTCCTCTGGCATTGGAAGAGGCCTAGTGAGGGAGGCCCACGCCTGCCAGGGCACGCGGAATTGGGAAGCCCGCTGCACCGTAGCCCTGGCATAAGGCGCAGGACGGAACACCCAGGGGTTTTAGTGGGTATCCCTAACTGGGGAGTGGCAATAGCGTGGCACCAGTTCTGACTGGGCACGCTAGTGCCACCCCCGATCTGGCGAATCCCACACTCTCATGAGTCGCGAACATCCCCCAGGCTTCTGTGCCTGTCGCGGCTTAGTCCTCAAACGGATTTCTCCTGGCAAAAAAAAAGGTGGTCTAATGTAATTAGCGCAAATCAGACCGCATATGGGGTACTGTTCACTTCTATGGGCCGGAACACCGGCTTACCAGACTGACCCCCTGGAGTCCATCCAGCGTCGCGCCGTTCGTATCGTCGACGATCCCATACTAACAGGCGGTTTAGAATCGCTTAGCCTTCGAAGAGACTTTGCGTCCGTCTGCGTATTTTATCGCCTGTATAACGGGGAGTGTTCCGCGGACCTGTTTGATCTGATGCTAACGCCTCAGTTTTACAACCGCACCCTTCGCCAGCGACAGTAACCACTTTCCATCAGGTTTGCCTGTTTGCGTGCTTCAAACTATAAAAAAAGTAAAAAGTGTTGTGTAAATAAATGTCTATTACCTGGAACAGCTTTTGGACAGCGAACATAAACACACCCGTGTAGATGTGAGCGATACAAGAGGCATATAATTTGACATTAGTAGGAAACATCTCTCCGATGATGACATAGGGCACCGTCGACAATCCAATTGCGTAGCAAAAGATGTAGATCATTAATGACGCCAACGGGAGCCAGTGAAGGCTAGCTACGATGGGTTTGTTCATCACGTCGAAAAAGAAGTAAGTTCCAAGTGCAGCATTCATGAGTCCCACGCCAAGTGCTGATAGTAATAGCAGAGGTTTTCGACCAACACGATCTACGAGCACTACTGATAGGATACATGTTGCTACTTGCATACTCCCCAATATGATAGATTCTTGATACGGTGTCAAGGGAGCAGATGCGGGTGCTGTACCATTCGCCGCAGTCACGTTCGCAATTCCACCTGTTGTACAGTTGAATATAACTTGAGCATACGCAACAACGGCTGCGCTACCACACAGTTGCTGTATGGTAAAAATTCCGAGTGTTATCCACATAGCTTTTCTGTTTGTCGCTTCAGTGACCAAGTCGCCCCACGTGCCTTTGTTCTTCATGTCCTCTTGGACATTTAATTCTATGTTTTTAAGTTCAATTCTTATGTCACCACTTCTTAAATTTCTAAGGGATCGTTCTGCTCTCTCATTTCTTTCAAATTTTAAATAGTAGTATGGAGATTCCGGCAAGAATAAGAATGTTATGACGAACGTGACTGGTAGGATTAAGTTGATAGCGGCTAATGTTCGCATCGTCACGAAGGGTCCGATGCAATACTGGGCAAGGATGCCAACCTGGAAAGAGAAAAATAAACTTTTAATAAAATACACATCAAAGCAAAATCGTGGTATATGCCGCTAGAGACGAATTCTAAGAAAACAATTCCCGTATTGTTGCATTTATGGTTAGTTTCACTTATTTTGCTGTTCAGAACACTAACTACAGTTATTTTATAATTTTAGAGTTTGATATCTAAATCATGTCATTAGTGTTCAATGGTAGTTTTACGTATAAAACATCTATGGATACTTATCGATTTAGATGAAATAAATTTGAAAATAAATATTACTAATTTGATCTAAAAACAACACAATATTAGTTCCATATTAAAAAGAGCACACATAACTCTTGGCGCTTATAATGTAAGATTATGTGTCCTTCCGAGACACACAGTGTTATTGAAGAAAGCATGTAAACATTTGCCTTTTATTTACTATTTATAGCTTAAAAACTTACCATCTTTACCATGGTTTTATACCTTTCTCTCTTACTCACCAGCATGCCATCTCTTTCCTTAATGTGGCAGATGTGACAGATGTGACATAGCTGTCAATTCATATGCGTTGTAAATTTTTGCCAATAAAGTATCGCAAAATTTATAAAATTATTTAAAGTGTAAAGATTAAAGAAAGTCTAAAGAAATTTTTATTGTTGAAGTCACACAGTGCCTAAAATATCGTTTTCTTCATTGTGAAACATACTACTTGTCGCTAAAAGTATTAAAATGAGTTCAAAAGATGACGCGCGTCAAAGTGTTGAAGAGTGCGAACAAAGTTCGAAGGCTGATGCTTTGGATAAAGATCAGCACTCAAGGGATTCCAGATCCAATAAATCATCATCATCTTCCTCATCCTCGGAGGTTGAGGAGGGTTTTGCTTCACCTCCGCCGAATAAGAGGCGTAGATATAAACCGGTTCAAACCGGTTCGGACCCACGTGTCGATTGTCTGATGCAACAGGTAAGCTTTTAACTCAGTACATAACACAAGCACAAATGCCGCAATTATATAGCGAGATTGATCAATCTTCTTGCAAACATAACGATACTCCTATTTCTCCCCCCTTTTTAAATATGCCAACTTCATCTTCACATTGCGAATTCTCGCTAGGAGAACTAGACACAAAATTTGATGAAAGGTCAGTTGTTCCACAAGCAAACCAGGAGTTATTACAAGAATTAGCTCAACTTCAAAAATTTTGTACACCTGCATGGAAGAGTGTTCATTACAAGAAGGCATTACAAACTTGCCTTGCCAGTCCTGGTTTTACAGGTCTCAAACTTAATGAAGAATTATGTCATTTCAATAAGACCAAAGATTATTTAGCTTCTACAGAGCAGTTACTGGCAGGATTGTGTCATAATATTTTAGAACAACGACAATTACTGAAAACAGGACTACAAGAAGTTCTTGACTGGGCTTCATCAAACCCTAAACATCTAGATGTTAGCTCATTATTTGAAAAAATCAATCAAAATTTTGGACCAGGTTCCACATCATTCAAAAATCCGAAACTGCTATGCAGATTATTTGTGGAAAGAGGGCAGAATGCATTGACATTAGACGAGAACGTATTTTAAAAGAAATTACAAATCCAAATTTAAAAAACACTCTTAGGAATGTCCCACCAAGTCAGGAGTATCTTTTTAGTCGTGAGGCTTTGCAACCTATTATAGCATCATTGGGTGGCTCTCAGGTGTGGTTAAATACACCCAATTATATCAAAGAAAAGAAAGTTAATGTGTCTCAATTCCAAAAGAGACAATCTTTTAAATCACAGGGACGGGACTATAAGTCCCAAAACAGACGATTTAAGCCACAGGGGAGACAGAGTTCAAAGACTAATAATCAACAGCCCTTTCGTAAAAATCATACCTCCAGTAGCACATCTATCAACAATAAACAGTCTTGACTGCAGGGCCAAGACTTTCAGGGGGGGTTGTCTGGAAAATTACACTCAACAATGGAAACAACTGGGAGCCAACGACTATATTTTAAAGCTGATAACAGGTTGTCGCATTCCATTCACAAAGAGACCCCCTTTACAATATCCAAACAATCAAATATTAAGGAAATATGCTACCAATATAACAAGGGACATGACAGACACAATTCATCAATTAAAATCCACAAACATACTAGAGACTCCATCAAGAGTAGACCCAAGTTTTTTGTGTCGAATGTTTTTAATAAAAAAGTCGGATGGTGGTTTCCGACCAATCTTCGACCTACGGGGTCTCAATTCATATGTCACAATAAAGCATTTCCACCTCATATCACAAACAGATGTAGCAGAATTTCTACAGAAAGACGACTGGCTAGTGAAAATAGATATTCATCAGGCATATTTCCACTTGCCAATAGCAGAATCTCATCGGCGATTCCTCCGAGTGGTTTACAATGGAGAGATTCTCCAATTAACTGCTCTTCCATTTGGTCTGTCATCAGCCCCAAAGATTTTTGCTACCATAACAAATTGGATCGCAGAGATCCTAAGACTGCAGGGTTTGCGTGTAGTAGTGTATTTAGACGATTTTCTTATAGCCAATCAGGACAGGATTGTCCTTATTTCTCAGGTTACAGAGACACTGAGAATACTAGAGATGCTGGGATGGCATGTAAATTACATGAAATCAGTCTTAG
Source organism: Dendrolimus punctatus (assembly GCA_012273795.1). NCBI lineage: Eukaryota > Metazoa > Arthropoda > Insecta > Lepidoptera > Lasiocampidae > Dendrolimus > Dendrolimus punctatus. The sequence goes on from CM022528.1 coordinate 15,653,234, forward strand.
AGCCATCACAAACTATAGAATACCTAGGTCTTATTTGGGACACCAGACAAAACATTTTAAAATTACCTTACAAGAAAATAGAAAAGATAAAAAATTTGATTTCAAAAATGTTAAACAAGGGAGACAGCTCTTTAAAGGAGACTCAGAGTCTACTAGGCTTACTCAATTTTGCCAATTATGCAATTCAAAGAGGTCGACTTCACTGTCGCTATATGCAAATATACCTAAGATCCTTCAAAGAGAACAAACCAAGAAAGAGAAGATGTCTACCTTTACTAGTTCAACAAGATCTGAAATGGTGGTTGATGAAACTCAATCAGAACTCGACCCCAATAATCAAAAAGAGCATTACTCACTATTTGACAACAGATGCAGCAGATGCAGGCTGGGGGGCTCAGCTAAACGATACTTGCCTATCAGGAGAGTGGGCTCCTTATCAAACACCTTGGCATTCAAACTTGAAAGAAATGTATGCTGTGTTTGCAGCAATAAACAGTCATCGGATAACTTTAAGAGATGCACACATTCTGATACAATCCGACAACAGGACTCTGGTAGCATATCTCAGAAACGAGGGAGGGACACAATCTCTTGCCCTATTAAAATTAACGGCCAGGTTACTGAAACTTACCGAACAATACAACATAACCCTGTCAGCCACTTACCTCCCCGGGAGGTTAAACGGAATTGCAGATCGCCTGTCAAGAAGCCGCAGAATTCCAGAGTGGAATCTTCTTCCGCAAGCCACGGAAGAGATATTCAGACAGTGGGGCGTCCCAGAAATAGACTTGTTCGCAACCAGAGAATCCGCAGTTGTACCAAAGTACGCAACCTTAGACTCCAGAGATGGTTATGCAGTTTTCTGCGACGCCTTCAGTCAACAATGGGATTATCAGCTGGGTTGGATATTTCCCCCACCCAACCTAATACCAAGAGTACTAGCACACTTGAACAGTGCCAAGGGAATATTCATCCTAATAGCACCAGAGTGGACCAGATGCTTTTGGATACCCGATCTGAAAGCAAGATCCATAACAGACCCAATTCCGATTCAGAACCTAAAGAAGGTCTTAGTAGATTTGACGACAAACAGCTGCCCTCCACAGGTGGACAGGTTGACTCTTTTTGCCTGGAAGATTATGGGTGGGCCGATCAGGTCTCTCATTGGACAACAGAGGAACAAAATTTATTGAAAAATAGTTGGAGATCATCTACTTTATTAACATATAAAGCTCCAATTAAACGTTGGTTAAGTTGGTGTAAGACTAATGGAGTCAACCCTAGAGAACCTGAGGGTGAACAGGTCGCTAGATTTTTGGCAAAATTATTTTTGCAGGATAAATTAGCATACAGAACTATATTATTACATAAATCAGCTGTGTCTACATACTGCGCTACATCTAAAATAGATCTCTCAAAAAATTTCTTTATTCATCAAGTACTGAAAGCAATTTCGGTTACTAGGCCTAGCATAAGAAAACTACCTGTATGGGACACCAATATTCTGTTTAACTGGATAAAAGAGACAGAGAATTCTGGATCACTATTTGATATCAGTAGATGAACAGCTGTAATACTACTGCTGGCTTCTGGCAGGAGAATTCATGATCTCACCTTATTAGATAGCAGCCCTGAGGGTCTAATAGACAATCAAGACACAATTAGCTTGTGGCCCATATTCGGTTCAAAAACAGATTCAAATACTCACCGACAATCGGGTTGGATGTTACAGAAACATCCAGATTATCGTGTATGCCCCGTCAAACATATTAGAGATCTTATAAAAAGATCTGAAAGGCGAAGGAGCCTAGACAGAGATGTCACAAGTTTGTTTATTTCACTATCTGGAAAAGTAAAGCCAGCCTCAAGGACAATGATTGCAGGTTGGATACGTAGTATTTTTAAAGAAGCCAAGATTGAGGCTACACCTGGTAGTATTCGATCAGCGGTCGCTTCAAGAAGCTGGTTAGAAGATAGACCAGTACAAGCAATATTAGATAGAGGAAACTGGAAAAGCATGGAGACATTCAGAAGATTTTATTGTCGTCCAGTCAGAGAGATCAGATCTAGTAAAGATTTATTATATAACAACTTCAAAGTTATTTAAAAGTTTTAAGTTTCTTTTTATTTTATTTTTATTTTATTCTTCTATTTTTTCTTGTGTTAATTCAATTATTATTATTATTATTATTATTTCTCTTTCTTTCTATGCTACTTATTCTAGATAGAGAGATACCTATATATAAAGGAAAAGAGAAATTGTTCAAACTTCTTATCAGAAGTCCTTGATCTCATGAAGAGTTATTTAATTTTTATTGTATTTTAATTTAATTTTAAATTTTATCATAATAACAAATGATTAAGAATTATGGACATAAGAAGGTCAATAAATATGATTGTTTAATTAAGAAGTTCCTATTAATTTGTTAATTTAATGTTCAGACTGATTAAAATACTTAAAATAAAGCTGATTTACTTTGAGAAGTTTTCTTTAAATTTCTAATCATCATATGCGTTGTATTACTTATGTTTTCACCAGCAGATACCAAACAGGTCTTCAATAACACTGTGTGTCTCGGAAGGACAAATAATATAACTGTTTTGCATTCCAACAAAACAGGTATTATGTGTTGAAAGAGACACACAGTGTCGGAGCAAGTCTCTTGCTGGTGTATTGAAGACTATATGAATTGACAGCTATGTCACATCTGTCACATCTGCCACATTAAGGAAAGAGATGGCATGCTGGTGAGTAAGAGAGAAAGGTATAAAACCATGGTAAAGATGGTAAGTTTTTAAGCTATAAATAGTAAATAAAAGGCAAATGTTTACATGCTTTCTTCAATAACACTGTGTGTCTCTTTCAACACATAATACCTGTTTTGTTGGAATGCAAAACAGTTATATTATAAAATTTTCAGGGTTTTTGCTAGATCATTGTTATTGCTTGTATTCTTCCAAGATAAGTGCGTACGTCAAAATCAAATAATTAAATTGCAGTGTGTATAGAATTTAATTTAAAATTATCATAAGCACTTAATATTCTAGAAGACATTAAGAGTAAACATCCCAACGTAAACGTTTTTTCTTAATTGTGTTTACATGTTTATTACAATTGATAAGATAAACATTATTCAAGTGATTACCATGAGAGATAAAGAATTTCTATCAATGTCTTTGCGTCATTGTACATGGCTGTTTAAAGGATTATGGGTTCCTGAGGTTATCACTTTACGGCAGATAAAACAGACATTTATGAACTGAATTCTTGCGTGTTTTGCATTTCAAACACACATGCGAATGTAGAAATCCACACGCGGCAATGTATACCGTGTAATTAAGGCAATGAGTCACGTTTCATGTTGTTGGCTTGTGGGTTTGTCACCGTAATTACAGAGCAGATATTAGAGACAATGAGATATAAATTACTGCTACAACATACAAGCCTCCACCACAGGAGTACATACTAAATGGAATATTTTGAAATTATTATTTAGCCTTCTACTGAGGCTTATTTTAACCCATAGATAAAATAAAATAATTGCAAATAATGTATGGCTAAACCGTGTTTATTTTATTTTAACCGTCGGTTAAATGTCTATGCACACCAGCCTTAGAGTCTTAAGGGATATTAGGTAGAACACATTCTACGTTAAGTTTCATTCGCTATAATAGTCTAGTTATAATGTACATATAATAAATAAAATTGAATTTTCTGATAAGTGGCGACACAATGACTTTTTACAATAATGTAGTATCAATAAATTATCGTAATAATAACAATTCTGTTACATAGTATAGCAAAATAAAATAATCACAATGTATTAATGGTTTTGGTTAATCTAAATTTATTTATGATATTGTATAGTTAAAGTTTTTACTTGGTTCATACTAAACTGTGGGAACTTAGTGACTAAGTATTTAATTAATAATGGGTTAGTTTCGAATCTTCGCCGAGGAGCATATATTTTTCGTCTGTTCGAATAGATAATTGTAAAAATAACCACAATGAATGTATAATAATAATAAATAATGCCAGCCCATAAATGTCCCACTGGTGGGCTCGGGCCTCCCATTATAGGGCAACGGACAGTATACCCGACACGCTTGTCCAAGGCGGCTTGGCAGGTTTGACAAATCGGTTATCTCGATGTGCAGGTTGCATCACGATGTTTTCCTTCACCATTTTTAGCACGTGGTAATTGTAACAATATACACATTCAATCAGAAAACTGACTAACCCCGCGCCCTTCGATTTAGGGACGCATGCGCTAACCATTACGCTACCACGACTTACTTGAAGGTGATGAAAATACATTTTAAAAACCAGTACATCGAGATTACTAGTATTAGAAACCTTCTGCATATTATATTATGTATTTGTACACAGAGACGTATGATAGGTATTATACAATCCGCTTCCGGTCTGTCAGCCGTGGGATGTTTATGCGCTTATTATAATTATTTAAAAGTTCACTAATAAATAGGGTGCGTAATATGATACTAGCAATTTTAATAATGGAAAAGTACTGTCAATGACAATCACCGGTTAGAAACACAAGGCTATCGAGTAGGCATTGCAGTTCTTTCATCTCTTGTGTTTCGATGTTTTTATATTTCTTAAATATTTTTATTCTCCTTCTATGGAGAATCTATGGCTATCTTACCATACCTATAAATATCATTCTACGAACCGGAAATAGTCATAAGTCTTTCAGTGACTCTCACAACTAGATGAAGAGGCAAATTATCAGATAAAAGCTCTACAAAGTAGTCGTCATTGGACGTCTGGGAGGATATTGTACAATTGCCGAAGTAATCAGTTCAAGTGGATAATTATAACGATAGTAACATTGAACAACAATAACCAATCATGAGAAGTTGATCAAGTAGTTTTTATTGCTAAATCTCGGCTTGTTTACTATAGAAAAAGTGCCAAGTGCATATCAGATCACGCACAAAGAAGAGTCGCGTAAGTAGTTGCAAAGAACTGCTTTTGTAATTTGGTTACAATCCTAAAAGAAATGCGTAACCGAACATACCGTATATCTCAATTGCTTTTAGTAAGCTATTTTTTATTGAAAGCATAGCGGGAATAATTAATTGTACACAGAAGCAATATGCCGAATATAATTATATTTTTTTCCAAATTCAAATTTCTAATTTTTTCGCTCGAGAACACTTTTTGAAGGTCATACATATAAGTCAAAATTTAAATTATTAGTGTCCATTCTATGTAAATCGTTTTACAACGTATTATATGTTGCTGTTAAGGAGAAAAACGGCAAGAAACTCCCCAGCAACATGTTTATCTATAAATTGTTTTTCGTCTTATATATCCATCACAATCTCTTTTACAAAAAATAATTTTACAGACTCAGGTGTGTTATAAAATTACTTTTTTGAAGAATTAATGGAGTTGTAGCATAGAAAATAAGGCAAAAACATAATAAAAGAATATACAACACGACAGTTCACCACTACCACATAACTCCAGAATTTTATAATAATCTTGTAAGTTGTAAATTTGTCGGAAACTTATTTGTCGGCTTTGCAATAAAAAAACTTAAATGCCTCTCAAGATAATACTCACTTTATTCATTAGTGTGATGAGAGTGGAGAGCGCACCGCGGACTTCGTTTGTTGCAATTTCACCGGTATACATTGGCGCCACGGTGTACACAATACCGTAGCCCAGCCCGGAGAACATCCGTGCCGCGTACAACATAGGCACGGACTTCGCAAAGATGATAAGCACCCAGCCAAGGATGAACGGCAACGCCCCGAGAAGCAAGGTTGTTTTTCTTCCGAAGCGGTCTGCGAGATAGGCTGACGGGACAGGAGTTAGCGCTGAGCATAGGATCATTATTGAGACTATCCATGATCCCTCATCACTCGAGGTCGGTATCGAACTCTCAGGCGATTGTAGATAAGGTAACGTTGGTGACGGCCAACCGTAGCAAGTTCCCGCTGTTGCGGTAATAAGGGTTGCTGAAACAAAAGAAATGATTTCATATGTTAGTGAAATCCAGACATACATTAGTGTGGAAGGGATATTTCTAATATAATAATTATGATGAGAGGATGATGATTAGGAAAAATGAACATATTTTAAGGCATAATAGTATATGTAATGTATTTAAGATAACCGAGCTAAAAACAGGACGCTTTATATCCCGCTAAATTAGCTTCCGAGGGTTATGAATCTGAAGTAGATATACTCGATCGAAGCCGTGTGGCAGTACATATTATTAGTCTATAAGTACTATACTCGTATATACTATAAAGAGGGTTTTGAGTTTTTTTTAGGAAGTAATTAGTATCTTAAATTACTGAACCGATTTCGAAAATTCTTTCTCCAATAAAAGCGAAGCTTATTTCTGAGTGACAGAGGATATATTTGATCGTAAATATTTTTTTAATGACGCCCAGCAAAGTCGGTACCGCTGCGCTAGTATAACTATAAAATAATACACTAAGTATAAACTTCTCGAAATTAGTTTTAGAATTTTAATATTTTACCAAAAGTCATAATGTCTGTCAGCAATCAGCAAATTGATCCTTGTATTGCTTTCGCGGATATTGCTACATATTTAAAAATAAACTACCACAAGTTATATTTAATTTGGAACTGAACACAGCAAACACTTGGCAAGTTGTCACTCAGCCAAATTTGTGTTTCTTCGAAAATCGGTTGACCACTCGAGTAAATCTTTTTCGACAAAAGTCGGTTATTGTACGCACATTTTTTTGGTATGCGATTTGATGAAATTGGTAAATACACAAATTATTACAAGTGTGCTAAGTGGCTACGATCATTACTCGCCCAATATATTGGCAGCCGATAATTATAACTAATAAATACAAATATTATTTTCATTATTTAATATCTTTGCTAATAGACTAATATTATTTCTGTTATTCTCTTTTTAGACTAAAAAGCTGACTGGATTTAAATGAAATTTAACAAGCTGATAGATTGTAGTCTAGGTAAACAAAGACTATATTTTGTCTACAAAAAAAAACTATCCTTAAAAGGATAAAACCTCTCATAATCGATTCCTTTAGATGAGGTTATGAACATTTATATTTAGGCGTTTGTTTCGTTTTATTTTCGTTTAATTAATTATGTGGTTTCTATTAGACGCACTTCTTATGAAGTGTAAAAAATAAACGACAAAAAACAGCAGCTGTTACCCGCGACTTTGTCGTATACACTTTAGAAGCTTTGAAGCATAAATATGCCAGTGAGTACATAAATATTTTATTTTACGAATTACAGCGTACATGTCATCACAAAATAATATGTGATATCTGTAGTAGTAAAACTAAAATATTTCCCGTAAAAGTTCTTTGTCCTTAATGCTTTCGTAGAAGCTCTCAGTACAGACGTGTTTATCTTTGCACCTTGAGTTAAAATACCGACGATGGAAAGGTTTACTTATTAAGATAACAATATTGTATACTGAGCTTGTTAGTAGAACAAAAAATATTTAATAGTGAGTTACTGTTAACAATTTTCCTATTATTTTTTAAAGTAACCCTGATCGGTTATACTTGTCACGTTATTTCTACCGGAAAATGATAATCAAGATCTTTTTAATGACACAAAAGTAGAAAACGTAGTTAATTTATTTAATCGTTATAAGGGGATTAGGTATGGTAATAGTGAGAGGCAGGTGTAAGGAAATGTAAACGAGTGATTTGTTAGACCTTGAATGCGATTCGAACATCCCATGAATGAATGCAACGATGTTGACATAAGAATAAATTACACAATGATAAGCTCTTTGAAATATCCATGTACATAATAAAACTACGTTTTAACGGTTTTAAGCGCGGTAATTTATTTTATTTAGGTTTATCTGACGTTTCGGCCGCTTTTCAGTTGCCGTGGTCACGGAAGACAAAGATGACATTTGTCGAACGTGTATTTTTTTTTTCCTTCCACTCATTTTAATATTATATAAAAATTTTTTTAGAACTAGGCATGTTTGCTGAAGAGTTTCTTGCGCCGCTTCTTCTCTTCAAGCCACAACATGTTGTGAAGCGGTGGTAAATTAGATTAGGCTCCCATAGAGTAAATAATATCCATAAACAAAATTAAAACTAAATAATTAAAATGAACAAGTTGGCGGTAGGCTGAATAAAAACTTTGACAATACACGTTCGACAAATGTCATCTTTGTCTTCCGTGACCACGGCAACTGAAAAGCGGCCGAAACGTCGGATAAACCTAAATAAAATAAATTACCGCGCTTAAAACCGTTAAAACGTAGTTTTATTATGTGTACAAGTCGCGAAAACTTAAGAAAATATTATATCCATGTACGTTAAAAGTTTTAACAAATAAAAATAACAAACTGGACTAGTAATAACAGCCCATACATGTGCCAATGTTTTCCTTCCCTTTTATTAGCATGTGGCAATTGTTTTAATATGCACATTAGTGTTAGAAAACGGCCAAGTGGAGCATGCTTTCCGGTCAGGATCGAACCCGCACCCTTTGAGTTTGGGACGCGTGCGCTAGCCATTAAACTACAAGGACTTCAACAAATGCTACAACAAACTAGACTATCAATTTTTATTTAAACAAAGATTTTCACTGACTGGGAATAATGCGATTGCTATTATTTTAGTTGTAATATAGGTCAAATACTGTATTATTTGTTAAGAACAAATTAAAACAAATAAAGGATAAACAGCTTATTTTGAATAACAACATGTTATCACGAAATTTTTTATTCGATTTTTAGTAGCCCTTCCGTTCATACTGGTAACTAATTGCTAGTAGTCAGCTTAGAAATACGTATTTTTGTGTCAAGTTCATTACTCTGGTTTGATTATTAACTAAAAATATAAATTATTATAGGTATCTGTTAAACAAGAAGACTGTTGCGTTTCCTTAATTCTGTTATGAGCTACACAGGACTCGAATTAAAATGCCGTTGGAATTACTATAAAGTTTATTAGAACTGTACAAACACGTATAAAACAGGCCCAAATATGAATGGACACAGCCAGTAGAAACTGCACGATTAAATAATACACGCAAAGTCCGTCACTATACCGCTAATCGAAGGTACTTGTCTTGCTAGTATCGTAGTCGTCGTTTGACTGCCCCACCCCCCCGCTCGGGCATTGTTTTATACTAACTATAAAGTACAAAAAATCGACCGCGTGCACTGGCGTTTCCGAGAAACAGTAATTTGCACACCTGGTTATCTAATCCTGCAAACGACCAACAAAGCAGAAAACAATAACAATAGGCTATTGTCTAATCGCAAATTTCAAATACGAAGTAAACAAAAAACTCCGAATGCGGGAAGGGCAATAAACCAGGTGCGCAGCATTTCTTTGTAGGTATGTAACAATAGGTATACAGGTGGCCCAATTTGTAACAATACTTAAAACTCGATAATTATTTCAATGCGATGTCATAATCATGAATTTTGAATGATTTTTTTCGAGTGGCCCAAAAAGCAATCCGAGAAGCATGAGAAAGGTCTTGGCATGAATATTGTGACTCGTTAAATAGTAATACTAACCCAAGTGAAATGTGGCGCAAGTTAAAATGGTTAAAAGGTTGTCGTACCCCCCAACCTTCTGCTACTATAGAAAATGCTGAGCAACTCCTGCACAGCTTAACACCTGATTACGTTATTCCACAAGAACCTAACTTTACGGACATAAAAACAGAATTAGACATACCAATTACCCGCCAGGAACTAGAGAACTGTATGCGCCATAAAGATACATCTCCGGGATCAGACAGCATATCTTATTCAATGTTAGCTCATTTACCAAATAATGGAATAAACATTCTAGTAGAACTTTACAATATATTTTACAAATTAAGTTATGTTCCCGCGCAATGGAGAGATATTACTATTATCCCATACTCAAGGCTAAAAGTAGTAACAACATGGCTGGATCGTTTCGCCCTATATCGATGAGTTCGTGTCTTTGTAAAATTTTTCATAATATTCTATTAAAACGTTTAGAATGGTATACTGAGAAAAATAATTTATTCTCCCAAAATATTATTGGTTTCAAAAAGTGTTGATCTACTTTAGAAAATCTATCAGTTTTAGTTTCCAGAATACAGGCAGGTTTTTCTCAGAACCAAACGACAATAGCCTCATTTATAGACATACAAAACGCATATAATAATGTTAGTATTAGCAGTCTTTTCAATATCATGGAGCAGGTAGGAGTAAGCGCTATACTACGTAAATATTTATGGCATTTAAAAATTCAAATAGGTTCTTACAGTTGCTGTAGAAATACATGTCCAGGCTTAGCACAAGGGGACCCTCTGTCCCCTTTACTTTTTAATTTAAGTACTATTAATATATGTAAGTCGATAAATAACATATTTATATCACAGTAGCCGGATGATTTCGTACTTTATGTTATTTGTGATAATCTCGAAGTAGGAAAAAATAAATTACAGATTGCTCTAAATAAGTTATCGAAATTGCTCAATATCATAGGATTAGATATTTCATCAACAAAAAGTCAACTTTGCATTTTTAAAAGGAGCTACAAAAGGGAATATGTCGATATCTCTATAAATGGAATTCAATTGCAGGTTGTTGATTATGTGAAGTATTTAGGACTTTAGTTAGACAGATCACTAAGATGGAGCAAACATATTGATGAAATGGAATGTAAATTATTAAAACTAATTAATATATTTAAAGGATTATGCGGCTCAGGTTGGGGGGCCCATCCTTATATTCTACGGCGTGTCTATATTGCTTTGATTCGCAGCAGGCTAGATTACGCAAGTTCTTTATACGGAAACAGTTGTCGTACAAATTTAAGCAAACTAGACCGTATTCAAAACCAGTGTATGCGGATTATTGGGGGTTTTATTAAAAGCACTGCAATTCACGTAATGGAATGCGAACTTCATTTACAGCCATTGCGATGTCGCAGGTACTATCTTGCTGGAAAGTTTTGGTTAAAGAGTAAATCATTCTCAGCTAGTGAAATTATACATATCTTAAGTAATTTAAGCACGCTTTGCCAGGGTATTTATTGGAGACATAAAAATAAACCTTCACTAGTTCTGGTTCATGACTTACTAAAGACCTTGTCTATCCACACAAGCAAACAGTTAGAGATGTTTTCTTTGGATTCATGGGTGAGCAATGTGGATGTTGGTTCCATAATTGAACCAAGTATAAAATCCGTTCATAAACCGAAGTCATGCTATAACCCTTCTATTTTGAAACAAAAATGTATGGACTTTCTAAGTGCAATGTATGTAGACTTCTATCATGTATACACAGATGGGTCAATAGATAAAAATCAATGCAGTGATTTAGGCATTTATGATCCGCAAACCAACAGTTCTTTAAAATTAAAAATTGAAGCTAATATTTCCATCATGCACATAGAATTATTAGCCGTAGCGGAGGCAGTTTCTTACATAAGTTCTTGTGGTTCAGGCAAGTATGCCATTTTTACTGATTCTAAAAGTGCTATCTTTCACCTGGCTCGATGCACCTGGACTTTTCGAGGACTACCGATAGCCTACAGCATTTTGAAATCCCTCCGTGAATTGTCAAGAACAAGTAGATTAATTAAAATTCGGTGGATTCCTTCACATATAGGTTTGCCAGGAAATGAGGCTGCTGATTGTCTTGCTAAGGAGGCTACTGATGATGGAGAACCCTTTCACTGTATGCCCTTATTTACTGATTTCCTGTACGTAGTCAAAAATAAATGCATCGAATTGTGGAAGGAACACTTTGCTGAGAGATCAGTAACTAAGGGCATATGGTATAGGACTATTCAACCCAATTTAACACGCTCACCATGGTTTGCAGGGTCATCTTTGTCTAGATCTGAAATAGTGATAGCTTTCAGACTTCGGACACATACCACTAAACGGGTTCGCATTTTTAGTGAAAAGGTCATTAACACTCAATTGCAGTGTGTCAGATTAGAGAAGATGTATATCACATTTTAGTGGAGTGTGTACGTAACGAGTCTGAGAGAAGTTTGTTAGGCTATGATTTGCACGAAATTGGTGCGTGTAATAGTATCCTGGCATATCCCTTATCGGATGATGCTAGGATGCTATACAATCTAGTTAAAGTAGGCATTAAGCGGCGGTAATTTAAGTGTGTTGTTCCTATGAGGGTGGCATGGTCACCAAACCTACTGACCAAACCCTCTTATAAATAAAGAGAAAAAAAAAGAATTTTAATTACTTATTAAGTAAGTATGAAAAACTTCAAGAATTTATTATATACAGTATTCTAATTTTCCTTCAACATTCACAGTTTCATCGACTTAACATAAAAGTGCTGTTAGACCGATTCAAAATCAAAAACCTTGATAGACTCAACTTTATTACTTACTGAATAAATATATTTGGAAAGTTGCGGTACTACTACTTTCAAAATGCCACACAATATTGATTCATGGACTGCAGTTGTAAAACATTTTATGTTTACTTTCAGTGAGTAACTAAAACTGTAATTTAAATTTATTCATGTGTAAAATATAAGTAAGTTTTAATATTTCAAGGCGACATACTTATCGAAATTCTAAATACAATTTTCTTTCTTGGCTTTCCAAATATTAATACAAATTTGCCTTCCGTGATCACGACATTGAAAAGTGACCGCAACGTTAGAATAAAAATCAAATAAAATACCGCGCTTAAAATAGTCAAAACGTAGTTATTGTGTATACTAATCGCGAAAATTTAAGATAATAATAAACTGACTAACGAGGTTTGCCAAGTGGTGGGATCACTAGGGACAGCCCTGGTCGGTCATTGCAGGCAATAAGGTATACTCGCCAAGTTTGTCTTTGGATTTTTCCATCACCATCAACACGTGCTAAAAAACTGATTTAAGTATCTACCTTCTTTACATAGCATAAAGCAAAATCACTTCCACGTCTGTCTGTCTGAATTGTATATTTGCTAACTCCTCCTTAACCGCGCAACGCATTTTTAAGCGGTTTTCACCATGCAATAGATAACTTTTCACAGAAGATTTATATAGCTACATAATAATACCTAATTAAATTTTATGTTCTTAAAATATACCAAATTTTTAGGGTTTGACAAAACTCTAGTATATATACTTCTAATTACAAAGCATATATATAGGTATATATTTATATAACACATTTTCCTGTAGATTGTTATGGCAGTTTTAATTAAATAATAATAATAATGTTTAAACCGTAATTTAGCGCGCAAACACTATAATAATAATGGGGAATATAAAATAATTTCCTGTAAATTTAAAACATACGTTGTATGGGAGTGCCGTGGAGGCCACATCGACTGTGCTATCGAGTCTTATCACCACTCATACTCATGGAAACTTCTAACCACTCTAGTATTTCACATTCTCGACAATGACTGATAATATGTATTAACAAGACATGTGTCTATTTAAATAGTTATTGAAATCTACACCAGCTCTATTTTTATATCTTTGTAAGTAATTGTAGTTGACAATATTAGATAGTAATTTATAACATTTATGTTCGGATCGATCAATTATCACAGACAGGCCTATTGTAGTAAATAAGCCTGATATCGTGATAATAGATCGATCTGCGTGACATGCAATACTTGCTGACATCAGTATTCACCATGACGATAGCTTCGTGAAGAAAGAAAAAGAAATACAAGTAAATACTTGCTCACGAGGTTATAGCGAAGAGCCTCGACCGTGAGAGGTTCTCGCTAGGAAGGTGGGTGAAGGGCCAGATACAAAGGTAACACTCTTGAAGACGGCACAAATTGTGAGGAGGTTCCTGTATCTGGAGCCATAACCACCGGTAGTTTCCTTATAGGCATATACTTATACATGTACACATGTATACTAATTTGACATCCTTCTTTCACATCTAAGAAAGGACATGCATGCATATAATTACGATACGATAAGAGTAATCTTGTATCAAATGCATACATAATGACAACATACATACGTAAGTTTAGGAACGCTTGCCGAATGCCAGTTGGCACAATCAACGTACCCAACACGAATTTATTGTTATCGACCATTACTCGTCTATGGCTTTGTTGCATTCAGCTCACGTGTAAACTGACCGTTAACACTTGTTCTTTAAAATCTTTCTTTTGTCACCAAAATGTACATTAATAAAATGCATATTTTAGCGGTTTAATTTACGCTGCAGCAAATACATTTAAATATAATATGGAACAAGTTTAATCAACAAAGTACCCATTTTGATGATAATCTATATTGATAAATGACAATAGGTAATTATGCGGCCTCTGTGGTTAAGCGGGCTAATTCATCACCGGCCGAACTGGTTGGAACGCAGAGGTTCCGGGTTTGATTCCCGGAAGGTAAATTTCGGCAACAAAATTTCTATTATATACTATGGTCTGGGTGTGTGGGATCGGCCATAGAGAGGTCCGTTGTATATCACCCATAACACGAGCTTAACTTGCTTAGCTTGGGGATATACAATGTGTGTTTGTCTGCCGATTATTGCAAAATAAAAATATAAAGAAATATGTAAACACATTACTTATAATAAATGCTTTACTGTAATAAAACTGTTATTAACTTCAAAGTTATAATAAAAAAGTCTTGGTCACGTTTGATAAATGATTTACTCGGTAGATTCCATCTTTAAACGTGTTCTTTAAAACGAGGCCTTTGGAGTTGAATAATGGCGTTTAGTATTAAAATTGATAGTTTAGATTATTTAGCTGTATGTGACATTATTTTATGAAACGTTCATTATTTATGTTTGACCTGTGTGCGAGGTCGGTGCGGGGTGGAAGGTGTGGGGCGCGGGACGCCGCGGAGCGACCGCGACGCCGTCGCCACCGCGCGACTGTGCCTCGTGGGTGACGCAAGCTGCCAGTGTATGTTAACGATGAACGGAGCTTTTACACCACTGTATTCGTAGACGCTATATTAATTATTATTTTCCTTGTGATATTTTTTATTTCTAGCTTTATCTGTGATTTTGTTCGCGTAATGTAATAATGTGAAGTATTTACGTTGTAAGTCAGTCAGTTTGGTGATAAATAAATGATATAGAAGCCATGAATGAATGACCTTCTTTATTTAAATTGTTCCAGTATTAGCTATTTATATTTCATTACCTTGTTAACAGCATTAGTAGGTACAGTAGTCGGTAGTCAACAGAAACACTTATATTTGAAAGCTTTTTATTGAAATTCTGAACTGTGAACTTTGATTTTCTGTCGCATATAACCATATTTAAACAAATAACGGTGAATACACCAAGAAATAGTAAATATTTTTTGTTTTGGTTATAAAGAAGAAACGTTCTGCAAAAATAGATATCTAGGGTCCGATTTTAGTACCTTCTACCGGTTTAAATTATTATTGTAAATTTAAACGATCTGGGGACCCACTCAAACACACAAAAAAAACATCAAAATCAAGTTATGCGCGGACTTATATTTCTACAATTCATTATTATTTATATTGTATAATTTTATAAAGCAGTTACGTTGAAACACTAAATATTGAAAATGCCATATAAAAATCATTATAAAAAAATACCATATAAACCAATAATAATAAAATTATGTAGGTATATGTTATGGTACTCGACGGTTAGTATATTTCACATTTTTTATTGTAGATATAAGAAATGTCATTACTTAAATTACAATATAAAAAATGGGTAATAAGTTGTTCTGCGTAGCTGTTTTTCTTTACCAAATAAGTTAGTTTCAATCACTTCATCGAGTGTAGTGTAAAGCCTCCTTTTCAGTTCTATTTCACTGAATAACAATAGTTATTCTGATTGTTGTATGAATGTAAGTAACAATGAGCCCGCTACGGCTGAAGTTTCACGAAGTGTTCATTTATTATGTGTGCGTCGTAACGCTAAATTACAAGTTGTTATTTGTTGTGTGCTGACTTTGAATTGAATCAAATTGAGTTCCGAATCAGTAGGTGTTATTAGTAGTGGTTTATTTTTAGATTTTGAAGAAATATGCGTCATTATTAACTCCAACATTGTATCCTTCTTGTAATTCATGCCGCAAATTATCAGAATGAATTATTGAAGCATTTATAATAATAATTTACAATTGTATATTTTGATGTAAATATTGCATATTTTGAAAACATTTATCCGAATTTCGCGAGTGGATCATTGGGCGCATCCAGATCTTATTAAAGTCCTATATCTTCTAAGAAGCTTCGTTTTATTGTGGCCGAAAAATGAATGATCTAGCACGATTTTAGAAAAAAAGCGTGGTTACGGGCTATGTGCTCTCAGAAGATTCACCCGCATATGTAGCAGCTAACTTACAAAGCATTGATTTGTAGTGCAAGTTATGTTACAATCGTATTAGGGGCTCTACTCTCAAAACACCTTTCGTCGTTCGTTTTCATCCGCGCCGCCCGAAAAATTTACTAACATTTTAGAAAGAAGTAACATATTATGTATTTAAAACTGCAAAGATGATATATATATATATATATATATATATATATATATATATATATATATATAAACCAAAAATAAATGGAATATAGTCAATATAAAATATCTATAATATTAATACGTGAAGCAAAAACGTAATACCCCCTTTTACGAAAATTGCGCGGACAAGACTATAAGTGTGCGAAATTTCATAAAATTTTGCTCACTTATAGTTTATGTCGAGAAGAACAGACGAATGCTAATATTAAAAAAAAATATACACAAAAATACATTAAATCAATAAAATAAAACATTATGTATTTGACACACCCACACGCATATTATAGACTCTCTTGTTTATTGTTCAAGTCAAATTAACAGTGTGTTATACTGACGTGTAAATTATGTTATAGTAAAGTTTCATCAAAACCCTTTCAGTAGTTTTTGCGTGAAAAAGTAACAAATATGCCTCCATAGGTTTTTACAAACTTTCGCATTTATAATATTTGTGTATATAGAGAAAAGACAGTCTTTGACAACAAATTATTATGGTCGAATTATCGAGCACGGGGGACCACTAGTGCAATATAAATTACATTTAAATATAAAAAAACGAACGGCGAGAGGTTTGACAGTATAAGGCTTCTGAAACATTTGCTCGATCCAATAAACGATGTTCGTAACGAACAAGGTGACATTTGCATATTATCCCGTGTAACCCTATAAGACTAACCGCGCACTACGATTAAAACCGGACTCTGCTGTGAAAGGAAAAATTCAGAGACGTAGGAAAGCAAAACTTATTAATTGTATGGCTGGGCTTTTATAGAAATTTTTCATTAAAACTTTCATTAATCGGCCTTTGTTTAACAATTGAGGTTTATTTCAAACAAATATGTTTTCACAGTTATTTTATGACTTTCATGTTCGAGCCATATTGGTTATAGTTATAATCTAATATGTTTTGACTAGATATGCTGTTTATCAGTTGATAGTGGACTTCGTGCAAATAGTTTCGACATTACGCAATATGATTCTTCTGTAGTTAGACGATGAACTCTTCGGTCTTTACCATTGTTTATTTTAGAATCAATTGATATCAACTTGAAACAGATAAATATAATATAAACTAGATTAGAGTTGAAAAATGACTGTTAAGGTGTTTTGGGCATGCACAGAGAATGAATGAAAGCAGAATCACAAAACAACTATATGACAGCAATGCGACTGGTAGAGCCGGTGCCGGTAGACCGAGATGTACTCATCATGATCAAATTAAAGATATTTTGAAGAAAGATCAGATAAAAAGTAGTTTAAATAAACGTGTATGTATGAAAAGATTTATGCAAGTTTATGAAGCGAAAAGTGTTTGTCAGGATCGTAGCAGGAGATCCATCGTTTCTACCTACCCTAATGGGAAACAGGCGTGACAATATGTATTGTATGTATGTAAACTAGATAATAATTTTCGGTTTGAAAATTATGTGGATTCGCTAAAACTAAGTTTCAAATCCATATGCCGCAGACACTATACTATTTTCGGAGATAAAACTTTGTCTACGTTCATACCCGTTATCGAATATATACTTATAAACTTTTGGTTGATCCAAAAAGCCGAAAATAATAACAAATAAGTTTACAAACTTACAGTAATTTTCAAATGTATGTTATATATAACTTATAGCGGTTATATATTAATACAATTACAAGCTAATGTAAAGTGAATTTACAGCGATGCAATTTATTGCAAGTCATAAAGAAATAGGACAGATAAAATAATAGAGGTGGGGGTAAAAAAAATCATAGTATATAACCTAACCTAACCATTTGGATCAATATAATGGTTTCACACATTTCATTATTTTTTCATATGTTTAAACTAAATCCAGAATGTAACAAATAAAAGTGTCACGTGCCCAAAGCATGTGTCTAGAACGTTACCACGTCCGTTTATAGCATCGGGTTCAAGAGCTTTTTATGCCGTCAATGTTTTATTAGAATGTCAAAAAATGTTTTATTAGAATTTGGCAACAGATTTTTTTTAATGTGAATCACTAATTTCTTTAAAAAAATGATGACTAGTGTTTATCTTAATATTGATATTGGAATGTAAAACTTTTCTTGGTTACGGTGTGTTAATAAATATGTATGTAGGTAAACAATATTTTAGTTTTCTTCACTCTATAAAAAGTTTAGGTTAGATTATTAATTAGGCGCAAATTTTATAGTAGATTTTAGCAATGGACCGATTTTCATTTAAATATTATTTTCTTACCAGCCTCCTAGAGCTGATTTGGAGTGGAAAGAGACAATTAAGTTTGAGAGAATACATTTTTCTGCAACAAAAGCAAGTACATTTTAACCAATCAATCAATACTTAAGTGTAATAAGTAGTAAAATATTTTGATTCCGTAATTGACTTACACAGTTATTTTTATTTCTTAAAGCGCTACATAATGGATGTTTTATAATTTGACATATGTATTTATCTTATTTTTTTAAGAATATGAATTTTCAACTAATGAAATGTTGCGAACTAAATATTATCGCGATGAACACAAATGATTCAGATCTATTTATTATTTATGAATGAGTCATTAAATTTTACATAAAATATATGATTAGAATTGTCATTTAAAAAACTTTATATCAATATAACCTATTTTAACGTATGTACATAGCTACAACATCTACTATAAAAAAATGAATGTTTGTTCCTCTGTCTTGGTAAAAAGTTTGTACTTACAACTATTGTTGCCGTTTGCTTGAAGGTGTGTCCTATGGTAGCTCAAGTAGGTAGTTCGAGTTTTATTAGATAAAACAGAGTGAGAAAAGACATTTGATCATGTGATGATCTTTATCAATGTCGTTGTGCTTGAGCCAAAGAAGTTTTCTGATTCGGGTCCCAATTGGACCCGGTAGGTGGCGCTGCTGTCAGCATATCGATTGAAGCTTTTCCGGGCAGACGACGTCTACCGGGCCAACTAGTATGTTAAAAAATTAAATCGAGTGACTATTACTATATTTCTCGCTTATCAATTAATATAAAGGTGCTCCCTCGCCGTGCGAGCATTTTACAGTGCTCGTGCTGAGGGAGCACCTTAATATATTACAAAAAAATATATGTCAGAATAGAGATACATGAATGAAAAGCAATGGGAGAATTAAATAGGTAAAAGACTACAAATCAATGAAGACTGGCCGACATGTATTTAGCTGAGATATTTTTTAACTGTACATAAACGTATAGAGGAGTATCGTTATAAAGTTTTTAAATCCGGATATAATCGCTTCCAAAGTCGTACAAATGTGGTATAATACATTTACGACCCACTAATTTTCGAACTAGAAGTGGAAATCCTAAATAAACAAGTGGGTAGAGCTTTAAAAATATTTTCACCGATAATTGGATTATCTAAAAAAGGAACGTTGAGCAGTTTTTGAAATATGAGACATTAAATAACAATTAATTTACTTAATATCTGAATCAAAAACCTAATTTTTTTCGCTAATATGGTAACCCGTATAGTAATTTTATTTCAATTTGAATCAATGATTGTAATACGAACTACTTAGTTTTGTATAAAATACATTTTAGAAATAATAACAGGAATTTTTAATTAAATTGAACAAATGTAAAACAAAGAGACGAATCTAATTGCTCTAATAATAAAAAAATCTTTCTTTTCTTTCACCTTCTCCCAATTACTTGGGGCCGGTACAATATACATTTTCCCTCCATACATCCTATGTCACACCACAAATGTGTATGTGTATGTAATAATAAATATAGATAAGAAAAATAAAATTCAGCTAGATATATTTTATTGTATTCTAATACTTCACAACATAATAATAATTATCAGTGTATTTATTGTACCGTTTAGTTATTGCAAAAAATGGTCACGTTTATAACATGTAAGAAAGATTAACTTTAGCGTTGTCAAAAATATAGATTTAAATCTAAAAACAACAGTGTTAGCGATAAAATTTAACAAATTATATCGAATTAAAGCATCTAATGTATAATATGTTCTCCAAATGACAAGCAAGTATGACGAATTACGGTTAAGTACACATTCAAATCATCTAACATCAGATAGATACCCTTGTTTTGGGTCGTTTAAAATTATTATTGTATTTCATAGAATATTACCGTGCATGCTGGTTATCATCATAAATGATAAAATAAGTTTCACATGTCAAATTATTGTAGACATTGAAGATAGTGAAGCGTGAGCAATTAATATGCATTTATTTTTTATTTGTATTTAGATTAAATATAGCATTTTTATAACTTCCCATAAAACAATTGCAGAGACGTCATAGATAATTTTAATTGCGTACAGAAGCCATTATTCAACATTATGATTTAACAACAACCGATACACATATTATCAGGTTATCATCATTGGTGCCATAAACTGATGATCAAATTATGCATCGACTTGAAACAGATCAACATCGAAAATTAAGTTACGCAATATGGAATACTTTATTACTCTCATTTAGCTATTTTTAATGCTTGTGATGTACTATAAATGTATAAATCATGCGAAAAATAATTATTGTTAGTGGTGTAAATCCTAAGTCCGTAATAAAACAATAACTTTACGTAGGTTTTCAATGAGATTATCATGCATTAAAAACGTGGCTGTAATAAACCTTATAGCTGTAGAAACTTGTATTAATAAGAGAGTTAAATAATGGATTTTTATGATGAAAATGATTTTATTTAGAGATGATTATATAATTATAATAATAATATATATAAATTGTTTATTTCGTTCATAGAATACATTGTAAGACTTAGAACTAGTAATACCATTGAATAAGAGGCTGGTCCCTGAATAAGGTTCAAAATAATATGTAGTACAGGTCACCAGGACCAACCTGTTGGCTATATAACATCTGACTGATTAAGAAATAAAACTAAAATAATTGTTATAAGTAAGTAGTTATAAGTAATAAGTAGTCTTATTGTGAGCCCTATATGAGTTTCGGTGTAGTGTGTGTTGTCCGTGTATAAAATTGTAAAATTCACTTGTCCCCTAGACTAGAGGATAAATGAAAGTAGGTAGTATAAGGAATAAAAATAAAATGTCTATTTCTAGTTCTTGAAACTACCTTTAAGAACTAAAACAATTTGTAAATAAATAAGTACGTACTGGTAAATGATATTACAGAAAGCTATCCTTAATACTACATACTTTGTGATACTTTGAAGTGTATAAGATGTCTAGGTATTTTAGTTCTGTATATATGAAATTTTGATTCTATTTTCGGTCAATAAAAACAGTCTTAGTAATAAAGATGATTTGCACGGAAATTACGTTTAATTTTTATATGTTCTACATTTTTAATGGAAGTATTGATCTTGTTATAATATAGGTATATATAATTCTTCTGTGCGTGTGTATGTGACTGAAATCCTCCTAAACGGCTGGACTGATTTCGGTGAATTTTTTGTGTGTGTTGAGGTGGATTTGAGAATGGTTTGGATTGACATTTGGATCCGGTAGGTGGCGTTAGAAGCGCGTTCCAGAATGTTGGCGATTTTTTTTGTATTATTTGAGTGTGTCTCTCGATGGTTTCACTCTAAAGTTGGACTCAGTAGGTGGCGCCGCATACGGGTTCCGGATTTTAATTTTTCAGAGCAGGAGGACAACGTCTGCCGGGACAGCTAATATATTATAAATTAATAATTATGTTTCTTATTCTTTCATTTCTTATTGTTTAGTAGTTTAACGAAATTGTTTTTTAGAAAGAAATTAAAGTAAAAAAAACCAAATTGCATAATTACAAGCAGTGTTTGTTACAACTTTAAACGATAGTAGAGTATTTATAAATTCGAAGCAGTAGTAAATTTTAGGAAACTTCAATCACAAAAACAGAAAAAAATGTTTTATAATGATACCCTCTATGGCTCCATGGGTATTTGTACCTGTAGGTAGATCCATTCTTTGAATTCCATAGAATTCAAAGAACGGATCGGGTTTTGCCCGCGCACGATTTACGTCAATAGACATTGGACACTGTATCTTATTGTTTATAAGATCATCATTATTACAATAATTAATTCTTGTAAAATGTTAAGGAGTCATTTGATTGTACTGCTCAATGTTTGTACTTGTATAAATATCTTAAAATGAGATCAAAAGTATAAGGAAATAATTGTCAAATTTGTGCTTGAGTATAATATATATAATATATTTTTATTGGATATACATTAAAAAGAAATCCAGGACTTTTTTCTTGGATTAAAAAAGTGCTTCTAAACCAAAAATAACTAACATAAAATATTAAATATATACTTAAATTTAATTCAAATAGATTGGAGAACAGCGCGATTTATACACTGGAAAGAAGTTCAAGTGTGTTAATGAATTTTTATATTAATTACCCGGATATGTCTAAAATTAGATAAGTAAAGTCTCCAATTCTCAAAAGCTGAAAGCTCATACATATTTAAAAAGAGGTTAATGTTCATTCTTGTGAGATTCCTTTACGAATATAGTAAAAAATTATCTCCTAAGTAGTTGAATCGATCGTATGGAAAGAAACTTGTGTCATTTGAAATTTATACTTTTCCTAACTTAAGATCCATTATGCTACACAATACTGAACTTTTTATTAAGGTGTAAAAGCTTTTTATAATATCTTTTATTAGCTGCATATAATTTCGGTTTTTATGAAAATGAGTAGTATAACTTTGTAATTGTTTGTAATGTAAATAAAGTAAAGTAAATGATTGTAGTTTCTAAAAAGTTTTTTTGCGTCTTAAGGTAATATTGTTAACGAATTATGAAACAAACATAAAAATTATGTTAGTATTATTTTCTCTTTATGTTAGAATCCATCTATGCGCAGTCGCTTTGGTAAAACCATTAATTGGACTGCTGCAACCTGAAATTCCATTTTAGAATGTGGGTGTAAACGAATAATGATGATCTCACGGCCTATTTTGCATTGAAATAAATGACTAACATCCTAGATCCATAAGTGTTTGTGGCACTGGAAATTCAGAACGATTTTATAAATGATGAATTAAAATGACAACAGTACATCAAGGAATTGACGATGTTTTTAATTAACTCGATTTTTATGTATATATTAAAACAACAAACCGTTTATTATGAGAATTGATAACCTATCATAACCTTCACTTTAACACATGTAGCGAATTAGTGGCTAAGTAGAGCGCGCAGAACGGAATAAATTTAATTTAAAAAATTCCATTACAAATAATTTTATTACGCTTACTCCATTTTTTTGGCCTGAACAATTTGTGGTTGGCTTTTATACGAATTTTAAAGTAAAAAAATATGGCGATTGCCTTTTCAATGTCAGATTATATGAAGTAGATATATTTTATTTATTTAATTTTTGTCAAGTACGTCGTTAAGTTTATATGTTACAGACGTGTTTAAACCAATTTTTTTTATTATCTAATTTATTTAGGGGCTTTTAGTGATAATGTCACCATGTCAGTCCCATCTTACCCTAATCATACAATTCCACAAATCATATAAACTATTTTATACATTAAAAAGCCGCAGCAGACTGTGGCCACGACAAAATGCTCTGGAAAACACCCACGTCCATCAGATTAATTCCCAGAGCATCCACCAGCCCCTTCCTGCCGTCTCTGGTCCGAACAAATTCCACCAACAAATGCTGTACGACGACAAACTAATTACAGATTATGTGCCACATCACCACGAGGCGGAAAATTCTCATTTCAATGTTCCAATCGTAGCTCGCAGGTTAATATCGGGCTCATAGAATCATGATGGAGGTTGAGTGGACTGTATTGGCTGCCATCTTGCAATATTCAATTATTTGTTCTGAGATTTATTACGGCGCAAATGATTGGATGGCAACTATGCATATAGTAAGCATAACATTTTACAATATCTCTAAAACATGTGACTCTATTAAAGTCAAATTTATGGGAAGATTCCTGGGAATTCCGTTGGACTGTTGTATACCTATACAATATATAAGACCGATAACGGTTTTCAATGGAATATAACCCACTTCTTTATCAAATACATAGATGAATAATGTTATTGCGGCTAATGTAGCGATAAGATGCGTTTGCTAATGTTATTTGAATTGTAATTGTGTATGTGAAAGTATAATTAGCAACAAATGCATTTACGCTAATTTGATTATTACCTAAATAAACCTTAAAAGAGATGACGTTTATAATGTTATATACGTATGTTGATCCAGACATGCGTGTTGATACATATTATATGTGTTTTGGTTATATATATCTTTTTTTAAACTTTACTCCAGGGAAAAGTCTGATTAGGGATTATTTTATTCTCACTCCCTATATTATGGACAGGCAAAGGTAATAAAAATTAGGGAATGGACTATTTAGGTATCATATGCTAAGTAACAATGCTACCTCGAGCAACGTGTTTCGCAGTCGTTCGTAAACATCCAAGTGAAAAGTGAACAATGTTTCACGTGAGACGAGTTGCTCAAGGAGAATGATTGTAATTACTGAATGAATAAATAACAAGTGCCAGCGAACTGTTTCGTGGTAGCCATTATGGCTTTGATGTACGGAATTAAGTTAAAAATAATATATTAACTTGATAATACGGCTTTGCGAGTGGATTTAACCGCGGTCTGCAATCGCGGCCGAGGGCCCAACACATGGCATGATCGGCGCACATGAATTTGATGATAGGTTAGAAAATGAAATGAACTCACCACACAGTGCTGTTCCATATTCCTTCCAATGTGAACGAGTTTTGGCTGTCATTTCAACTGCTAATAGATTTTCTACTTGTAATTACTGCGCGTTTTGGAATGAGATTATCTTGAGCACTGAATTTTTTAATTATAGAAAATATATATTAGACAATATAATTTGAATCCATCGTAATGGTTATAAATAATATAACAAATAAGGAAGAACTAACTAAATATCACAATATAATATATTCGATCTAATATTAAATGGTATTTTATAAAGAAACGTTATAACCGATTAGGCTTCATTTTGGCAAGTTTATGTGTTGTTGGCTTGTTGGTTCATGATGCGAGAAGAACGCGCGCGGTGTCGTGGTTACGCGACGGCAACGACTGAGCAACTGAACGAGTGACAGCGGAACAACGATCGGAACGGACGAACTGATCGTAGCGCACCTAGTAGGATGGAATGAGGCAAAACGGCGCGGGCGCACGCTTTTGCTCCTTGTTTATCGCTCAGCCGGGTAGCTCTTGTAGAGATAACAAGAAGGTTGATAACGAGGCGTCGAGACAAGAAGGTACGCAGCACATGCGGGCCGCAGCCAAGCCACGCCACTCGCGACGTCGCGCGATTGTCCGACCGTAAAACCCGATGAACGCACCGCAACACTGCTGTCTCCGACTTTACTTGCTATTGCTAGAGTTGCCATACATCTAGTACACACCTCGCTACGCCATCCAATCCCAAGCGACATTCGTGTTGAGACAAAATTATTTTTAGACATTACTGATCTAATAATACTTACTACAATTTCTTTTGTGCACGCGACTAGTTTCGTTGACGTAGACGCATACGACATGGTATCATCAGTGAGAATGACCTGATAACCCGACGTGCGGACACCCATTGGACTTGCCTATGAATAATTTGTTTAGTTTGAAATATTTGTTGTTGGAAAATTCATTAATGCTCAATTTAAATTTAATAAAATACGGCTTCTAATGCTGAATTTAAATTTGATAAATTATTTTATATAAGATAATAATATGGTGACAAAGCAAGTTAATAATATCTTGACACGTATAATAATTTTTCTTTTCATACTCCAATTTTATCCAACTATATGAAAAAACCATATGGTTGTATAAATATAAATCACAGTTCAGTGGATGTTGCTTTAATATTTTTAATCGCGTTCAAAGTTTAAAAATTAAGTACTTATCTTTTAATAACTGAACCCAACTAATGCTTTTGAACCACTTCAACTGCTACACTTTATACATATAATGCTGATATTAGATGGATCAACCGAATTGAATCAACTTGGTGTAAAGGCACACATTAAAGGACACGGTGGTATTCAATGACATTGAATGATTGAAGTATATTTTTACATGGATAAATTTGGTTACTTCAAACTAATATTTGAGACAAATGAACCGTCTAATGTTAGCTTACCAAGAGTACAAAAAATGTCAATGACTCTCCCTGTAAAAAACATATACTTATGTAACTTTGAACTCTTTCTAGTTCTACATCTAATATAATTGTCACAGTTTATCTTGCTTTTTGTCATTATATTATATATTTAGGAATCAGAAGTGCAAAATAGTAATAAAAAGTAGATCGTAAATAATTTAGCGATCAGGAGTGGAAAATAATAATAAAAAGTAGAAAAAGGGGATCGTAAATAACTGTTCAAGTTTTAGAGCAAAACTGATAGTTTGATTATGAACAAACAAAGGAAAATGCCTCCCTATACCACGGGGAGCTCCGTTTTATATGAGTAATCTAAGCGTAGTGAAAGGAGGCGGGGCGATGTCGCTGCCGCCGTACTTTAAAAGAATAGTCAACTACCGACATTATGGCTTATTATATAATATATTAAATTATATACTTATATAAAATATAATATATTATATAAAAGCCCCAAAAGCGAGAGAAAATGGATCAGTGCCATTAAGACATAATTATTAGATTTAGTTATTCACAGTTGTTTTTTGTAGGATGTTATCTTTTATAGTATCCTTCTGCCATGGTGATATAAAGAAACCATTTGAATCCAGGAGATATTTTTAAAAATAGCAATAGGTTTTCTGGAATAATGACTCTTAGAAATGCTAGAAATATAAGAATGTCCAATGTTGGACCCTTTATTTCACTAAAGATTTTAGATTTCACTTAATGAGGAAAACCACACCCAGTTTTCATATTATACTAACCAATACCAAGATAAAAAGTGTCAATACCAGCAATCTTCAGAATAATTTCATTGACATGTGTTCAGTAGTAGTTAATCTCAGAAATTACAGAAAGTTGCGGGATATACAAAACTGAAAATATTGAGGTGTGATGATGATGAGATGATGGTTGCGGCCGTTGAGTGGTGTACGGGACAATGAAAGATTACTTCCGTCGTACAGTTTTAATCACACACACACTCTCATGTTTTACAATACTGTTCAGAAGGATTTTTGTTAAGCAAGGAGCAAGCGAGGATTTTTGTCAGGCAAGGAGCAAGCGCGAAAACGAACGTTGAACCCGAGCATGAATGTCGTGCGCTCGTGTTGAAGGCGTGAGTCGGACTATAGCTGTGGACTATAGCCAAATTGTCCCGAAATGAACTTCGGTTCTCGACTGTTTCGCGGCAAGTGAATTGCCGCGAAAAATTGGGCGCGCGCTTCTGATAAACGGCGCGATGTTTTGCTTGCCACAGATAAATATTTTTTTATTTTTTTTTATTAATTTATTCATGACCATAGAATCAAAGTCTTTCAGTCGGAAACATGTTAATTAATAGGTCTTCGAATAGTAGCGCAGTTGTATTGCAGGCTGCAACCGATGCCTTTCAATGGAGTTCTTGTGAAAACTCGAAAAATCACATCTGACTATACAGTTCACATTTCTCACAAAAACATATAATTTCTACTCAAAAACTATCAATATCCTGCAACTATTGTTCATTTTAGAGTAATTATACACATTTTTAGAAAATAAAACTGCACAGCACAACGTCTCCTTTCAGTTCCCGCCAAAAACTCCACAGATAAATATTGGTTTCGCGCTTACGTGCTTGTTTTTATGTTGGCACTAATGTCGCCACACCATCTCATATTCATCTGGCACCAAAGCCAAATAATAAGAGTAAAACGGCAGACTTTCGTTACATTGTTACTCGCAAGGCCAAACATTGAGATCTTCCTATTTTAAGAAAACATTAATTAAGGACATAAATTGATCGAACCGACCTGTAAAATGTATAGCTTTGAAGTCGGTGCGTATTTTAGGCACTAAGTAATATCTAAAACAGCAAATCTTCATGTTATCCCTGGCAGTCTAACGCAAGTTCTAGAATCTCGAACTATTCCTGGGATTTAGCCAAGAAAGGACCTGGAGATTTTGAGACAAATAATCTTTCATCAGCAGAATCCACATTCCAATCGGCCCGCGAGTTTTTATAACACCACATAAATGTCCAAACAGACAAAGGTTTAAAATGGATGTTTTATGTTCTATATTGAACATAATACATATATATATCTTCACGCCAGGTCCCTTGCGGGGTAGGCACGACCAACAGAGCGCCATTCAGGCTTATTCTTACACACCTCACTTGCTTCTTTGACATTCATAGCTCTTGTCATGCACGCTCGTCTGTTCTTAAGGCTCCTGACATGAACATAATAGTGGTCTTTAAAGTAAATGTATCTTCGATCTTTAATCAAATGAAACATTATACCGATAATTTTTAATTAATTATAATTTTTTATTAAAATTAAATTAATTTACATTTTAAATAAATTTCTTCAATTAATTCTCTTCATTGATGCATAGACATTTTCATGTGTTTTCAATAAATACCATAATTATAATTGTAAATCGACGCTTACAGATATAATATAATTAAAATAATCACTACCATGTTTTATTGCATTTGATAAGACTTAAATATAAAAATAATTACGGTCCACAACGTCCCAAGGCTGAGCTCGGGCCTCCCACTGTTGGGCAACTTGTTTAAGGCATCTTGGCAGGTTTTAAACATAACTTAGATAGAATATTGTGCAATTGAATATAAATTGTGATGATAAGTAATTATTTACATTTGTCTTGTGTGCAGTTTACACGCAGTAGAAGTAGAACTTTAGAGAATATGCTTACAGATCTTTTTTCTCTTACTTTTATTAATATTCATTTAATTTCTTTAGTCTACATCCGTTAACATATTATAAGTCAAATTAAACTTTTAAGTATCACTTTCAATGTTTCACAGTTTTACTCCAAAAAATATTATTATCAGTTTTATCTCGGTCCAAATTGGATCTATATTTATTCATCGGTTTTATTGATTCGCTAATCTTAAAAAACTCGTATCTCATTCTCTCGCAGGCTTAGTCCTGTAGATTTATGTATTTATCTCGTTTTAGTGTCGCTTTTTCATTTCATCGAGTTTTAAATCACGAATTTCATTCCAAAAATATATATTTTGCCACTTTGACCTTTAACTGTGTTGCGCGCGTATTCAGTACATGCTCCTTTTATCCTTTTCCACGTGCGATGTGATGGTATTCACGCGAGGAAAACGTAATCATTGTACAGAGATAATATTGTGGGCGTTTGCTATATGTCATAATCCAAAAAAAGAAAATTGTTTGCACGTCATTTATCGACTAATCCACAAGATACCTTGTCATGAATCAGCATTTTTCATAAGCAAACTACACTGAAAATCTTATTTAATGATATTAGTATTAAGACTACAATTAGAAAAACCATATTTCAAGATTCGAAAGTTAGTGGTAACGTATTATATCACCTAGGTATGATTAAAATTTATGATAAAATACAGTATATAAGTAAGTAACTGCATTATTAATTCTATAATGAAAGTATACATAACTATTTATATATACCACCTTTGACTAATATAATATGTTTTATTCCTGCCACGGGTTGCCTGGAAGAGATTGCTTCTTAGCGACAAGACCGCCCATTGTGCACATTTAGAATATTTTTAAGTTATAAGTTTTTCCGTGTTTTCTGTAATGATGTATAATAAAGGGTTATCTATCTACAGTAAAGAGTAACCTCGCAACATGATGAATACGATAAAATTTTCATAAGAGCTAGGTGACATATCCAAGTTAAAGAAGATTTTTACGAAGTTATTAATGTTTTTAGAAATTTGGATTAATAATCTTAGCTGAGTACTATGCACAGTTTTGTAAAAAGAGAAGAATCATCATTCACAAGTATTAAAAATTATGTACTGTAGTGGGGAATATATTTTTCTGTAATGGGAAGGCTTGAAACATTGACTCTTTAATATATAACTAGTGGTCGCCCGTGATCGAAATTCGACCATAATAATTAATGTAAAAGACTGTACTTATATAATCACAGATTCCACCAAGGCTACTTTGACTTGAATAATAGACAAAAGAGTAAATATGCGCGTGTGTCAAATACATGGTAGTGTGTGTAATATAATTTTTATTGATTTAATGTATCTTTTAAGCATAATAAAAAATTAGCTAGCATTCGGCGCTTCTTCTCTATATAAACTTCCGCGCAATTTTCGTAAAAAGAGGTGCAATGTTTTTGGTTATTATTTTTATTTGCTTAAAATTGTATTCTTTGCTTAAATTTTATTATTTGCGTGTTATTATTAATATATACTATTATTATATACTATCAGCCCAAAATCGTTCCACTACTGGACACGTAGGTTTCTCTACTTATAGTTGATGGGGAAAGGGGTTATTATTTATAGGTCGTTAACAAACACGCCTACGACTTTTCACGAAATTTCGAGTATAATAGTATCTTAACTAAGCCAGTAGTAACACACTTGTACACATAAAGATACAATTTAAGTTTTACGAAACAGACTTGCGAAAATGAGAGTTCATTACAAAAATAAAATGTTTATAGTAGGTTACAAGTATAATATTTTTTAGATTTTTCAACAAGACTTAAAAAGTGCATGATAATCCACGAACTATGTTCACAGTAGGAGTATTTGACTCCGGAACCATTACAGAGAATTTAATCGAAAGTACTTTATAAAAATACCTCTAAAAAATACTTAACGGAGATCCGAAAAAAATATTAACAACATAATTTAAAAAAAAAACATTCAACCAAATTCTCGTTAGGAGAACACTTTAAGCTCTACTATTCTCATTTTGTTTAGAATTTTCCACTACTTTAAAAGTTAGAGAGGGGAGGAGGAAGCAATTTTTAAGACTTTAAGACGTAGTTTCTCGCTATTTACTGACTTAGAACTAGTGAACTGGTACGCGCGAAAAAGTCGTTTTATTTTTTCTAGACCTGACAAACGATATCCATACGACCACGTACAATGATAAAATGTGCTAACTGAAAATATTTTTCATCTCCTAGTTACATGTATGGCAACCACCTCCAATATTTACTGCTTTCGCGATTTTACTATATAACTTTGTAGCGCTTTATTGTAGCACATTGTCAGCGATATATTATTTATTCGCTTCGTAAACAGGCTATTCGACAAATTACATACAGATCGACGGACGTACGCACATAACGATTTCATAAAGGTTTCGTTTCCGTCTAAATAGCTACGGAACCTTAAAAAAATAAGTTAGTAATTACGTCGGGAAACTTAAGTTTTTCCTTTAAAGCGACTTCAAGCATGTTGGAATGTGGACATTGATCAGCCGAACGCCGCGTGAAGTCTGATCACGCACACATTCGCAAACCACCCACACTGGCCAGCGTGTGGCAAATGCCAGCGCACGCATTGTTGGCACTTGGCACATACACAAACATGTGCTTATGTGTGATATACTTTACACTGCTTACATCCACATGTTGTAAAATGCAAAGCGTGTTTTCCAATCTTTACTTCTTTATAAATTTAGGTCATTTTCTAGTTGCACGTAGTATTATTAATTTCTGTATTACGAACGTGATGAATTACACTTCATAGCAACCTTGAAAGAAGAATATTAATTACTGTAGCAAATGATATAGCCTTCCGTGATTTTATTACTTGGTTCCTAAAACTGATCGTTATAAATAACAAATAGGAAAGCTTAAGCGTCAACATTTTATAGCAATTGCTAGCAATGTCAATATAATATACATTCTTATATTTCAGAAACAGATTTTGAATAGTTTACCATAATAAGGTTCAACATCACAATAACACCATGGGCTAGGCATTTTTAAAAACGTTGTTAAAATTGGCCAAAATACAACTTCAAGCGACAATAGAGTGCCGAAAAATTGCGGACACTGTCGTCGTCGTCGTTGTCGCCGTCAGCCATTCACAGTCCACTGATGGACGTAGGCCTCCCCAAGACGGCGCCACTCATACCTGTTCGCTGCCTTTCTCATCCAGCGCCTCGCGGACACTGTATTATTAAATAAATTACAATAAATAGCAATGCCACGTGCATTTCGGACAACGAACAATCAACATTATATTTATTCACTGGTAATAATAGTAAGTTTTGTCCTTCGCCTATGAAAACATAAAACAAGCGTCTAACTGTCCATTTCATCTATCTTATTCAAACCAATGCATTTTTTTAGTTAAACATTAAGTCCTTTCATTTATGGTTCTACCAAAAAAATAGCATTCTTCTTTCATGTGTCTATTATAAAGATATGTAGAATTGGCCAAAAAAATGCAAATTTTTTGAAAAGATCGTATCTAACTATTAATCTTATTGAAAATATTCAACTTTATGTAACGTTATAATTTATTTTCGAGACTTGTGAAAATATTCCATAACATGTAAGAATACTGTTGTATACGTGTACTGAATTTTTTACAGTTCCTACTTTTTATTTATTTTACCTTTAACTTTTATATTTTTCGCAATTCATCTTCGTAAAGCAGCACAATTATAGAATACTTCTTTTTCCTTTCATATATTCTACTTAAATACCGTCTACGGTCGCGGAGTGAGATCACTGTGACATAGGTAAGATTATACAGACAGACGGATAGAGAGAGATAGATATCCTGGACATAAAATTAATCATTGTCGCCTTTCGGCCTCAAAACCCGAAATATTTAACAAACGCCACCTTTAATGAACTAATAATATTGACAACAATTGTTAAGCATGTAAGTGTTTTAGTTTTTTATATATATATTTATGTGTTTATTCTTGCACCGCTTCGTCTCTTCCAGCCACAGCATGTTGCGAAGCGTTAGTAAATTACCTTGGGTTCCCATAAAGTAATAGTAAATAATATCCAAAAACAAAAATTAAAACCTAAATTAAACCAAAAATTAAAATGAACAAGTTGGTGGTAGACTTAGAAATTCTTTAATAATACAAACTCATTGATACCATCTTTGTATTCCTTGATTACCTGAAAAGTGTTCGAAAAGTCGGAATAAAATTCAAATAAAATACCGCGTTTAAAACCATTAAAGCGTAGTTTTATTATAAAGTAAAAATACTTGCCGTGTACTACACAGGATTAATAAGTGGTTAAATTGAATACAGTCGTTGAGCGCTTATGTGTTTATTATACACTCTTTATATATTTATTTGCGTAAGTGCAAACAGGCGTATAATAGATGTAGGTACTGTAGCAATGACGTGTCTTGAACACACCCTCAGTATTTATGTGGTAGGTACATATTGTTACAATTTCACGATTCATTCTAGTGTTCTGAAACGTGAGTACATGAGCTATCTTGAACGTGAACACTATATTATAAAATGTAATTAGTTGTTTTCTAAAAATTATAAGTATTTAAGATGTAGTTTATAATCTTATAAATTTACTCTTTTTTAATTATATTATTATAATTTTATATATAAACATACCATAGTTAAAATACAGGAAATGATCTGTACGTAGCGGATGTTAAAAATACAATAACAATAAACACAAGTTTTCTAAAGTTACGATAGCTTTGTGGTTTTTTTAAATTCCTCTTTCCAGACGAACGCGATTGTCCGGGCTTTATGTTTTCTTAGGGCTTTTTATTATGGTTTATGTTTTCATTGTTTTATTTTCTCTTTTTAATTTCTGTCTATCTTTATTTATCATTTTTTCCAAATATCCATTTTACAAATTTCTTAGATACTAATACATTTTTCTTCTATTTCTGTTATTTCTAAATGTTAGCTTGGTGGTTAAGTCGTCCTTATTTGAATGATGTGTGTTCGAATCCTGGCCGATAAAAATTGTGTGTTGATGAATATTGTTCCAATTATAGTAATTGCAAATCAGATCTAATGTCCTCGGATAAGTGGAATATAGACTACATTTTTTATTATGGTTATCGTTAACTATCAATGCATATGGAGTTACTATACATAAGTTATACTTTGGAACTAAAACCGGTATATTATAATCGCAACGTGCAGATCACGATATCAGCCAGTGAGTGATATGAGTCATAGCCGGTTACCACTAACAGTGTATTTGCATCGATAAAAGTTGATACAATAATACAGTATAGTTACGTCATAACGTTCACAGCTTTGTAAGTATGAGGGATGCAAATGTTGTGCAATATAAAAAAGCGAATGAAGGTTCATGTAAAGAATGATAAGAAGGTTTTTGGTGTGACAAAAGACATTTAATTTTGTTTGAATTAAGAATTATCTGGTAAATACCATAAAATAAGTTTAATTAATAGGTACTATTTATTCTTTAAAATTTTTACAAAATTCTGCTACCAAAGCCATATAGAATATTTATTTTGCTTTGGTAGAGCCACACTAGAGCCATTTTTAGGAGGATTGCAGGGCACACGCGTTTTTATGCTAAGGTACTACGTTAAACAAGATTTAAATTCAATCAGTAAATTTTTGCACAATATACAATACAAATAACAACAAAAATAATATACTAGTCAAATATGATAAACATCCCATAAACAGCCTACTTGACATATCGGTTATCTTGATATAGAGGTTTCATCAGGATATTTTTCTTCATCAAGCATCATTCATTCTTCATTGCTTGATCTTACAAAATCAATAACATTAAAATGTAAGAGCATGCACATGTTACGCATGTGTAATTATAATATATAATAAACCTAATGTAGCCGCAGGGGGACTTTGTGGCGAAGCCTTAGCTGAGTACCAACACCTTGGACCTGATTCCGGTGGTCAATGCAAGGCCCCCGCCTCAGTACTTGCCTTAACCAGCCGGCACAGAGTAAAGATCGCTAGAGGCTCAAGCTATAGGGGGAAGTGATATAGCATAACGTTGGAAGTAGCTACGGTGAACCTGCAGCCCACCTCTCTACACCCATGTTGCCCCTGTCTTCTATGACATTTTTTGGGGTTCATGCTAGTAGTGGCGCATGACCGTCTGCCAATTTTTCATTGCGTCGGGCAGACACCTTAGTCCTCATATTTCCACTAGCAGTCTACCCCAATAGGCCGATACTTTTTGTGTTCTCATTTCCCACAATAGTCCTACACTGGCCTGGGATTGTCCTTTGGAGCATTATTATGTGGTGTAGACAGGGATAATCGCCGGTCAGTATCAACCCACATTTAGATTAAATTTGTTAAGGGGCCTCTACGTGTTAGCCCTCCCATGACCCCGCGCAAGCCCTCTATAAGTCCGGGATACTTTTATATTCCGTGATCTTTAAAGAAATACATTATTCTAATATAATAAAATATAAAATTCTCGACTAAATCTGGACACCCAGAGCAGAGCTAAAAATGCAAAGTTTGTTAGAGATTCACCTTGCTTAGAATTGTACTACACTCCAGTGATATAGCAAGTCCAACGCTTAAACCAATCGATCATAGGAGCTACCATTAAATAAAACTTATTTGAATATTTTTGTAATAAGCTGATGATAGATGATTCACATTCTCAGGTGACACGAATTTAATGATGAATCGACTATTGAATACTGGCTCTCAGTGACTTGAATTTCTGAAATACTCGAAGTTCTATGATCTTTAATTACGCATGTCACTGTCTATTATAGGATTAGCAGTATTGGCATGTTACGAACCGAAATAAAGACAATCACTATGGTGATGTTAGGTGACTGCACGTTAGTTTCATACATTCATAATTATATTACTTCTGTCCAGCAAATTAAACAAATTATGATACTTCTTTCAATGTTTTTATTTGTTTTAAATCTCTTTTAAATATTTGAGAGATAAAAAAAATCATTTCGAGAATATTCAGCTTTTATATGTAAAAAGGTACAGAAAAAAACTTATATAAAACTTGTCGTCCATTGCAATCAAATCAACCGTGCAAATTAAACATTATTAAAATGTGAATATATACCTATTCATTATTATCCTCGCAATATTTATTGTGTGTTGGTATTTTAATTATTATTTGAAACTGAAAATATAGATAAATATGTCACTTCCTCAATCATACACTGTTACATAGATTCTTTCATGTCATGCCATTGAAACATTACTTGCATGGGAGATGAAAAAAAAAACATATTTAAATATCTTTGGTATTTATATGAAAATCTCCTCCGTTTCACGTGTCACATGTAGAAGTTTTCATCGCCTTTTGCAAGATTGTCAAAAGTATAAAAATACGGCAGGTGTTGTACATACTTCACATGATTTGCTGTACTTCCTACTCGAAACAGCGGCGAATGTTGTCTTATTATTACATTTTTAATTTCGGATGAATAGGCGAAAAGTTGCCTCTATCAGTATCATATGTGCAAAAATATATTTATTATTCTGAAGGGCGGGGCCTATGGGTGGTTGAAATTGCATCATTGATTTATGAAATGATTATACTGATATAATAAATTAATCATCTTTGCAGTTCAATTAATAGTATTATTTATATTTTAATTAATACTTTTTATAAGTTATATAATGTATCTGATTTGAGAACGCGGTTCTTAAGAATGTTCTGATTCTGGACTTTTGGAGGACTTGGGTCTACGGAAAGGTCAACTCGTAAAAGCTCTTTACACGGTTAACCTGGATGTAGTGTGACACTGAGCAGTAATTATTTCTATATACACTACAGATATAAACCTAAAGACAAGCTCTTTATTTGATGACGCAAAGAGAGCATGGGTTTCACCATGCCAGCAACCACACCAGACCAATGACGTTTATCTAAGGACTAGCCCTGATCTATGTAAAACTTCTGTCGAAGTAGGAGACAAAAGTAAGAGCATTTTAAAACTAGGTTTTAACGCTTTAAGCACGGTATTTTTTATATTTTAAAATTGGGCTTCATTCCCGTAGCCGAAATCAAGACTTAAAATTGTTTAAACGAAGTTTTAATTTTGTACTTACTAGTATCCCTTTAATTTGGAGAATAAAATATATGATTTTCAATGTAAGCTTCGACCTATCCTGTTGTGGTGTTGATTCCTGTCACGTACATCTGATCAAATCTCTTGGAAACTTATATTCGAAAGGAAAACCTTTAAGTTGTGTTTAACCTCTCTTTCCATAGAGCTTCAAGAACTGCTTAATTAGTTAATTTAAAGCCGCTATTGAGTTGCTCTACGGAGCGACAGTTAGTAAAACTTTAACGATAATGTAAAGAGTACCGTGCTTTAAAGATCGTTGAGTAAACAGCAATGGTTTATGAAGTTAAACTTGTTAAATAAGCTTGTTAGTAATGCTTTTAGTCTGCTGATTTTTTTATGTAAAATATTTTTTTGGATGGACTCATGGGGCAAATATATGAATGGGGCAAATAGGTATGACAATAAAAGCGTAACTTTAAAAAGCTTTTACACCCTACATAACCAGTATGTGGTTCATTGTTCTCTTATCTCACTTTATGGCGATTTATATTTTTTATGATCAGAAAAATAAGTAAAGAATTACTAACTGAGAAACATTTAAAAGTTTAGTGTCATCTGTAATTTAAGTACTAATTAATTTAAGTAGTATTGAATGCAGTAATGTACTATTTTATCAAAAGGATTTGTCACGTTGAACAAACTGCACTGTTGTGTTTACTTTGTGAGATATTGTAAAGAATAAATCTTTTTATTTATTTTTAAATCACATGATTTTTTGTTACATAATACATAGTATATATACCTACGGTCTTATTCATAGAGAGTGAACGCTTCTTTAAGAACCATAAAAAGCGTTCAAACTTCCTCTAGCTTTCTATGTACAAGACCGCTAGTGTTTTAAATAGTTATAATATTATTATACTTCATTTACGTGTATGATATATATATATATATATATGTATCATATAATTGTATAGATGTTTATTTATACAATTATATGAAAAATATATGAATTTATACAATTGAAGGTATTATTGGACAAAGGACTTATTATAACATTTGTTTGTATAAAGGTTTAAAGTTCATATGAACTATATTGAAATTTGAAATAATAGTATTTGAGCTTTCTTTTAGAAATAGCAAGCAAATTATGTATGTGTGATGCAAAATTATAATAAAAAATCTTTGATTCTAATTTTCTCACTGTAATGTTCCCCTTTATCTCTTCGATTACTAACTATAAGCCCCTTTAATCTACTTAGGTCTAACAACTATCGGGGTAGTTCATAGCTTTATACCTTCATCTCCTTTTAGTAAGGCATAATGCAATCATGGCGTGTATGTACCGTTTTGGCAATTTTGACTTATTTTTAGGGATCAGCAGCTAGTTTAACAACAAACTGAACTTTTGCGAAATTGTTATGACTGTCCATCCCGTCTGTCCTTTTGATCTTGTACTTATATCACTTATGTTATTGAGATATTTACTTTAACAAAAAATATTCAGGATTATTGGTGTTGCTTGATTAACGATACCCTGTATGTATATGAAAAAAAATAAAATGTTAGGGTCTGTTACTTTGTAGCTAGCAAACCCGGATTCTATTGTGACTGCCTTCCTTTACTCGATGTACCTCAAATAGAATAGATACGATTTCAGTCTATTGGCTTTACGTCAACGTTTTTTAGGCACCCACGAGGGGTTTGCTCCAGAGACAGATTACTGAAAATAGAAGCATTGTTCAATAGTGAGACCATTTTATAGTAGTTGAAACACCTCACGCGAGATTCCTGAAGTTTGTCTATAAAAAAATTACATAAGTGTTGCTTATATCGTGAGCTAGTGTTATATGTTATATTAGGTATACATTGTACTCCAAATACTCCAACTCCTTCGCTGTGCAGGCTGTCTGTCTTTGGAACTCTTTACCACAAGATGTCAGAAAAGCTAAATCACTTGCCATATTTAAAAACTCTGTCGAAAACCATTAGGTACCTTAATTTATAATAAAATACATATTTTTCTATTCTTCTTTCTTAATTTAACTGTTTACTGTTCACATTGTACTGTTCTTCCTTTTTATTAATTCGTTTTAATTTAATTATACCTAGACCCTAGACATAAGTTCTTAAAAGTATCCTCAGTATCCTCAGTCAGGTTGCCTGGAAGAGATCGCTTTAAGCTATAAAGCCGCCTTTTGTTTTGCCGTTAATTTATTGTAATTATTTATTCTGTAATTGTTTATTTGATGAGCAATATAGTTTTTTCTATTCTATTATATTCTAGGCATATTACACAGCCATCTCATCATCTTTGTCCTGGTGTGGGAGCAAAATAAAAATGATGTAAACAATAAAATATAATTTAATTTGTTAATTTTATACTATTTTCATATAATGTTATATATATATCTCTTTAACATTCCGAACTCTTACTTATTAAACATAATATATAACTTTCATTAATTACATATTTGGAAATAATAAAAATAGTAAATAGATGGATCGGAATGTTACAAATATTAATCATCACAATAATAAATGCATTAGCAATCTTTGGATTGTACTATTGTGCCTTCTTTAGATTCAGATGCGGTATAAGACTTGAGGTGTAGCCGGGATTATACAATATATTATGAATATCCAAAGCAAGACTAGTTTCTGTAAAGAAACAACATTGTTATAAACTCCTTAAAAATGTAAAAATACTTTAGATCATCAGAAATCTATTTTCTCACGTCTTTTATCGCTTCTGACATCGGTTGCTTTGAATTTCATGTGAAAATTTATAAAATATATTAAAAACCCTTTCACCGTCTTAGTCTACTTGTTAAAGTTCGAAGCCTTTTTAAATTTTATAGAGATCTTTATAATTTATTACACCTTATAATAATATCCAAATAATTAAATTATTGATTTAATAATAATCTTACTGTTGCACTTGGGCTTATTATAACCTAGTAGAATCCTTCAGTGTCAATTTTTCATTTATAAGGCATTAGGCTCCTGAGCTGCGTAATATTTTAAGTAATTCTATAATTAAATTTTTAATCAAGCTGTTTTAATATATGAATCATAATTGTTGTAAAATTTAGAATCTGTCTTTTTAACCGACTTCTTCATTCTACAGATTAACGTATATTATACAATAACTAGCTGTTCCAGTAGACGTAGTCCTGTCCTGTTCGCAAAAATAAAATCTAGTAATCGATTGCAGCGCCACCTACTGGGCCCAGCTGTAGATTTAAACCATCGAGGGGCCCAGTCAAATAAGCACAAAAAAATTATTCAAAATCCTGGAACCTGATTCCAATGCCACCTACCTGGTCTAATTGTGAATCTAAACCTTTTTTGAATCTACCTGAATACACACAAAAAAAACATCGAAATCGGTCCCGCCGTTAAGGAGTTCAGTGGAATACACATGCACAGAAGAACTACATACTAGTATATCAATACCTCTATTCGATTTTATTAGAGACTAGAGTTTGCCTTGCGGCTACGCCGTGGGTCAAACCTTAGACAGTAGCTTTATTTTACTTACATAAAAACTTAATTCGGATTTAACATATTTTATATAATGAAAATGAAAAATACCATAGAACAAAGAAACTAAGTAAATATAGTCTAGACAATTGTCCAACAAAACATAGAGATGAGTCAAAGCCAACCTGATTAGCAGTAATACAACGAATGACATGTTGTTTATGACAACGTAGGTATTCGTTAGTAAAATGAAAAATGCGATGGCAGCGCCATCTATTTAACTAATCCGTATGTTCTTTGGAAACGACATCACTTATCAGGATAAAAAGTATCCTAAGTGTTGATTCGGGATACAATTCGTTTTCAAAAACGATGCGATCGTAGCGCGCAAATTTTTAGATATTTTCGTCTATCTATCCTAAGTTACGTCTTGAGATGGCTTGCAGCTTGCCCTGTATTGACTTTCATCTAAATCCGTTCATTGTTCTTTCGTGATGCCCTAACAGACAGACAGAAAACAGACAAAAATTTCGGAATCTCCTTGTCCGAATTACAGGCTCTGATTTTTTTCACATTTTTAAACGCATTATAGAAATTCGAACCCTTTATATATTTATTATATTATAGAATATATGGACAATATTGTTAACACAGATTGCTTAAATTTCGTTTTAAATAAATATCTTCTATATCATTAGTCACTAGTGGTAAAAACTAAATTACTTAAAATAATGTCAGAATTACTTGCCCTATATTAAGTAAGTTTTTGAATGATTTTGAAGTAGGTACAAATAACTTCTTACAACTTATTAGTACAACTTAGTAGTAACAATTTTTTACATGCATTTAATCCCTTAAAATTTATTTAATATTTAGTTAACACTTAAATAACTAAGGGTGATGTGCACCGACATTTAACCGGTGGTTAAAATAAAATAATCGATCAAACTGTATGCATATAATATATATTAAATAAGATATTATAATTAAAAATAGCTTTAGAAATAAGTTATTTTATACTTTTTAGTGTCTAGCCTAGTAGGCCTACGAAAGGTGCCGCGCGCCTTAAAAAATATAGGTACTACGAAACTGGAACAAAAAAAGTTCGTAAAATGAATACTACTGGGCCAAACTATGTTAAATTTTTAGGGGACCAAATGCCAACTATTCCGCATCAAACTAAAGAAGAATCACGTAAAACGAATCAGAAATCTCAGAGTAATCGGTGTACATACATAAAAAAAACATACCGGCCAAGTTGAGAACCTCCTCCTTTTGGAAGTCGGTTAAAAAAAGCGATAATTTTATTTTAATCGTCTGTTTAACTTCGGTGCATATCAGCATAAGTACAGTAATTATATAAAGTACCCAAACAAAGGAACTTAATTTAGTGTTTTTTCTTATAATATTATAATTTGAATTATCATACTTTAGGCTGTAGTCAATGAGCTAAAATTAACATAGTTTCGAAATGATTTTTTGTAATCATGACTTCGACTCATTATCTACTTTTCCAGTCCAACTGCTATGAAATATTCAAACCAGAAAATTGCTCGG
Organism: Dendrolimus punctatus; assembly: GCA_012273795.1. NCBI lineage: Eukaryota > Metazoa > Arthropoda > Insecta > Lepidoptera > Lasiocampidae > Dendrolimus > Dendrolimus punctatus. The sequence goes on from CM022528.1 coordinate 15,695,668, forward strand.
CATTTTTTGATATTAATCTACTATTCTCTGTGTGTGCTGTCAGACAAAGGTTCTTTATTTTTATATGAGGATATATAAAATATATTGTACATTTTGTTCCATTATTTCAGTAGTTTGCATTTCAAGTTCTATAGAAAAATGGTAACTTTTTTCATAAATGTATATACTCTTTATTATTTATTGTTTGAGTGATCATATTGGATAATAGAATAGTGATCAAATGTATTAAATTAATTCCATAAACATTATTATTATTAAACTGCACTACTCGTATCACCTTTTATTGGTCTTACAGGCGGAAACTTAACCTTTATTTTTGTACTTAATTATTTAATATTACTTTGAAATATATATTAACGACATGTTATCCATATAGCTATATAGTTAATATAAATATAGATTTAATATCATTTTACAATGTGTTTTATTCAGGTGATGTAAGTATTTCAAATAATTCGTCATGTTAATCATATTTTCTTTATATTGTTATAAAATTATAGGACATTATAGCATTTTACCTCTTCTGTGTTTTCTTAAGGGCACACGGGACATGAGCCCAAGGATCCCAGCTTTTTGTGTGCTCCAGTGCTGACGTTTTTGTCTATAAAGGCCTTACTCTCAAACGTAGTTCGTCGTTCGTTATCGTCTTGAATTTTTTTTTGCTTTAACTCAATATTTATATGCATTTCACACTGTATTTTGTAATATTTTTTAAATAATATTATAAACCCTGTAGTTAAAATATTTTAGTAAAATAATATTTTTTTTCTTTTTTGTAAGTAAAACTTTTTGGGTCATTCGCACGAAAACGAACGATGAAAAACGTTTGGGAGTAAGCCCTCAGGAGCTCAATTTATAGTGCCTCTTACTTATTAAGTTATTACATTTTTGAATGTGTAACTTGGTAAGCTAATTAGGTATGTATATAAAGATTTTTGTAATAATTTATTACATCCTAGAAATAATAGGTCATTTTCAAAATGTACTTAAATATATGCGTGAATAGTTGCGATAAAACGTTTGTACTTATTTTTTCATATACATTACTAAACGGGCCTCAAACTCTAAATTGACACTGCATAATATGACGGTCATTTATTTCATACTCTATATTTAATAAAGTATCAAATTAATTTTGTGTTATAAATGTTACAATTCCAAAGCAAGAGTTTTTAGAACATTCGTTATTGTACATTAACAAAGGCACATAAGTTAAAAAATGTATGCTAGAACATAAATGAGATTAAACAAGAATGTTACATGATAAAAAAATCTGTATCAATTTCTTTGATTATCAAGCGCATGACCACGACATTTGTTAGTCATGCTTACTTGACAAAAGTAGGACTATTCGATACAAAGTGACACGTAGTATCAATTTCTAGTTATTCATATTAGCTAATAGTGAAATCCACTATTTAGTGAACAGAACCTAAAAATAAGTACGTACATTTTATTTATTTGTAGTTTATTGCGCAGTGATTAGTTATAGACGAAAAACCGTAGTACTTTTTAGTTGCAAATTAGAGCAGCCATGAAGCTTGGCGCGATCTATACGTGTATGTGGTACACTATATAACATCTAAAGTATAAAGTAATTGTTATGATATTCATTAGATGATACATACATATATATATATATATATATATATATATATATATATATATATATATATTGATCAATTGGCAAAAACCATGGATACAATTTTTAAGTATACATAATTGATGCTATCATTTTTCAGTACGAATTACGTAGAAAATTATTTGAATAGAAATACAGTTATGCAGATTTTAAAGATTATGAAAACGGGTAAGTAGTATTTGCATTCATTTTTACACTCTCTGAACGCTAGGCGACTAATCTAACCACATGTCTCAAAAACATTGAATAATTTTGATCACAAAAACGGTTTTGTTTTCAGGAATGCAGTTTTATTTTTTTGTTAAAAGGAACATACTGAAAAGTAGTTTCTTGTAGACAAATTGAATGCGCAATAAATAATTCGATATTTAATTTGTTTACTGAAGGAGTTTGTGCGGAAATGTGGGATTAAATCAGCAGGCGATTTCTGCCATACACATCTCAACACAGAATATCCTCAAAAAGACTCCATTTTAGCTATCCTCCATTGAACTACGCCATGGGATACTCCAGATGACCTTGCGGATATTCCGCGGTCGAATTGAGATTGGTTAATCCAATTCAACAACACCGGCCTTTTGGGTGCCGCGAGAAACGGTCTGCCGTGGTATCACCGAGAGGTTGTATCTTACATGCTATATAAAAATAATATACTATATAAAACCTATGAAAAATTTCGCTCACAAAATTGTTGCATCTGCAAGTCGACGCCATCTGTGGTCGAGGCTAAGGCACCTTTTATTTTACATAGTTTTATTAATATATTAATAGATTAAGTATACCACTTAAATATAATATTCGGTTTCAATTAATACATCTAATAAGTAGAAAATATACTGATTATATTAACAGAGTTTTAAATATTTTAATGTAAATTTGGATGTAAATAAGGACCTTGCGAGAAATATCTTATAACCTATTTCCTCCTAGAAAATACTAATATCCTATAGTAGGTATATTTTTTTATTTGGAAGCGAACGTCAATGTTTTTAAAGCTGAATTAAAAGGTTTTCAAATTGATCAATTTGGTTGAAAGGTGCGTAAATGTAAGGAAATGATCGACGATATTCAATTATATTGCGTAATTCAATTTTATGTTTACGTGTATCACTTTCATTGCTTCATTCAAATTGAAACACACACACATTCAAATTGAACCGTGTAATATCAAGGTTTGTAATGTATTTGCTCAATGATGTTTTTATTTCGACGGTTACGGAATGTCACTATTATCTTACGGACGGAAATATTAAGTACTGATATCATGCATTGAAAATATTATTTAAACATACTAGTTACATTTTCCAAATTACAATGACCAATGTTTCATATATTAATCTTGACTCTCGCCATATGATCTTCACCCTTTTCGTAAATAACTTTATCACTTTTATATATTTTCTCTTGTATAGCCGCGAAAGATTGTCCTTTCGTTTCTGGCAGCATCACTAAAATAAATATCACACCAGCTATTGATAAGCCACCAAATCCCCAAAACGCTACATGATAGCCTAAATAGTCTGCAACTATTTGGTATAATTTAGTAACGGCAAAAGTCATCACAGCCACGAATATTTGTATAACACACGTAGCTTTAGATTTGATGTTTGTAGGGAATATCTCTGAAGTAATAGCAAAAGGCACAGTAGCTAAGCCTATAGTATATGAAAATATAAAAATAGGTATCACAACAATAGGAATGAACGTAATACTAACAACGTATTCACTGTACGCATGTTTCATATAGAAATAAGCACCAATAATGATGTTGGCCAAGCCGACACCACATGAAGACATTAACAATAAAGGCTTTCTTCCTAATCTATCTACTAACTGTGACGATATTGCGGAGGTTAATAATTGCACGGACCCAAACAATATACAGTTCTCTTTATCACCTAAACCACCTTCTGCTGCTCCAAATATTTGCTGCGCGTAAGAAATAATTGCTGTGCTCCCACAGAACTGCTGCGTAAAATAGATTCCCATCAATATTATAAGGCCTTTCCTATTTCCTCCTACCACGAACAAATCTTTCCATCTACTCTTCTCCTTCATATTTTCTGTTACTAAGCTATTCATACTTTCTAATTCTTCTCTTACGTACGATTTTCCTCGGAGTTTCTTTAATGATTGTTCCGCTTCTTCTTTCTGTCCTAATTTTATGAAATAGTAAGGTGATTCAGGCATCGTACTGAATGTTACTACGAATAGAATAGGTATTGAGATATTGAAGCTCGCTAGCGCCAGCATTGAGACGTACGGTCCGATGCAATACTGGGACAGGATACCAAACTGAAACAAATTAATAAATAATTATAGATAGGTCATTATCTACTACTTTACCATTTAAAAGGTGATATCCGGCTGCAGCGAGGCCTAGGGTCCAGGCTAGCGGTGGTTAAGGCTCTAGAGACAGGAACTTCCGCACAATGCAAGTCGTGTTCAGCAGAATCGCCTTCTGCAATTGGCCCTTCCCCCATTTACCGAGCATGTCTCTTTACATGTCGGTCGAGGCTCTTCGCTACTTAACTGTTAACGGACATCAATAGCAGTACAATGGCCGTTGACTCTATATGACACATGTCAGTAATCTGGTGTGCGAGGTCTATTATTTTTATTATTATTACTATTACAGAAAACATGCAAGACAGATACTAGATCTATCTATTGTTATTGTGCACAAGGGGCGGTTTTATCGCGAATAGCGAACTCTTCCAGACAAACCGTGGAAGGAATAAAAGCCACAATAAAGCAGACTAGAAATGAAAGTGGTATATATAGATATTGTACAATTACTTTTTTAAATAAATAATATATGTAACTAGTACTAAGTAAATATATAAAAATAAAATTTATGCATATAACAGAAATTTTATTTTTATAAAATTTATGTACATAAATAGGGGGATATAATGAAACTACATATTAAACATAATAAATATTATAAATAATAATAATAAGGAAGAGCAAGGAGCTGCATGGCAGGTTCTATCAGGCTTTAACAGGGCCTGATGTGGACCTACATGTGTCGGTGAACTGGGTACGTTTCGGTGACCTATTTGAGGAAACCGAAGGGTTTGTCTGTGCAATTATGGACGAGGTTATCAAGACGAACAACTACCGGAAGTACATTCTGAAGGACGGCACGCCTAACATAAAATATATATGTGAATAATAATAATAATAATAATATAAAAAGTCTATGCATGGGCAAATAGGATCCGCCGGTACAAAGAACGAGCGGATAGATATTTCTTGAATCGGACCTTCCAAAGTGAAGAGAAAAGGGTTTATAGAGGTTGGGAGAAATCTAGAGATAGTGTCGCTGACAGGCAAATACCAAATATTGATGCCATGGCTTCTTTCTGGCGCAGTATATGGTCGATGCCTGTAAGCCACACGGAGGGCGACTGGATTGAGCTGGTCAAGCAATCATGCGACCAGGTGCCAGATATGGAACCTATTACCATTGAACCACTTGATGTTGGTAATGCAATTCGTTCGGCACATAACTGGAAAAGTCCAGGGCCGGACGGATTGCACAACTTTTGGATTAAGTGGTTCAAAAGCTCGCATAGTTGTTTGGCTAATCAATTCCAAGAAGCTGTTGATCGTGGTTCGCTTCCAACCTTTATGACGACAGGCGTCACCCATTTACTCTTCAAATCTGGCTGTACCACTGAACCCAAAAATTATAGACCAATCACATGCTTGCCCACCATCTACAAGCTCCTTACGTCCATTTTGGGAAAAAAATTATCAAATTATTTTTATAATAATAACATTTTGGCAATCACCCAAAATGGATGTAAGGCTGGGTCACGTGGTACAAAGGAATTGCTTCTCATTGACACAACTGTTAGCCAACAAGCCCGACGGAATAGAAGAAATCTTTCCGTTGCCTGGATCGACTACAAAAAGGCGTATGACTCAGTGCCGCATACATGGTTGATGAGAGTCTTAGAGCTGTATAAAGTCGATGCAACTCTAAGAACCTTTCTTCAGGCATGTATGAGGCAATGGGTTACACACCTTAAGCTTCCAGGTGGGAGAGGGCCTTCTTTGCCGGAGGGCGCGATAAATATAGAGCGTGGAATATTCCAGGGTGACAGCCTGAGTCCCTTGTGGTTTTGCCTAGCATTGAACCCTCTTAGCACTTTGCTAGAGTCTTCAAAGCTAGGCTATCGGTTTCGAAGAGGGGGAGAGATCATGTCGCACTTGCTGTATATGGATGACCTCAAACTTTTCGCATCCAACGAACCAGACTTGATTGAATTACTGAAGACAACAGAACGCTTCAGTAAATCAATTAATATGGAATTCGGGATAGAAAAGTGTGCGGTCATGCATGTGCGGCGAGGGAAAGTTGTGAATTCACCGAATTTACAACTTTCAGAGAACATGTCTCTTAAATCCCTCTCCGAAACCGAAACATACAAGTACCTAGGTATGTCAGAGTCCTTAGGTATAGCCGACGCGGACGTAAAACAGACGGTGAAGGACCGATTCTTTTGCCGATTGAGGAAGGTTTTAACCAGCCTTCTCTCAGGTGGAAATAAGGTCAGAGCCTTCAACAGTTGGGTTATGCCCGTGTTAGCATACTCCTTTGGCATACTTAGGTGGACTCAAACGGAGCTGGACGCCCTAGATCGAAGAGTCCGTTGTCTGCTGACAAAACATCGTATGCATCACCCACGTTCATCAGTAATGAGATTGTACATCTCGAGAAGATGTGGAGGCCGAGGCTTTCTAAATGCCAAGGATCTGCATAATCGCGAGGTGAACAATCTCAGGACATATTTTCTTAAGATGGACGTGGGCCTGCATAAAGATGTTGTGGCAGTAGACAAAGGTCTTACCACGCTCTCGTTGGCTAACGAGAATTGGTGCAATCTAGCAGTACTGAGCGCCTCCGACCGCATCAACGTATGGAAGAGCAAGGCGCTGCATGGCAGGTTTTATCGGGCCTTGACAGGGCCCGATGTAGACCTGTCAGCGTCGGTAAACTGGCTACGGTTCGGTAACCTCTTCGGAGAAACCGAAGGTTTTGTCTTTGCAATTATGGACGAAGTTATTAAGACGAATAACTACCGGAAATATATCCTGAAGGATGGCACCTTGGACATCTGTCGGGCATGTCATCGCCCAGGTGAATCCCTCAGGCATATTGTTTCCGGCTGTTCACATCTTTCTAACGGCGAATACTTGCACAGACATAACCTCGTAGCCAGGATTATCCACCAGCAACTTGCCCTTCGATACGGTCTTGTGGAAACGGAGGTGCCTTATTACCAGTAATCGCCTGAGCCAGTTCTTGAAAACAGTCGTGCCACGCTCTACTGGGATCGATCAATTATTACGGACAGGACTATTGTAGCCAATAAGCCTGATATCGTGATAATAGATCGATCTGCGCGACGAGCAATACTCGTTAACATCAGTATCCCACATGACGATAATCTCGTGAAGAAAGAAAAAGAAAAACTAAGTAAATACTTAGATCTTGCTCACGAGGTTACCGCTATGTGGCGGCTGGAGTCAACGAGCATTGTGCCGATAGTTGTAACCGTCAATGGTCTTATAGCGAAAAGCCTCGACCGTCATCTAGAGAGGCTTTCGCTGGGAAGCTGGGTGAAGGGCCAGATACAGAAGACAGCACTCTTGGACACGGCACGAATTGTGAGGAGGTTCCTGTCTCTGGAGCCCTAACCACCGGTAGTTTGGACCCCAGGCCCCACTGACGGTGATCAGCAAGATTTTATATTTTTTTATTGAATATGTATTTTATTTTTTGATGTATTTTTGTAAAAGAATAATGTAATTTATTTTTTTATAAAAAAATATCTTTATATATTGTTTAAAAAAATGTAAAATTTTTGATCTTAAATAAATACATGTATAATAATAATAATAATGATTTATTTCGAATTATTTCAAAAACATTTTCCAACAATTCATATGTTGGTTAGTAAAATTGCATAAAACAGAAATACTTAAAATTAGTGTTAGTAGAACTTATAGCCTAAAGTTTTGTTACAATAATAGTACGAGCTTTACATTTATTATATAGCGTGAGTTTTTTAAGGGCCTTCAGAGCTAAATCGTAAACTATATGAAATAGGGATAAATACTCTTAGGATATGTCGTACGAGTATCGTTTAGGTTTTGACCCTATTTTAAATTAAGATCAAATATTAATTCCAGGAGTAAATATGTACGTAAATTCAAAAATTGTGAAAATATATAGCTTGTAACATTCAATAATTTATTGCGATACGGTAGTGGAGTCTTTAAAAATGGTATGTATAATAAAGACACATTTAAATGTGATAAAGATAAATTTATTATGAATCTTAAGTTTTAAAATAAACCTGTATATGAATATTTATAATTGCTTGACATATAAATTTTAGTTTGTGATATGATATGTAAAGCCGAACTATTTGGCTGAGTTCTATTTTTTGCACAGCTTGTTGCTATTTCTGGTTCTGTTGACATCTATTTTTTGTTCAGAATGAGTGGGTTATGTTTTAAGGTACCTTGCACGGCGGTTACGCGTGTATAAGTGCTATATCTAGCAGCTATTTTTTGTTAACTTAATTATAATTTATAAATTACATTGTAAACTTAGTATAAATAGATATAGACTCTATTGTCATTGGAAATTACATCTAACTAGAATTTTACATTTCATTTTGTTCACATCCTCGTAACCAGCTACTATTTCTTTTTCCGGGTTAAAAGTATACCCCTTATTCATCCCATCCAGTATTTATTTTTATTAGTATTTCATTCTTATTTTAGTATTCGTTTCCTGTAGAGACTAACTACAGGAAACGAATTTTAATTCAAGACGACGAAAACTTTTAATTCAAGATTAAAATAATTATATAAAGAATTTAAAAAAAATATTGCGGGAGTTCCGCAGACTGGCAGACGGCTCATTTGATGCAAAGCGGTTATCTTCGCCTATGGACGTTTGCAACACCAAAGGTGCTACTAATGCGCTGCTGCTCTCTTAAAAGAGACTGGAACCTGGTCACTAATGCCCGAACACAACTTAAGGTTGTTATGGTGATATACTTTAGACCAGGGGTGGTAGCAATCCAGTCGTGTATATGGACTACAGGCCACCCGGCCGCAGGAAATTGTATTCTTTCTCCGTTCTTGCACGGATAATTCTTAAGACACGTAAATATATTTGCATATACCACAACTCGTCACAATTAGTTTCGTCGGGAAATCGTAGGCAGATATACTTTCGCATATATAATATTAGTTTAGATTTATTTTTAATGCAGAAATATTGAGTTCATTGTTTTAAAATTATGTTAAACAGAGACGCCTTTTACAAATAAACATAATTCTAAACTATCACTGCTCGACACAAAGAAAAAGATTTTATCTGAAGTAAATTTAAAAATCACCTTCTCGTTCCAAATATAGTTATCATAAGATCAAGTTGACTGATCTAATTATTAATGCACTTTGGTTTATTCGAAATATTACTCATTGGAAATTAGTTTTGCAATGTAACCGATAAATGCGCTAACCTTCGACATGACTGTGATAAGGGTAGCCATGGCCCCTCTGACTTCATCGGAAGCGATTTCCCCGAGGTACATCGGCGCTGCTGTGTAGGCGATGCCGTAGCCGAGCCCAGAAATCAGTCTGGATGCATAAATGGTGGGGATGTTTCCAGCAAGCATGACGAGGATCCAGCCAATGATGTAAGGCACGGCGGCGAGTAATAATGTCTTTTTTGGGCCTATTCTGTCGGCGAGGTATGACGCTGGTATAGGACTGGCCGCTGAAATGAGTCAATGATATATTCATTAGTGCATAGTTTTGTTTAATTGGTAGAATGATATCCTCGACACAGCATTAATCTAAGCAGATAAATAAAAATTGAAGTGTCTGTTTGTAATGTCAAAATAACAGATCTTTACTAAATGCATGTGAAGATATATGTGGTATTTATATCAAAAAACTGAATGTGTGCAATGTGTGCTGGGACACATAGTAGAAGTGAAACTAAATGGACAAGTGGAAATTTTTTAAAAACATCAGCTTATAAATTTTTGGTCTGTCTCTCTGTCTGGATGTTTTTGCTAATCTCTGAAACGACTGGACCGATTTTGATGAAGTTTTGACTGGCAGATAGTTGATATTATAAGAAGGAACTCAAGCTTTTTTGTTTCATAAATAACAATCGCCTGTAAAATACCTAACTTCTAAAAGCTCTTAAATCTTATATGACTCCTACATGATGGTACTCGTTCTTCTTTTGCTTTTTAAGGTGTTAATTTACAGTGCATTGTTATAATGATACAGACATAGGTCGTTTCAGGAATGCGTTGGGTAAGGTTTAATGTGTCGTTTGAGATGCGACATAGGTAATGACGTTAAATATTGACAGAAAACCTATGTATGTACACTATAATGTTGCTATGCGTTAACGATGTTATTTATAACGCTTTCAACATGCAACTACAGTTTCAATCTTTAACATTATCGCAGATGAAGCTGCGGCTTCATTAAAATAATTTAGTGTAATGGTGCGCCATTACACTAAATTATTTTAAAATTGAAGATAATTTTATGAAGATTCTTAGAATTTCTATGTAAGGTTTTATTGCCTTTGACATACTTCCATGCTGGCCATATATAATACATAGTTTAAATGTGGAACATACACATGGTTTTGATTTTTATCGGTTATCTTATCTCCTTTATCTCCTCTTATCGAGTTTTTGGTAGGGACTGAAGGGACAGTCGTACCGTTCCATTTTATTTAATAAATATATGTATGTTACTTCTAAATGTTTTCGAAATATAAAATATTCATTATTTTCGATTAGAGTTATGTTAGCTTAACGGTGAATGATGCCATTACAGTTGCCACAAGAACTCGATTGGTCAATAACCTACAAGTTGGTTGAGCTGAAACTGAAAAGGCAATACATCAGAAAAGGCTGTATAAATACAGGCGGTTCGTACAATCTATTAATAAGTAAAAAAAATGAACAAGTTTAAGTTTTAACTTGTTTGGTTTAGGTTTACATGTGTTTTAAATGATCCGCAGTACCATCTAATTATGTGGCGTTTGGGTTTTTATATTCTTCATTACTCTACTTCCACGCTGGTAAGCAACATGCATAACGTATAAAGTTTTTAAGATTATTTTATTTTTCGTTAATTTATTCAATTTGCGGCTTATACGAAAAACAAATGTTATAAGAAGTAGCCTTGTGGTAATACAGATATACTTGTTACTTTTTGCCCCTTTGATCTATGCACTTTTTTGGATGATATTTTTACGTCCTGGGACACCAAGAGTTTTTAAGCAATTGGTACTTAGAGACCGGAGACGAATGTGGAATCATTCTTATGAACAAAACAAAACATCGACGTTTAATACTTCTTGGAAAGGTAAAGGAAAGCAGTTTTTGTTTGCAACGCAAATTATCAAATCATACATGTATGTATGCATGCAATTTATCACTATACACTCAGTAAAATATTATTATTATCTTTTTCGTATTGTGATCTAAGAATGGGACGGTATGTACGGAAGAAGCAAGCTCTCTCCCCGTTGGTGTAAATTTCGTAAACAAATTTATTTATTATTGTTTACTATGGGTTGGGTGTCTAAGAGTACCCTCAAAGTTGTCCGTTATGTATTATTATTACCCATAACACAAGCGTAAGCCGCCAAATTGGAAATATATTCCATGCGTGTTTTTTTGCTGATAAAAAAATACTTTTATACATAATACTCACCAATCAAATATTGTTTCGCCCTCACGATATTATTTTACGGCATAAAGTTATTTAAGTACTTTTTGAGAATACGGTATGGTTTATTTAACATTACGACTGTGATCTAATTATGGCTAAACACCGTTGTTAAGTCACGTAATGTTCTATTTTAATTAATATAAGTGTCGCAGTGAGCCATTAATAGATTAATGGCTCACTGTTGCAAGTTCATTTCTTATATCTATTAGGTATTAGCTAATTATGTCCTCTGTTTTTCTACTATGGTCTTACGCGTTCACAAACAAATGGAGATTATTATGACAAAAAACTTTTAATACTTATATTATATGAATACTAAAATGACATCATAACAATGAACTTTTAATAAACGTGCAATGGTTATTATTGTTTAAATGTAGTCAATATAATTGACAACATTATTGGTGACACAGTATTTCTTGGTCACGTTGTATAATATGAAGTAACTAATTTGTGTAATAATGAATCAAATGGTGCAATCAACGGTCTAGGTATGGTCTCTTTAGACGATTGGATTTAATGCTTTTAGTCTTAACATTACAATGTACCTACCTGAACACAAAATCATAATTGAAGCTATCCATGAGCCCTGGTCTCGTGACGTCTGTATCGGCGAGTCTTTGGCATAGAGTATGGACAGCGTGGGCGACGTCCAGCCTACAGTGGTCCCCGCCGCCGCCGTGATCAAGGTGGCTGAAATATACAGAAATTTTATTTTTTAAATTTGTCAATGAAATTGAAACAAACTCTAAAGGCTTGCCTAAGGCAGCTTGGCAGGTTACTTAAATATGTGCTAGACGGAATATTGTGCAATTGAATTTAAATTGTGATAATGAGTAATTTAAAAAAGTCTTGTGTCTGTATTTCGCAAGCAGTAGAAGTGAAACTTCAAAGAATATATTCACAGATAATTCTTCTCAACTTTTGTTAATTTAAATTTAATTCCTTTAGCCTTCATCCGGCAACATATTATAATTCAAAATAAACTTCTTAAGTATCACTTTAAATTTTCCACCGTTTTAGTCTAAAAAATATTATTATCAGTTTTATTTTGGTCCAAACTAGGCCTATGTTTAATAATCGGTCTTATCGTCTCTCTATTCCGTGCGGCACAATTTAAAACTCGTATCTCCTTCTCTCGCAGGCTTAGCCCTATAGATTTCTGTGTTTACCTCGTTTTAGTGTTCCTTTTCGTTTCATAGAGTTTAAAATCACTACTATTCTAAAGAAGTTTCATTTAAAAAATGTTTTGCAACACGCCTGTGTAAGGTAGTCACACCTAATATTTGCACAATTTTTCACAAATTCGCGACATGACTTTGTAGTGTTACATAGGCTATAGGCGGATAGACAGATGAAAATTTCATAAGGGATTTTGCTAATGTCTATGGAACCCTGGAAAAAAGAAGAAAATAAAAAAGGGATACAATGACAATTATTACTCATAACGATGTCAAAGAGATCCATGACAAATAAAAATGGCGGAAACTCAGAACGAAGCGGAAGTAACATGCAGAAAACAATGAATACCTTTTGATTAAACAAAGACACCAACAATATTTAATTTTATTCACATACTTCAAATTTTCATGAAGAACAATGGAAAAGGATTAAAGTGGTGTAATCAAACATTTGCAAATATGTATTTAAACAACCAACCAACAAATAATCATATATATATTTGTTTTGAGTTCGGATGTATGTTTGTTTCCGCAAAGTCTATTGTCATCTTATCTATTCAAAATACTGTAATGGTAGAATGTGAATCGGATAATAGTGCTCATGCTATAAGATAAGCACAGGAACAGCTGCACATCCTTACAAGATTCGAGTGATTTTTTTTATTTTATTGCAGGAGTTGACCAGACAGGCAGACGGCCCACTTGATGGAAAGCGGTTACCATCGCCTAGGGACATTTGCAACACCAAAGGTGCTGCAAAGTTGTTATGGCGACATACTTCAGACCTTTTAGACCAGATTTTTCTATTGTTTTAATCTATAAAGTCACTTGGCGATTAGGCAGATTCGCGAATTTTAAACACCGCATGCTTAAATTTCACGAACAATTGCAAGATGCCAGTCAAACGGCCAGCGGTCACGACTGGCGGTCACAGCTGAAGCCAGTAAGATTTCAGTTTACAGTCAGTCTGCTTCTTTTTTTGTGCCTCATTTTCTTCTTCCGAACACCAAAATAGACTCACAGAACTCAGTCGCAACAAACCCCTCAAAATCAATTTAAAAGTAATCAGTGTTCTTAACTGAGAATTCTTGGTCGCTATATTGACGGTCAAAACCGCTTGGTCACCGCGACCTAGTCGCCGCAACCTGACCACTGCGACTTAGCAGCCAAGTGCTTTTGTAAATTTAAGGTAATATTGATTTCAGCTAGTATGTAACTTTACTGGAGAAAAATATGCAAGTTAAACGAAGCGTTCAGATTTTATCCCACTAATAAATATCAAAGTGACTTATATGTTTGTTGCTCTTTTGGCATTGGCAATGAACCGATTATAACGGAATTTATGTAAGACGACCCTCCAAGTAGTTAGATGACGAATAAAATGTTGTATTTATGTATTTTCAACAACGAGTAAAATATAGATACTTTTTCAAAGTTTGAATTGAATCTTCCTCAGAATTATTGTGGCTTGAAACTCGAGAAAACGAAAAAGCGACACTAAAAAGAAATAAAAACAAAAATCTGAAGAACTAAGCCTGCCAGAGAATCAGATAGTATAGATTGTATTCAATCATTTTAATTTTTAAAATTTTTATTTTTAAAAGTATCCTACAGTATTTCATAGATTTAAGGCCTAACAGTACATAATATTACATAGAACCAAAACTGGATACTTATGAACTAGGAAAAGAACAGAAACATAAATAACAACTTACAATACACTACACACAAGACATTTCTTACGGGAAAACTAAATACAACTAAATGATTAAATCTAAATATAAATATACGAATGTGTGTGATATATTTAAACACTATGCTCGTATAGATAGAGTTAGAAATGTTTGAAGTTTTTCGGTAATACTTCTAACTTTGTGTTTTAAACCTGAAATATATTATAACGATATAATATATGAAATATGATGTCATGAAATTAAGAATTCCTCCCACGCCTTGTTACATTTTGTTTCGCTACTACTGCGTGTGAACTGCACACATACATTTTTTTAGACTTGCTTGTATGCTACGCTAAACTTAGCAAACTTTGAAACTGGTTCATCATTTTGTTTTCTGTATTTAGTACAAAATACGTGAATAATTAGAACTACTGTTTATGTTTGTTGAAATAACGTCATCCATCCTGTATCTCATAAATTTATGCTGTAATTTGCGTGTCATTTCGCTGTATTTTCGTACAATATGTGTAATTTAAGTCAACCGCCAGTACCTAAATAAAACGTGTCATATATCTGTCTAAAACATTTTTTTTCTTATCAAATCTGAAAATCAGAGTCGAGGCTACCGCCGTATCAGCCCTATCAATGATACGAGGTCCCCAGGCTACGGGGGCCCTGAAAGTGTGTAAGCAAACATTTCTAAAATTTTATCTACTATCTTTTATAGATTAACACTTTTGAGAATAATTTACGGGCCAACAGGGACGGCTATCAGATTTGTCATTATTGCCTTTAAAGGCAGAAAATCTATTTATAAAAACTGAAGTCGTTTTCAGGATGGATGACTTGATATAATTGATGAGCTTTGATAAGCTTGATGAAAAAAAGGCGAGAAAAGTGTATCTTTGATTTGAATTGTTTGTCTAACTTAGCTTCTAGGAGCATCAAGTAATAACTTTCATCAATATATAATTATTTCAATTCAATTTGAGAACTTTTTTGTTTCTTTTATAAAAAAATACTTTATCCTTCCTTTGGGCCTCCTAGTACATTTTGATGCCCGTCTAAGGCAAGCTACGCTATTGCTAAAAATGTTGGGTAATGAATAGTGTTGTTTTAAATACTGTAACACAGAATAAGACATTACAATATTGTTAGAACCTAGGCCTCGACAAATACAAATTCCACGTACAGATCTCTAGAAGCACATTTTAAAACCTGTCGGCATTTCAATTAATTGTAATCCTTTTATGATCGTCTTCTTTTGTTCACTTATTTATTGGCATACGTTTCTAATTATTGTGGAGAATAGACTATTGTCCTATAGTACTCGCTCATCAGCATCATTAGCTAGGTGTTGCGGATTATTTTGCATTTGTGAAGTACAAAACGACGGTCTGATGGATAGAGGGTGCATTTGAGCGACGACTACGATACTAATCTAATAGTGACGCACTGTGCGTGTTTTATGAATTACGATCTTCTGCATTAAGTTTGAATTTTTTGTGTTCGGTTATATTTGTACCTGTGTTATTCGTGTTTGTATAGTTCTAATAAACTCTATAATAATTCTCATGCATTTTTTTAAGGCGGGGGAAATGCTACCTATTTACGCACAATACTGGGTCCTGGCAGGGATCAGACTCACATCGGTCGGGGGCGGTATTACTTCATGCAATAGTAATCCACCCGCGATCGACTCAGCTTGTGTGGAGACTCAGAGAAGCTGCACGGGCAGAGACCTACTACCCACTAAAACCAACCTCTTCCCATGTGCCCCGCGCTTTTGTGTAGGAAAGGCTGAGAACAGAGTTACGCCCAGTCCGATCCAGCGCAAAAAATGCCTAAATTTGCCCAGGGAATCAGAACACATCCACTTCGTCATACGGGGGTCGTGAATCCTTTGCTCCCTAGCTAGCTAAACGCCCCCCGCAACGGTATTATTTCAGGGAATTCTAAGGCATTTTAATTCAAGTCCCGCTAACTCGTAACAATATTATCGATTAATTCAAGATGACATGATGTGATAATATCATAATAGCGGAAGTG
Source organism: Dendrolimus punctatus (assembly GCA_012273795.1). Taxonomy (NCBI): domain Eukaryota; kingdom Metazoa; phylum Arthropoda; class Insecta; order Lepidoptera; family Lasiocampidae; genus Dendrolimus; species Dendrolimus punctatus. The sequence goes on from CM022528.1 coordinate 15,712,020, forward strand.
AGTTGGCACAAATTTAACGACAAGTTAATACTCACGATGTCGCTAGATCATTTTATACGTTAGGATTATCCAGAAGTCTTAGTGAATAGATTTTTTTGTATCGTATGCAATTTAGTAGTCATTATAGAACGTTTATTAACAAATATTAGTAGGTACATATATGTAAGTCGTTTTAAAGCTGATCATGTCACTATAATTCAAGAGTCACTTAGATATGTCCAAAGGTACGACATTTAAAACTGTTTTTTATTAGTGACTATTTGCTGTAGGTAGGTATATGTTATTTTGTACCTTATTTTCTGCATTACCTTCATCGCTACGTTAATTCATAATTATTATTTTTCACATTCATTTTAAGGGATTCAGAAGAGGTAAACATAAATCAATGACATCCGAGCGTTAAAGCCCGGATGCATTTGTATGTAGTGTTCTCTTCGAAGCTCGAGGTCTTCTAGACTATATGAATATGAATATTTGTAACTATTACTGCCATCTAGCGGTACTATAATTTTGTTGAGTTTATCAACGCGAGCGTAGTCGCAGGTACAGTTATTTTACAATACTTAGGTGATCCCTTTTTTGAGTAGGTATGTGCCTTATCAAAAGAAACCGTGTTATAAATTTCGTTTTACGAGTAATTAACTGTAAATTAAAATTTAATACGATAATAATAATTTAATTACGAAGTAAATTAAAACGATACGCAAAATGTTGCAACAAGTTGAAGCAAACAGGATTATAGCACCCCCAGGGGGTGCCGCCCTGGACTCCCCCCCCCCCGTCCAGGTAGCGGTACAAGGGGATGCGTCCCCGGGGCCCCGAGCGGCCACTGTCACATTCCCCCCTTCACTCCGTGACAGTGGTGTCCCACCTTTCCGCCTCCAAATCCTAATGCCTTCCCCTCCTTCCCAAACCTCCTCCCCAAACACCCATCCCTTCCGTTGCGACCGCCAGCGTCGAGATTTTCTCCGCTGGCCGTCGAGGACGGCGGTGGTGATGTCCATCCCACCACCGCCCGCCTGACCGGCGACCTACCCTCCCCCACTCCGTCCGCTGACGCTGCTGAGAGCGCGAGGCGGCGGAGGGGGAGAAAGGAGAGGGAGGGGTGATGGCGCAGGAGCAATCCTTCGCAGCCTCCCCCTCCCCCCCTATCGCGAAGGCCCCCCCCCCCCGCCACTGACGCTGCTGAGTGCGCGAGGCGGCGGGGGGAGGAGGAAGGAGAGGGAGGGGTGATGGCGCAGGAGCAATCCTTCGCAGCCTCCCCCTCCCGGCGGCAGCGGGCGTCGAGGTCTGGGGGATCCATATAGACCTCCGCCCGCACTAATGCCGCGAGAGGGCGCGAGAGGCAGCCGCGCGACCCTCTCAGGGCCGGGGAAACGTCATTCCCCGGCTCGCACACAGGAGAAGCCGCCTCTGATTATGAGGCGGCAAGCCGCTGCCGGGGTTCGCGGGTCAAAGCTCACGCTGTATACCGTGTCCCCGGCGCTAGGCGGAAAGAAGGCTCCCATGGGGTTTTAGTGGGTATACCGGCAGCCGGTCGTATTGAACCGGCGTCGGGGAGCCCCACACACCGGCCGCGCATGATCCCCCGCGCAGCTGACGGTGCGGTAACGCATTTCCCCATGTAAAAAAAATAAAATAAAAAACAGGATTGTAGCAGATAGAAAAATAATACGTTACAAAATCTAGCTATCCATAAGCTTGTACTGTTTTTATTCAAATACTTGTAATTAAAATACCTGTTAATCTTTATAGCATAATGTTATTGCTTTATATACTATACTTCTCTATTGTGTGTAAACTTCCTAACACTGTTATTTAAATGTATGTATATTTCTATTGTCATATGTATATATACGTGTGTGTATATATTTATATACACACACGTATATATACACGTATATATACACGTATATATTTATATTCTTTTTGTATTTATATGTATTGTGTATATTTATCATCATTTATAAACTGCATCACCGTCAGTCATTGACTTACTAACCAAGTTAGTAAGTCAATGCCGTCAGTATTAAACATCCATTAATCCCTGTAAAAGGTTGCCTGGAAGAGATATCTCTTGTATTTTTCTGTTTATCTATGTTTTGGTACAATTAAGTCTTGTCTATATTTTTTTTTTATTGCAGGAGTTCAGCAAACAGGCAGACGGCCCACTTGATGGAAAGCGGTTACCATCGCCTATGGACATTTGCAACACCAAAGGTGTTAGAAATGCGCTGCTGCTCTCTTAAGGGAGACTGGAACCTGGTCACTAATGCCGGAACACAACTCAAGGTTCTTATGGCGACATACTTTAGACCAGACTATCTATCTATCTTTATATGCATACATTTGTCCGTTATGTTTTATACGATCCAGATTTGATCGTCAACTAGAAGAGGTTATATAATATGTCGATTTAGAATTGAAGTATTATTGAAGATTGAAGTATTTATTAAAAATAACGTTTAGTACTTTTGTAAATTTGTAATAATTCTTTTGAAATATTATGATAGACATCGCAGTTGAAGCCAGCGGCGTCAAACTGGTCTAATTTGACATACATTCATATGACACCTGTTGGTGTAAAAACGCCAAGAAGGAAACTCTGTGTCGTCCTTGACGAAGGATGAAACACTAGTGTGCAAATCTCGCGAGAGTGACGCAATCGATGATCGGTGGAAACTGTGAGAACCCGTAAAGTTGCCATGTATAAAATTTGATTGAAAAACTAAAAGTCATAACACGGCGTATGTATGCTTTGCGACATTAAATTTGATAGGATTAAGTGGTTTAGATAATGCAGTTTATTATATAATAAAGTTGCAACACGGTTATGTATAAAATATTGATAAGATCTGATGAAATACCGAAAATATGCAGCATAAATATGACTTTTAGAATTTCGAGTCTGGTTATTGTCTGTAGTATGTGCAATTGTGCACATATATAAATATCCATCTGTAGGTCTTGGGTCATTTATAGGAGAGATTTTGTGTAGAAGCAATTAAATATTCCCACTCAGTTACAAGTATTTGGACGCTTTGTATTACACGATAAATATTATATTGTGCCTACGCAAGAAGAAATCGCAGTAATAACTAAACATCCCTTAAATATTACGTAGGGTAGATTGTCTTGAAAAGATTTGCAAAGAACGCCAAACTCTTGTATCACCAGTTTAAATTTTAACACTTGATTAAGCATTTTCACAAGCTACCTAAGCACGTTTCATGACCGGACACTTTTTTATCATCAACAGACGGGGTCACTGAAATACTTCGTAATGAAGCGATTTGACAGGCGTCAGCCCTCTGGAAAAACCATTATCGCTGCCCCCTTATATTGACGAAGAAAACAGCTGATTGTTAACGACAAGTTGTTCTTGGGCATAGTTTGTTATTGTTTACTCGTATAGTACGAAAGTAAGACGATTTATTTATTATGTTTGACTCAAATGGAGTTAACTTTCTTACACAACTTAGGATCCAGGAGTGGACTGTGTTTTAGGTATATTCCAATAGATATGTACACTCGATTGAACAGCATAGAAGCAATAATTAATTAATTATATTTTAAAATACAATTATTCGTGATACGTACAAAAATATTTATATTATTATACTTTTTACATATTTAATTTATTTTAAATACTAACATACTTACGAGTTACTACTGATTTTATATTATTTATATAGTAACCGCTCCACAGTAATAATAATTTTTATTTTACTTAAACTAGGTATTAATAATAAATATAATAAATAATAATATATATAATAAATAATATAATATAATATATAATAAATCACGTAAAATTTTCTGTACATTGTGGTAGTATACATATTATCGATGTTTTGTCTATTGTGCACGTATTGGTTATTATTATAATCGTAATCTGTTTTATTACACATTAAAACTAGTTTAATGACAATTTATATGGCATTCAAACATCGCAACTATGTTGAAAAACAATAATTGCGATCTAATTTATAAAACGCAATTATGCATAAACCGTGGTAGGTACTTTTTATGGACCGTAGTGTTCCAGGACATTCAATAAAGTACCTTTGTTTTTGAAAAGATTTTCACAAAAAAATACATTTTTTATCAATCTAAAATATTTTTATTTTTAGTGGAATCTGATTCCGAACTTTATATAGGCAAAAGGAAATTTGTAGGTTGTGTAAAATATCTATACCATTGTTGGCACCGCACCAGTCATAGATATCCAGTCAATTTATTCAAGGTTTAAGGTATTTTAATACAATAAGGTATAGTCATACAATAACAATACTCGAAAGACATACAAACAGTCATTCAATATTATTATTATCATTGTATAGCTACAAAAATTAAAAGTGAGATGTCTTAATCCTTCGAACATATGAATAGAGTGCTAATTATTGAGGCACTAAATAATGAATTGGGTCGATGGTAAATTACAAAATGAAATATACCCATATTTATAACTAATTACAAGTCACAATATTCACCGCAAAACACAACACAATCTTATAGTTCATGAAACCATAATAGTTACGTATATTCATGGCCAATGATATCATACAATATAGACATTGGTTTATAGGTCATGATTCAGAAAGTTCATCGGCCTATTTATTGAGATCTTGTAATAAAACCATTTCAGCTTAAACTATGAAGACGCTTTGTCATGTCAAGATTTGTAGTCAATGGAATATTTGAGGTTATTGTTCAGAATTCAGATATTCTTTTTTTTATTATTGTAGGAGTTCAGCAGACTGGCAGACGGCCCACTTAATGGAAAGCGGTTACCATCACCTATGGACATTTGCGACACCAAAGGGTCTACAAATGCGCTGCTCCTCTCTTAAAAGAGACTGGAACCGGGTCACTAATGCCGGGACAGAACTGAAGGTTTTATGGCGACATAATTTAAACCAGGGGTAGTAGCCATTAAACCGGGCAAATGCCTCACCACCTGGCTGTGGATGTTTTGTCGCCTCGTACGACAGGCCGCCCGGCCGTATCTCCAATATCATACCAGATTGAAAAAAAACAGTAAGTGAAAATTTGGTGAGTTTATTGTTGAATATCGATCGATCATTTCAAAGTAACATTTGGGAAATTGTGTGTTAGACTTACTGCAAATTAAAGAAAGTGCTATTAATCTGTTTAGTTTTATGTTCCTGATTGTTTAGGCGAATAATAGTAACTAAATTTAAAAAATAACCAAAATAACTTGTTTTTTAAAAATTGCTGTCTTATCATATTACTTTATAAGACTGATATTTTTTATAAGTGTAATAATTAGTGCATCTATATACCGGGTTAAGTGGCGCGTACTTAAGGAGGCTTACGTCCAGCAGTGGACTGAGATTGGCTGAAGAAGAAGATATACATTCAATATTATTAGAAAAACTAATAATATCCCTGTTGAAAAAAAACAGTGTACATAAACACTGTTTTTTTTCAACACAACTTACATGACTAGTGTGAGCAATTGTTTATTTTTCCACTGTTCCATTCCAGTGGTTCATAGTACTAATTTTCCTCTTAATTTTCATGTGTATAATATACGCATCAGTTTTCCAGAAAAAAGTCTGTGAGATAAATAAAATAAATGAACGGATGGTGCGACATGGCGTTTTATAAGGATTCCGTTTTTGATAAACGGAAACTTCAAAATGTATTTTATGTTCCTAAGTACAAAAACTAAATAACAAATGTTAGTAATACTCGTACTAACACGATGATTCATTATCCTTATAAGTCGAAGCTTAAACATAACAAGCCCAGAAGCATTTATGTACGTTATGTATTATTACATATATGTATGTCTTTGACGACCACGGGCCATAAAAATGGCCCGGACATTTGGTGGGCTTGCGCGGGGCCATGGAAAGGCCAACACGTAGAGGCCCTTTGACAAATTTAATGAAAATGTGGCGTGACACTGACCGGCGATTATCCCTGTCTACACTATATACTAATGCACCCAAGGACAAGCCCCGGCCAGTGTAGGACTATTGTGGGAAATGAAGACAAAAAGTACCGGACTATTGGGGTGAACTGCTAGTGGTACTAGGGGTCTGGGAATATGGGGACTATGGCGTCTGCCCGTCGCAATGTTCGGGGAACATGGAAAAATGGGAGACGGTGACCCGCCACTCCCTGCATGGGCCCCAAAAGATGCCATAAAAGACAGGGGCAACATGGGTGTGAGTGGCTAAGGGGTGTAGAGAGGTGGGCTGCAGGTTCACCGAAGCTACTTCCGACGTTAGGCCATTTATCACTTCCACCCCTGGAGCTTGAGTCTTAGCTCTAGCGATCTCCACTCCGTGCCGGCTGGCTAAGGCAAGCACGGAGGCGGGGGCCTTGCCTTAGCCCCCGGAGTCAGGTACGAGGTGTCGCTACTCACCTAAGGCTTCGCCACAAAGCCCCCCTGCGGGAGTATTATTACATAATTATTATTATATCTCTGGAGTGACGTGAGAGATGGACCTAACTGCCCGGCTCTAGTTCCATACCCGTTAGAGCAGACATCGTCGGAGCGTTGCAGGCGCTTAACAACCTTTGCCCGCAGCAGACCTATGGCCTGCAGGGGCATACATCACGTGTCCCACAGAGTCTGAAGAAGTGGATTTCTGCAAGTGTTTTGGGCGTACCCATTTCGTTTTACTGTGATATTATTACAATAGAATTCCGCTTTTATGAGGATCTAATGAAGGCGATACGATATTTGTTTAAATATATTAAGTTTGAGTATTTATGTATCTATTGCCTTTTTCTTCGACACCTATTTCGCCTGATTCAATTTCTGTCATTTTGGTTGCCTAGAAAATATTGTAAATATGGTCTATTTTTGTAATTGAATATTTTGGTGTGCAATAAAGTGTTATCTCTCTCTCTCTATATTAAAAATGCCCGTCTGCGAAGGTACCACATTCCCGTTTATATCTTTTGCCATATGCTGCACGTTGTTTCGGGAAAAAGAATAGTACAAGCAATGAAATTACTGGCATCGGGACTAAACATGAATAATGTCTCAAATTGGTTAACACGTTTACGGCGAAAGCTTAAAATATTAGTTTAGACGACAATGTCTATTGGTAACGGAATGCGAGCTGTCTGCTTGCTTTCCCATCTAACTTACATAAAAAATATAATAAATTAGAAAATATTTTTGTAATAAAAAAAAAATGTTATTTAAAAAGTTATTTATTTCAAATGACATAATTTTGATACAGTACAACTATATAATGTGCGTGACATATGCATAAAACTATTAATTGTTTATATTACTAACGTCAGCAAGAACACAGTTTCACTGTTTTTGTGTAAAATAAGTTTACGAAATCATTTCAATAGACACGATTTCATTTGATGTCGTGGTAGCTCAGTGACGAAATTACTCGTGACTTCAATGACGTGGGTTCGAATACTATCCAGCATGCAACTCTTAAAGCCCTAAAAGACTAGGAAAATTGATTAATCATGCAGTTTTATTTGTATTGCCTACTTGATACGGGCATTATATATAAAGACCGGTCATTATTCATAATAATGTAAGTATATACAAGTTTATTTATATATTTATATTGTTTTTGTACTTATATGTACTGTGTATACATATCATTTATAAACTGCACACCACCGTTGATATTAAAAATCTATCAGTCCTTACCAAGGGTTTTTAGCGATAACGCCGCCCATTGTACTATCTCTTATATGTTTCTACTCCTGTTTATCTATGCTCTGGTGGACAATACATAGTAATCTGTCTATCAAACTCACTACTTGCGATAAATGATAAATATCGCAAATAAATAAATTTTAAGGTTATGCAATTGACTGGTATTAAGACTTTAAGAATAAGGGTCTTGTAAATAAAGGACGTATGACAAAATGGTTGGTATATGACAAATATTATATATATTATAAATATATACCATTGTATGCTAATTAGGATTAAAGAACAATATCGGTTTAGCGGCTGCCGCATACAATGAGGCAAATCATTATGTTATAAAACTTAGTGGTTTGTATGAGTTCACAGTTTTTTTTATGTACTCAATATGTAGGTTTTTATTTTTAAAAAATGGTATGTGTTATTGTTATAATTGTGGTATTTATTATTTTACTTTAAAGTAGACTATTTTTAATTTTGGAATGAATTACATCCCATTTAATTACGTATAATGTCCATGGTTTAATAGTCTGTGCGTGACTCACAGAATATCACTATTACGTCACCCACAACAATAAAGTACGATAATTATGTCATTTGTTTCATATAGGCTTTACTGTTAAGAAATATGTAATTTCACAGATATGCAAATGTCAAAAGTAAAACAAACACTTGGTAACAGAATTCATGCAGATATTCGTGTGTCCTGTAACTACTAAATTATGTAATTAAATTTTCAATTTGTTTTCAAAACTTACCTAGAGTGATTTAATTAAATTTCAGATTTTGTTTTAATTTTTTATATAGGCATTATTGCTCTTGGAAAATTGTTTTTTTTTATCCCAGGACACTGTTCCATTTTTACGTGTATATAAAGTATCCTACCTCCATTCACGGTATTAAGATTACATATTCAGCAAACCCAGCACTGCAATTTTTACGTAAAAGCGTCAGTGACAGACAAAATTATTCGCATTCATAATATTAGTATGGATATTTTAATGCGAAAGCAACTTTGTCTGACTATTAAACGGCACGGACTTCATACATTGCTAATCCTGTTGTGCAGATTTGCTTACATGTTATTTATCTTACTCTGACCATATGACAATATGCAGATTATGTGACGACTCGAATCCACGTCATTGGAGTGAGACGCGTGCATTTTAGCTTCAAACTGTCACGACTTATGACGCCACGTCAACGAAACGTGATACAGTTGACTATTCAGATAATAAGACTATTTCACCCAAAATGATGAAAATCAACTTTATAATTGAAGTGAAACTTCTATATAGACTACTGGTATTAGGATTTTTTCGTCACGAAAAAGCGTTACGGCCGCGTGGAGAGGGTAGAAGATATATCGCGTGGTGAGAGGCGGCATAAATTTAGAGTAGTCAATGGATGTTTTTTCTGGTTCCGAATAGAATTCATTGTTTGATAAAATAAAATGTGTTTCAATAAAAAATGCATTCCTTAAAATGTACCTAACCTAACCAAATCAGAATTTACAGTACACCTGCGAAAATCGAAATGTGGGCAAATGAGGAACACATAGTACAAGTGAAAGTTTAACGGACAAGTGGAAAAACGAATCGGAACAAAATTTTAACTTGTAGTTTTACGGGCAGATTGTTAATGTACTTGTCCAATTTGAAAACCTGCTCGAAAACTTCAAGTTAAAATTGTGTTGCGATTCGTTTTGCCACTTGTCCGTGTTTTAACACCGTTACCTTACCATAATTATTAACGTGCATAGTAAATTTTACTTGACACGTATATTTTAAAACTTCTATATTGGCAAACATTAAGGGCTTTTAAGACTAAAAAAAATGGAACTGCTTTACATATTATCTTCCGGTATGATATAAATTAAGATAATAAACGAAAACTTGTTTAGATGTTGTAGGTTTCCTGTCAGATATTTTAATTTTATTATTTAAAGATCGTTGCTGATAAAAACCACTTAAACTAATTTAAGTTGTTTCTTATTATTCTTGAAACTTGTTATAGACCTTAAAACAGTGGATATACTTATTTGTTTTGTCTACTGGAAAAATATTTTTTATTAACAAAAAAGACTTTCACAAATCCCTTATTGAAAACTGTGGTCTCGAAAGTGAAACCAAACACTCGAGTAAGAAACCAGTCACCTAAGATATAAAAAATTAAATGTAAGAAGCCATGCAAAAACGAAAGCTAAAAGTGTGAAAACTTTATAAACTTGACTGATGTTTCATGAGATTAAGGTATTCTTCGCGAACAGTTTTTGCAAAATTATTCTAAACGTGAAAATAAGTTTATTTATACAACAGCTACTTGAAAACGGTCCAACGACTCATAAGATTGCATGAAATTTGTAAATAATATTTTATAAAGGTTAGAATTATTCTAAACTTTTACCTCAAAATGATAGAATTTTAAACGATACCGATTCAAACATATAACATGTACATGTATAAAGATGTATTATCTATTGTTAAGCCCTTAGGGAGACTTTTAACTGTTCTGCTTAGTTGGGTAGTAGTAAGATATTTAGCTTATAGGTTTCCTAAATAAACAGGCACAGCACGTTATATCTCTTTTTTAAACTTGAGTTTAGCGTCTATAAAAGCATAAGCCAAAAAATCGGTTATGGTTTTATTTTATGACAACATTAATTGACCAAAATTGACTATGTTTTTTCTAGTCAATCATTTAAAAACAAGCCACAAGAACTCGTAGTTGTAATAATTAGTTGTATTAGACATGTTACTATAGTAACACATATGAGACCTAAAAGAGTTGATTGATTAGTTTAAAATTGTTCCAACTAATTTAGAAGAACTAGTGTCGTTTGACTTCATGAAACGTAATTAATAATTAAGATTTTTATAATAAAACTAGCTATCCCGGCAGACGTTGTCCTGCCCTGAAGAAATAAAATTTAGAACCCGATTGCAGTGCCATCTACAGTGTCCAATTGTGAATCTAAACCATCCTCGAATCCACTTGAATACACACCAATAAAATCATTCAAATCGGTCCAGCCGTTTAGGAGGAGTTCACTGTCAACACACGTACAGAAGAATTATATATATAAAGATGTAATTTTATCAGCCCATAAACGTCCCACGACAGAGCTCGGGTCTCCCCTACTATAAAAGATTTGTGGATTTCACACAACCATAGTTTTAATGTACATGTTTCTCTCACAAAGTTTTCTTTCAAGTAGTATAGTAATAAGTTAGAAAAATTGACAGGCGATACATACTCCTGGAATCGCGAGCTGAATCTACGTCATTAGAATGAGTCACCTTAGGAACTAAGCTACTACTACTAATTATTTGACGAAATATTGTTAAAATAAAGTTAATAGTTATTTAAACTTGGCAGTGATATCTAATCAGTTATTAACAATATAGGACATAAAAACCAATTCTTGATATTGAAATGAAACAGATAAGATAAAATATAATAGAATTAAATATGTCATCTTATTTATTAAATACAATTTGCTTGTTACAAAATTTGCTTGATCTTAAAATAAAGGGTCATTTTAAAATTGATGAAAATAAATGCTAGTAGCCCCATAATATTATGATGAGTTGTTAATCTTGGCTTTCGGGGCACATACTGATTTCATTCTAATCTTGGGAAAAGAACGTTAGGTACGACAATCGCTGTGTAAAACGTGAGTGCAATGTTCTTATCATCATACACTTGTAAATTTTTAGTAAGACTAAGGCAAATCACGCACTACGATTTATCATAATCGGACTCAGCTCTGTAGAATGAGTCTCGTATTCACAGTCATAGTGATCGTATGTCTTAAGAGGCTTACGCGAGCAAAATTACAGGCTGGGACTACAGGCTTTAAAAACTTATAAACGGTTGTCTATTGATTTGTTGTCTAAATAATGAAAAACGATTTACGGAAATTTGATACTACACCTGTAGTAGATACGGGAGACTTCTAAATGTGTGCCAAACTTTATACATCTAGCCTTAATAGTATTGACAATAGCGTAAATTTTCGGTGACATATACACATATAGACACATCGGGGTGAGAACATAAATGTTCCGTTCTAACTGTTAGGCATCAGACACCTTCAAAGCGACAGAACAGAGAGGTTAGGGAGAGCAGTAGAAATTTTGATTCATGACTTTAGTCAGAATTCGATTTCTGTTGGGCGATTGTCATTTTGTCGTCTTAAATATGTCGCATATAAGAATTATAGTGTATTCAAACGAAATAAAAAAATATTGAACAGTTGGTAAACAGGCCCACGTACAAAAGTGTTTGCCATCGCTATACCATACTATGTGTATATACACAGTATTGCCCTACTGTAGGGCGCGGTTGGGCGACCGTCGAAGGACGTCTTTAAATACAAGCTACACTAAGAATAAGACATGTTAGGACGCTAGCTCATTGAAGCTCTATCAAAAAATAACTTTTGTCTGTAAATTGGCGTGTACAAAAAGCGAGCTAAACAAATCTTGACGACACCGCCAGTAAAATAAAAATGACTGATTCTTATTATCAAACGAGAATATTTAGAAAACGTCAAATTTATTTTCGTAAGAAGAAAACATTGTGAAACAATTCAGCTCTGTGATGAAATTTCTTCTTAAATGAACGCAAGAGTCTGCGTAGTGTCTGGACGGATCTAATAAATCTAATTTAAGTACCTATTCTTTAAAAGTAATTCTTTTAATATATGATTTTCATAGACGAATGAGTGATATGAATTCTCACATTATTTCCATTGAGAAATAATTATTTATATTCATCATTGTCATCATCATGCGAGCGTACATCCCAGTTGCGATCGAAATGTTTACTCTGATGTCTGGGGACTTTCCTACGTTTTCTACTCCACTTCGCATGGTATTCAGTATTTCCCGTTTTAAGGGCATTGGTGCGCATGTTATGCTTCACTACGTCCAATCAACATTTCTTGAGCCTTCCCCTTCAACTGGGACCTGGTGGAGGTGGCAGGGCTAGATATTTGTTCTTGACATATTGAACCGGTCTCCATAAAACATGCCCGTAAAGTAGAGTAAATGACACTCTTGGAGTTTCGCTGCTATGTTACGGACATGAAAACTGCTGCGGATGCGGAAGTTCCTGACATGGTCTGTTCGCGTCACTCCACACATCAATTACAGCATATTCATCTCCGTGACACGCAGTTCATGCCTGTGTTGCTGAAGTACAGGCCACGCTTTACTGTCAAACAAAGGACAGGTCTAATAATAAGATGAATTTATAGTCCTGTCCTTTTATTTTACCGGCATTTTGGGGTCACAAATAACACCTGTCATCGCACGCCACTTGGCCCAAGCTGCTGTACGGGTCTTGACGTCGTGGTTGATATTCCTGAACACTCTAAGTACAGATCCCAAGGACGTAAGATGATCCGTGCCCTCGACCGTATCTTCGCCTTTGCGCACGGATGTGAGATCTGTAGGGTTGCAGGCCAATTATTTAGTCTTCGTCATATTTAGTTTCAGATCGCCGTTTTCTAGTGATTATACATACATAATTATTATCACATCTGTTTCCCACGGGGGTAGGCAGAGTCGAAGGATCTCCACTTGCGATGATCCCGACAAACAACTTTCGCTTCATATACTTTCATAAATCTCTTCGCAGATGTATATTTATGTGAGGTGCTTTTTACCTCACTTTCTTTAATACTTCCGCTTCTTAATAATGTTGTGTATCTCGTGGTCTAGCGGCAACGAAATGTATCAGTCACAATTCTATCATACGCTAGTTTTGTGATTCTACTTTCATCTATTCTCTCAAAATGGCTAAACCATCTTAACATTCCTTTTTCTGCTTTAGTTCTTCTATTTGTATCTATTTAATTTAAATGTAATTATAAAAAAGAAAGTAGGTAAAAGGAATATAAGTGGATATAAAAAATAAAAATAATTTTACTACTTTTTTAACTTTTAATACTGGATACCAACACCTAGACTAGGCGACGCCTGTATCCATAGGTTTTAAGTGTTTCCAATGACTTAATATCTAAATTTATGTAAACAATTAAATGTTCGACTACAAAAATAACAAATAAAACAAAAATTTGGAGGTAGTTCCAAAATTGTCATTAAAGTGACTTGTTAAACATTTTATAACTTTAATTGTCTACAGAACGTGAATTCCATATACTAGGGACTTAAATACATTTTTTCCTCTACCGAGTGTATTGTATAACAAAATGATAATATTGCCGTCTTTAGATTTCGTTTCTCAAATGGAGAGCTGAACCCTTATAGATTTGTCAATTCCGTCTAGCCGTCTGCCTCTTTCTTATTTATTGTGTTGAATGCGTGTTCTATTCAGAGCGTCCACTTCGGAGCCCGGGATCCACGTTTTACTTTTTTCAGCCTCTCTCTAGCACAAGCATGTTATTGAGATTATGGCGCGATTAAAATTATACAGTGACAAGTTCTTAAAAATAATTAATATTGCAAAATTCTTTCAATAAATATTGATTTGAGGGAGATATAATTAATAAATTTAAATATACTTTCGGACACATAAATTATAGGATTCTTATCCTTAGTCACGATTCATATATATGCATGTATATTGCGCATGGTGCAACATAAAATTAGTGCCTTTTTTTTGGATTTGTTATAGAAAATGAAGCCATAATAGTATTAAAATGCAAATATTATAAAAGATAGAAACAACATTGATAAATAATTATATTGCTTACGATTTTATAGTGTTCCAATAGTTTAATCGATTAATTAATTTAATTACACATTTGTTTCTTTTTTAACTCAATTATACTTAACAAATAATGAATAAATATAACGCAGATTTATAGTCTTGTTTTTAACAAAATTAGGCATTTCATGATTGTTGTCTCTAAGCTTGCGACTTATCGCATACAGCGTTGAAAATGGACCCTTGACCTTTTTAAGTAACTACTCGTTTTTAATTTACATCTGTGGGTGAACCAGCCAAGTCTTTGTCGGCCGAGCTTATTGAAATACAGATGCGAGTTCGATTTCTGGCATGGTAAATTTTGTAAACGAACTTTCGGTTATTTCATAGAAAATAAGTCTAGGTATCTGGGATCGGTCAGTTGTTTATTACCTAGAACACAAGCGTAACTTGAAAATATACAATGCGTGCACTTGTATGCCGGTTGAATTATTTTATTTCTCGGGCCTCCCAATTTTTTAAATTATTTTAGGTTCTTACAGTACCGTTTAGATTTTCAAATGGCATATTTGTTGTTGTTTTACCCACAATTTGGATTACCCTATTTACAGAATTTTACATCATATAGATAGTGAATGTATATTTCTAAGGTAAAGATGGAGTCACCCACTTTTTACGTTTCTTAATTATGTTTTCATTTAAGTCGTTAAGTAAGTATCTCTGTTTTACTTCATAATAAACGCCAAAATGTAAGTTAAAACTGATAACTAATAAAAATCTTATATATTACTTTTTTAAATATGTTATCTATATTTTAATATTTTCCTTATTCATAGATTATTATTATTATCGTATCTCTTGTCTTTGATGGAAATCTTATAAATATTTTTTCGTAGACAATGTTTATGAACTGATTTTATTTTAATTGTTTGTATTATTTTATATTGTATAGATGTTTTGTTATTGTTAAATAAATAAAATAAAGAATATACAGTTTTTAAATTATCGTCTTTTAGTCTATCTGAAAGTTTGTTGTGAATCGGCTTGGAAATAGGTTAACGGATTTCAATGCAAAGGTTACAGAAGAGTTTTTTAAATTTCCAATTTTTCTTACTTCCTGGATATCTTGCGGGGTTCAGAAGACACGGATATGAAGTCACGCGCAACCGAAGTAACGGCCACAGCCAGTCAATAACAAATAGGGTATTAGTGACTTGCAATTAAATGGGAAGCAGGAAAATGCGGTACGTATAAAATTGATTATATAAATCAACTTTACCATTGTGAACTTTATTCGTAGTAATAGGTGATAAGACTAAATTGACTTGGGAGTCGAATTTTAAACCTACACCACACATTTTAAGGGTCAAACCAAATACTTAATACATTATAATATATAATAAACATGCTTTCGTATAATATGTAACTGGATCGTGTAATTTATATACTTACGATCTAGTCTTATTTAAGGTTTTAAAAGTATTTTTAAGAGTAACATCTAAATACTGTTTGTTATAAAAACCGTATACACGGATTTTACCTTTATTCATTTGTTTTCGTATGATTTTGTATATATAAATGAATTTGTATAATTATACGGGATGAATTATGGATCACCAGGGATGACTTACTTTGTATTCGAAATTAGGTGAGCGAAAACAGATGGAAACTTCTATAAATATTATTTCTAACTAAAAAAGGTATGAAAAGACTTTTGGATTATAACCTAAAAATATAATGATATCATACTCAGGTATCCCTTTTTAATATTAATAATAATTATGAAAAGAAGAATATAATGTATTAAATTATAAGAAACTATATCGATATAAGTAATATACATAAAAGCAGCAAACAAACTAAGGAGGTATGGATGATACACAAAAGGATGTTTAATAGACCGCGTTCCAAAACCGTATTTGAAGTTTCGGTTCCAACTTTCAAGATATCGGGACTTGAGTTAAATAAAAAATTAACAAAACACTGCGTGTGTGATACTCAATTTAATCAAGCCAGCCCAGTGTTGCCACTTATCCACACAATACAAGTTTCGCACAAATATAAACAAACGTATTAGTCACAGTAACCAAGAAATGTTATTTTTAAAATTTTAAAATTTCACTTACCACTGAGAGCAGTGACATATTCCCTCCATTTGCGGCTGTTGTTCATTCTCAGTGTTCACATTCACTATCGGCAATAACATTTATATTTTTAATTTAATACATGCGAGTTTACACTATGTCGTGCGGTGCGATGTACTGGAACGCGTTCGACGCGCTGCAGTCGGACTGTTCTAATATTAGCCCGCCACGTGTAACCTGAGTTTCGTCGTAAGTGAGAATGGTTAGTTGAGTGTTTAACAGACAATTATGTTTCCGTTTTGTTGACGGTACATGTCGATCTTCGTTACACGGTACGGTCGACCGCAGCGTAGAACTGCCCGCGTGCTAGTGTTGCTAACTACATAAAACGTACCACACAGTAGTGTACAGATAATGCTGTTATTTGCTTATAACTCGTCTGTGTGCGTTTGGTCGACGCCACTGATAACGTCATGAGGACGTTTCGCGTAAAACTTCAGACCATTCAATTTAGAAATTAATCGTACTCTTCTTATTAAGAACTAGGGCTGTTCCCTTGTCTTTGACCTTGCTCGCTATAATTTTCTTTATCGCGGCATTGTTGCATTGTCATTTGTTGGAATAAAAAATATCTGCTATTTTCTAATTATTGTATTTGTTTACTAAACGTAAGTATGTTTGTTTCTTTTCTATTAACGGTTTTTCAAATGCTGGTTTTAGTTGTTGATAGAGACTACCTAATTTGCATTAAATTTTGTAGAGACTGTTTGGTCTCTAAAACCTAGAAGAGGGAACAAATAATACTTGCAAAAATAAGTACACCATCCAAACTTTCTTTTCATATTCGAATATTGTTTTGAATGTTTAAATTATATCTAGTTATTATTGGTCAGTCTCTTAAATTATAAGTATTTTTAGAAGACAATAAACCGTTCAAACACCATGAAAAATGTCGTTTCTAATGTCTTTGCTCCATCTGGAATAATGCTTATGTTAGTTACTATGTCACGTAGATGTAGCGATGGGCTTAATGCGTTGTAGGTGGTGAGATATTGTTATTAATTATTAATGACGTTAAATATTGAGCTATAATGTGTATAAACGAATATCTTATTTGTTATAGGATTTATTTTGAATGCTATAAATAAGACACATTTGGGAAGGCCAAGCATTAAGGATAATGTATTGTTCAGACAATAATGACACATGTAGTTTTAAAGAAACGGTTCGTTGTATAAGGAAATGTTGGTTACCGTTTAATATTAATTTATAGAATAAATTAATATCTTGTCCAGTCGTTTCAAGGTGAATGTCTGTCGTTGTACTTTAGTACTGTAGTACAATACTCAACGGGCTTGTTTTAAAGTAGAAAAGCAAATAATAAAGAAAAGCGGAACGACACTGAAAAGATACATTAGTATTTTTATTTTAATAACCGCAATTTAGTTGTTTAAAATGAGTATAATGATCTCTAATGCAGCGTAAATATTCCTCTATAAAATATAATTGGTATGTTTCATGCAACGATTTTTCTGTTTGACGCCCTGGTGCAATAATCCAAGTATTCGAAAACTTAAACTTTACAGGAAATATTGTTTTGTGTTCCAAAAAACACAAAACAATATTTCCTATAAGCTACCACGACTTCAAGTAAATAATATATTTTGTAAATTTGTTGTTCTTCTTTTATGATGTACTTGGCACCGTCTTCAAGATGTTGTAGAAAGAAGTAGGTTAAATATTTATTTTAGTGTGAGATGGTTTGGTTTCTGTTAAAAAATCGTAAAGTAACAGTAGGAAAAATCTGAAAAAAATTGCATAGAAACCAAGTCATAGAAGCTTAACCTTGATATATAAAAATTAATGATGTTTGTGTGTATGTCCTTTATAGAATCGTAAACCATACATCCGATTTTGATAAAAAAAATTGTAAGTGTTTGAGTAGGTCGCGGGATGGTTTACAGCCACAATTAGAACCGGTAGGTGGCGCTGAGATCGGGTTCTAGAATTCAGAAAATAGGCGGTACGAAGTTCGCCAGGTCAGCTAGTACGATATTTTTTTTTGTAAAGTACATAACTGGGTTTTTTCGTGGGGGCGTCGATTTTAAATTCCTATTATAATTTATATAATTTCAGCCCATAAAATTTAGATAATATAGAATAAATTCCTATTAGTATTATAAATTCGAAAGTAACTCTGTCTGTCTGTCTATTCTGTTTTCACGGAAACTACTGGACCGATGTGGCTGAAACTCGATATATATATTCGATGCCGACGATAAACATAGGATACTTTT